>CM060830.1:96447500-97047500 GCA_030762175.1 Metallyticus violacea | reverse complement strand
CAGGTCTGGGAGACCTCGCACAGCAACAAGCCCCGCGTCCTCGGCTATGGTTTTGGAACGTTTTGAGCACTCACCGCAGAAATCTACAAAGCAATGTGCACGTGAGACTGGGATTAACAGAACCAGCGTACGTCGTATTATTAAAACAGCAAATTTGAAAGTTTTCATCCCAAGACCTTTGCATGCTTTAAATGAAGATGTCCCTGAAACAGCATGTGCTGCAATCGCTGAGGACACTTTCACAAACCTTACTCAATCAGTAGTTCAACGTACTCAGAAGTGTATCGACGCAGATGGTGGGCATTTTGGGCAACTGTTGTAACTGTAAAAGTCTAAGATGATTAGTGCTCATCATTTTCTGTTTGTGTGAATTCAGCTTTGTTATGTTAACACGGTTTTACTATGCTTGGAGTGTGTATACATTTTTGGCACCTTCTGTATTTGCTTGTACCCAATAACGGACATAGCTCTAAAAATATTGTTTAGAAGAGTTTTTTTGTACTAAATATTTTTAAAATATTTAGTATAAGTGGTCCATCTCATTTATTAATCTCAATAAACTCTCCAAGGTTTTCCTTGTATTTTTTTTTTTTCTTTTTCATTATTCCATAATTGAATTTAGGATACAAGAGCTTAATTACATTTTTTTATTAAATCCCACAAAGCGTTCTGAAATTGCTCTAAAATTACTCTGAAACATAACCCAGCATCTGAAACAATCATTTCGTGATAAACTGTTAAAGCTATATTATCTAGCTCACCTCTAGATTCAGTCTCTCTCTCTCTCTCTCTCTCTCTCTCTCTCTATATATATATATATATATATATATATATATATATATATATATTATTTTAACAGTATAGCTCTTCGTTTGCAAACTATATCAGTCACTGTGGTATTATATTTTAATAAAACAAACCCATTAGTAATAAATTTCGAGATTTGCAAAATTGCGAAAAACTTAGATTGTTAAAATTGTTAAAAAAAAACAACAACGTTCATATTTGTAGTTTTAACATATGAAAACATGTTTCCTACCACTTTTGCTCCAGAATAATTTCATAAATGTTTTAAAATCTGCCTTCATTCACAATGTTTTACTTCTAATCGTGAATTTCGTAATTATGTTCTAATTGAATAGTTATGTTATATAATTTGTTTCGTTAATAAGAGATCTGAAAGTAATATGCAATGTAGTATTTATTAGTATTGCACGAATAAGGAAGCATTAACATATGATACTATAGAAAGAACATTTCTTATAAACCAGCTTCATTCATAAGATTTTAGAGCACATGCTACTACATTGGTACTAATGCTTATTATAGATTCTTTATTTAAAACTTTTAGGAAAATTTTCCATTTTTGTCTTCTATTGTTGTTAACAGCTATGCAATATTTTTATAAACAAATTAAATCTGTACCATATTTCACCTATCTCGTTATAGGGACGTTAAACCGTATTTAAAATATTTCATATAACCCTTCCAAAATTTATGGAGCCCAGTGAACTAAAATAATTACATTTTTCATTATATTTAATGCAAAAATTTAAATGCAATTGTAACTTGTAATAATTTTTAAAATGACATGTTACTCAATGCTGCATTTACAAATAGTTCAATTATTTAAAGAAGCACAAACATTTTCATGTTATTAGGTTGAATAGTTTTTGAGAAAATATGCATTACATAAGTAAAACTTAAGTTTGCAGAAAAAGGCGGGGGGAAATGCTGCATTTTGTAATATAACTTTGCTTTCTGGCTGTTATCTGATACTATTACTGGCCTCCTGCTTTATAATTTTTTCTCCATCCTCTTTGCTCCTAGCTAACCCCCCCCCCCCCCCCCCCGTTCTTTCTTGCTGGGTACTTTTATTTTTTGAAGACTGTCGAATTCAGGTCATTCAGTGTGTGCAACGTTTTACTCACAATCCAAAGTTTCCTTAGAATATTTTTCTTGATATATTCTTATAATTGAAGCAAGCTATTCACTCATTAACAGCTGTTTCTATTATTGACTTGTAAAAATTGTCCTATTTCAAGTCTAGGAATTCAGACTCGTTTGCATTTTAGGTTTTTCCAAATTATCGCTTTTTCAGAAAATCTAGGTTGCGGAGATGAGATATTTTGTTTTCAAGCCAAGCAAATCTCCAGGTAAAAGCAACATATAAAATATTCAATCCTAAATCGACACTATAAAGTCAAATGAGCGCAGAATAAACAGATATTTAAAACTTGTGTAGATAGTGTAGCTCCGTGGTGCAGTCAGTTCTGGTGGTGTAGTGGTTACAATACTTGCCTCCTAAATCCAAAACGCGGGTTGAACCCGGCCAGGACCGATGGATTTTTTTCAGGCGTAAAAATCCTAAGTATGGCTTCCTTCGGAAGGGAAGTAAAGCCGTGGGTCCTGTTTCGTACATTTGCGGCACGAAAAAGAACCTCAAGCCTGAATGAGAGGCCTTTGAGCAAAATTTGTCGGCCGTTTCACGCCCCGAGTTGAATGGGACGCTGATGACCTGAGATGTTAAAGAGCGTCCATAAATCAATCAATCAATCAAAAAAAAATCTGTGATGCAGGTGCTTTAAACGTTAAAAGCCTAGTCAAAGGTTATAAAAGACTTAATTTGAGGTGGGGGGAATGCATTAACATTTTGTAAGCAATCTTAACAAACAAAACAAACACGCACACACAATAAAAACAAGATTGTTTACGTTAATGTCCCCTTATAGGAAATCCACATTAAAATAGTTTCAAAATTACTCAAGAATGTTTTCTTTTTTTCCTTAATAATTTTTAACATATTTACTCGAGCATTATTCGGGTCCCTTCCCCCCTAGGAAATGATTCGTAGCACGCTGTTGAATAATTCTTCTCTCAGCTATCCTTGATCACAGATATCAATACAAACAAAATAATTTCCGGATACCAAACCTTGATGCGAACTTTATTCAGTTAACCGCGGCATAAACGAGCAAATTCTTAAACTCACACCGCCCTCTTCCCTCGGGAACAAACAAAAGCGCCACATCTTGTCGAACGCAGCGATAATAACCGTGATGGTGTGCGAGACCCCTACTAGATGGCAAAGGTGTACGTAGTACCGTAAAATTCTGGTAGATAGCAGAACCAACTAAATCAAAAACCACCGCAGCTTCTGAGCGGTGTTTTTAATTTTCTGCAGTATTTTCCAAAATTTTCAATACAGTCTACATAGCAAGTTGTGTAATATAGTCTAGCTACAAAATAAAATGGGCAAATTTAAGTTGACAAACTATTAATGAGTAAATACACTGAAAATATTAGCCAGTGGCGTAGCCAGAATTTTCTCAAGGGGGGGGGGGTCAGTTTTATATTTGGAACAACTAAGGGAGCAAAGAAAAGAACATGTAAATGAAAGTTTGTATGGAAATAATACAAGTATACCTATGGAACCTATTTTAGAGGATGAAGTGAGGTTAGCATCGAGGAAAGCAAGGCATGGAAAGGCGAGGAATTATGATGAAATATGGCTCGTCCAGTTAGTAAGACTTATATGTAAAATGTTCAATCAGACTATTGAAGGAGAAGAAATGCCTGAAGATTGGCATTTATTACGTATCTCCACAATATATAAAAAAGAAATAAGAAGGACCCTAACAACTATAGAGGAATTAGTGTTATAGCCTCAGTGGGTCGTATATTCAATAGTATTATTAAGTGTAGACTGGAGAATGGAATAGAAGGAAAAATAGCAGAAGATCAGGCTGGTTTCATTGCATGACACTCATGTATGGATCATATATTCAGCCTTAGACAGTAAAAAGTTGCATTCTAAAGGTCAGGAAATCCATTTAATATTTGTGGATTTAGAGAAGGCATATGATTCTGTACCTATCCATCATCTTTGGGGAGCAATGGAAAATAGTGGTCTTGAACCCCTTTAATTTGACTCACTAAATGATTATACCAAAAATATCAGCAGCACTGAAGATAGGAAATAGGTTATTAGCTGTATTTCAAACCACTAAAGGCCTTAGGCAAGGTTGCAGCATATCTCCAACCCTTTTTGAAATATATATCCAACATGCATTGCAGAGGTGGAATCACTCATGGGAGTTCCCTTTGGGCGTGGAACAGTTTACTTCCTTTTTATATGCGGGTGACCAGGTGTTGATTACTCAAAGTCGAGAGGATGTAAAGTTTTTGATAAGAAAGTTAATGGTAGCATTTGAAGCTGGAGGACTTCAAATAAATATGAAGAAAACTGAATATCTGATAGTAGGAGGAGGTGGAAAAGATAAATGTACCACGGGGAACCATCAGAGTAGTGCAGCAATTTAAGTATTTGGGATCCATTATTGGGGAGCTGTGAAACTGATGTGGACTACAGAAACTTGCGGGCTAGAGGGGCGATTAAGATGTTAAATGCTGTCCTTTGGAGCAGAGTTATATCCAAGGAAAAAAGAAAAGAATCCTTCATACATTAGTGGAGAATATGTTAATTTACAGAACAGAAGGTTGGTCTTTGGTTGGTTGAACGCCAAATGTTAAACTTCAGGCAGTGGAGATGGATGGCACACGAAGAGGAGTCAGGGTGTCTGATTGGGAAGAAAAAGAAAGGAAGAGGTTAGACAAGAGTCAGTTGTAGAAAGAATCCAGAAGTGGGCTCTACAACGGTATGCCCACGTTAGGAGAATGGAGCACGAACGGTGGACCAGAATTCATTTGGAGTGGCCACCGTCAGGAAGGAGAAAACGTAGTAGCCCAAACTATCATGGATAGCAGGAATAAAATTAACAACATGCAAGAGGGAGATTGGCAAGATCGTGAGAGATGGAGATTGGGAATAAAAAGTACACGCTGAATAGTGGAACAACCTCAAAAAACAAAAAACAAAAACTAAGGGATAAAAAGTACAAATACCTAGGTAGACACTTTAACAAAAAAAAAATTGCTTAATGAATTTTATAAAATTGGAAATTGCACAATAAAGGAAAGAACCCAGGACTAGCCTTTATATTCAGTAAAACAAAGTTGAATTCGGAGCCCATAATTGCCGGAACGTGTTTCGGTAGTGAGCTGAAATTAAAGAAAGCTGATTAAATCTTGTTCCAAAACTCATCGCTAAAACCGTTAATGTGATTGGTACTAGATTCAATTTAGTGAGCCTGGGTTTCAAAGGCCACTAGGTCACTACCAGTAAGAGTGGCTACCTTTGGTCGTTGTAGGTGTCTAAAACTGGGTTCAATATGTAGGTAACAGAATTTAGATACTGGTCATAAATTTCAATTCAAGTTTGGTATAATAAGTTGAAAATCACGCTCATAGATTAAGTTTGAACCAATGTTTGACTCTCAAAAAGTAATATAATAAAGACATTATAAACATTTCGCTCATATTCTACCGTAAAAGAATGGAACAAACTTTTTTGAATGGGTCGAGAAAGCACTGAAGACGAAGAGCGTGCAGGTCGGTCCTTGGAGGTGCTCACTCCTGAAAACATCGTCAGAGGGGTCAGAGTGTGTACATACATTGACAAAATTGTAGTGCACTTTAATTAACTTTTACATCTTAAGATCAATCTGACTAAATTATCCCTCAATCCTATAATTTTAAATATGTGAAGACTGCATTCTCTATCTTTATTTACACTGAAGTAATTGTTAAGGTTTTGTTTCGTTTAAACGTTAATGTTCAATCCACACATTTACTTGTGTACGATTTCAGTTTTATTTTCCTTGTGCAGTAATTTCAGTTCAAAGATATGCCTAGAAAGTGTAGAATAATAATTCATGGGTTTAAATAAAATCAACATGATACAATAACTTAATTTAATGCAATGTAGAATCAGCTGTTACCATAAATCATATTCATTTTCATCTGCTGGAATGTAGCGACCAGACTTAACTTGCTTGCCGCATTCAGCGCTAGTGTCGTGTTGTCTTATCAATTTGAACTTTGGAAGCATTCCCTTGATAACGTGTCGACACCTCTCGTTCTTATCATGATGATTATTGCTTAAGGGTGCAAAACAGCTATGGTCATTAGCGCCCAAACACACTAAGAACTGTGCCAGAATTAAAAAATAAGTAAATAAATAAATAATTAACAGAAATACAGTATATAAGTTAATTAACAGTAGCACGTTGTGCAATAGAATATAACCTCATAACAAATAACAAAGTTATAAATTTCCACAAACAAAAGACTGTTACTAAAACATAGCCGCAAGAGCGGAAAACACAATAGTCTTGTAATTGTCTAAAATTATAGCAATAAAACCCCAAAAACAAACAACAAGGGTAATATCGACTATAACAAATAAAGACTGGTAATAAAACGCATCAGCAGAAGCTGAAAACACACCAGTCTTATAAAATAGTAAAATGGTAAGAATAAAACCCCAAAACAATTAACAAGGGCAATATGTAAGACAACAATTAAAGACTGTTACTAAAACGATTCAGCAAAAGCTGGGGAAAAAAAAATAGTCTTAAAATAGTCTAAAAATATCGTCATGAGTAAGATGATAGAACCTCACACCTTGCTCCAAAAACCACAAACACGGATAAAACGTAGCACTCGCTGCACAGCAGCCACATCATCAGCAAGTAACTCCTGAATAGATGAGAGCAAACCTAGGGAAAGTCTAAAAGCTGCCAGATGACGATGGCATTCAAGTAAAATGTGACGCACTGTAAAGGGGTGGTCACAGTGAGGGCAAGCTGGAGCTGGTTGACCATTAAAAGGGTGACAGTGACTAAAACGGCAATGCCCAATTCTCAGACGAGCTAAAATTACTTCTTCGCGACGAACAGCGCGAGAAGAAGTCGACCAGTTAAAAGGGGCGGATTTACATTCCCGAACCTTATTGGCGGCTATTAAGTCCCATTCATCGCGCCAGCGCGAGAGAATGCCTCGCTGTAAAGAATGTTTAAAATCCCCAAAATAAAATCGTTGCTCGTACTCAGCAGGGTCTAAAAGGGCGGATTTAGCTACGACATCTGCGGCCTCCTTACCTGGGAGTCCCACATGGCCAGGTACCCATAGTAGTGTCACCCTGACGCCAGCGTCGAAAAGAGTGAACACCACATCCTGGACCTTCTGTAGAAGAGGGTGGTGGTTGTACAGATTTCTAAAAGTTAAAACGGCACTCAAAGAGTCGGAACAAACAACACAGTTCCCTAGCCCATGATCAGAAATAAATAAAATCGCCCGATAAATAGCATAAAGCTCCGCCATAAAAATAGATGTCGCTACGTGAAGACCATACGTAAAACTTGCTCCATTAAAAACAAAAGCACATCCTACTCCTGTGTCAGATTTCGAGCCGTCGGTATATATAAAATTCCAACCGTTAAAAGAAGAAACGATCCTGCTAAACTGACGACGAATTACAGGTGCTGCGGTCGAAGATTTTGGACAGGACGTAAACCCAAGATGAACGGGAGTCTCTGCTGAAAGTCAAGGGGGAGAAGTATTTTCACCGGCTAGGAAAAAAGCAGGTAAATCCGCGTCCAAGGTCCGTAACAGCTCCTGAAAACGAAAACCAGGAGGTCTAGGATTAAAAGACCCAGCACTATAAAAAGGAGCGAGAGACACATTAAAAACGGCTCTTACGTGGGATGACGCGGTTGCACAGCTAATCGACAACCATAAGCAACAAGTAAAACATCCCTACGATTAAACAACGGAGGTTCTACAGACTCCGCACATAAACTGGACACAGGATTGGTGCGGAATGCTGCAATAGCGACACGGATACCTCGGTGATGAATCGGGTTAAGGCGACTACTCGTTCTTATCGTAATATAAAGCGAGTATAATAACGGAAAACAGAAACTGAGGAATGTGCATACTAAAAATTTATGATAGCTGTCCACCTAGTGTTTGATGACATCGATTATTTTATTTATTCATGCAGGCCATGTGTATTAAAGCGAGATAAAACTTAATACTTTTTTTCTTGATACTTGGTTGAGTTGTAGTTTCGGTTTTAATGCAAGAATCAGTGAAGTGGAATAGTTTTCAGGTTTTTATGTGTGCTCTAGTGAATGATATTTCTGAAGTGTGGTGAGCTGAACATTTTTACGAATTTAAATATAGTTATTACGAATAGAATATAAAATATATCATGGGAAAATCTCCATCTTACCAACGATTTCGCAATGAGTGGCTGAACGATATGAGATATAAACAGTGGTTAATGAAAATGGAGGGAATGATTCGAAATGTTATTGTAAATACTGTAAATCTGAATTGCTTGGCAGGTTAGACGATATCGAAAGGCACAGAAAAACGAACAAACCTGAAAAAGCAGCAGAACCATTTAACAGTAACGACAACCTGTTTTACTCTTTAAGCCGATAAATCTAGAATCAAAATTAGTGGAGGAAAGGTCGGTACTTTTCATCACAGAGCATTGTTCCTTCCAAACAACACGATATTTGTGATTTATGCAAATCATTCTTTTTAGACAGCAAAGGAGCTGCCGATATTAAGTACTACAATTGCTTGTAATATGTTGAGACCACTCTCTCAACAATTGTTAATCAGTGACTTAGGGGTTCAAGGGTGTAGTTAGTTGCTTGATGAGAGCAATAACATTTAAAACAAAACTTCCTGGTATTGTGATCAGGTGTTATTCTTAAAAAAAAAAAAAAAAAAAAAAAAAAAAAAAAAAAAAAAAAAACATTGTAACGACATGTTTACAAATGGTAGAACTAAATGAGTGTACTGCAGATGGTATTGTTGATGCTCTTAAACTTTGCCTTATCAAGGGGTTTATGCCAAATTGAAAAACGATATTCCGCATCTACAACTAATTAGATGCGAATGTCATTCTTTACAGCTGGCGGTATCATGCGCCTCAAGCGACTTTTACCAAGAAATGTTTTTTTAATTAAAGAGACATACAACTGGTTTGCACATTCTGCTACACGGCAAATTGCTTACAGAGAATTACATAGTACAACAAATGATGGTGATTTATCTTTTAAAGTTAATTCAGACTGGTCAGACCCGATGGTTGTCCATTGAAAGTGCAGTAAGCAGTCAAAGTGGATTGAACCTAAATCACATTTCGAAATTTCAAGATTGCTACACTGCTGAGGTTCTATTTTCGATTTATAAGGACGACTGTAACTATTTGTACCTAATTTTTCTGAAATCTACAAGAAGTTCAGAATGTAAACAACAAGTGTGATCCTTAAACCGGGCCCCACAAAGATCTTATATGATCTAATTCTAATTAAATCCCTTTGCTCTAAACCTGTACTTCCTGGATTTCGTTTAACTTTTGCATATTCAAAAATAGAAAATCACCTCAATCAAACCCATATCTTAGATATGAATTCGAAACGAACTTTCTTCTAGTACCATTCCTGCACACTAAGTACAACAATTGCATATGTGATCAGTTCCTTCTTGAGTTGATTACATAGCTGCGACAGCAACTTCCAGAAAACATCAAAGTTCTTGAGAACATGTCACCATTTTCTCCAGAAAAGTGCTTAAATTCTGCTAAGCGTCCCATTATTGAAATGGCAAATCTTTTCGTTCAGGACCCCAGTATCATTATATTAATAGATAATCAATGGAAAAATTTGCCGCACATAAAATGGACAGCATTAACAGCCACTATAAAATTTTGGTAAGAAATTGCGTCATACAGGGATGCCAGTTGGGAAAACCCCTTCATGAAATCGTAAAAATTGCACTATTTATTCTTTCTCTTCCACTATCTATTGCGGACGTGGAGAGAGTCTTCAGTCAAGAAAATGTAACAAAAAACAGATACAGAAATAGTTGAAAGTAAAGACAATTTTGGCAATTAGATTTGGTCTTAATAATGAACAAAAATGTTGTCATAATTATGATTTGCCGAAGGACACAGTGGAAAAAATTAAAAGTTTGCAAAGCTACACTTCACAAGAAGCTTCAACCTTCAAGGAGAATGATATATCAGATTCTGTGGCGTCGGTCCCAGTGGTGTAGTGGTAACCATAGTTGCCTCCTAAACCCAAGATCGCGAGTTTGATCCCAGCCAGGACCGACGGATTTTTTCGGGCATAAAAAGTATAGCTTCCCTCGGGAGGGAAGTAAAGCCATGGGTCCCGTGTCGTACATTTACCGCACGAAAAAGAACCTCAAGCCTGAAAAAGGAGGCCTCTAAGCAAAATTTATCGGTCGTTTCACGTCCTGATTTGAATGAGATGCTGATGACCTGAGACCGACAGGCTACGTACACGATATCAGTGTAACCTGGAATGTCAATAATTTTAATGTAAATCAAATGTTATAATTAACTATAGCCCTGCTTTAAAGTATTCATTCAAGTAATCCTTGATTTCATTCGTGGTATAGTCCAAGAGTTAAAATTGTTAGAAAAGTAATTGTTGCACCAGATTTTAATCATCACAAAGGTTGAAAACGGATGGAAAATTAGTCTCCCACTGCGCATTATTTAATGTAAAAAAAAAAAAAAAAAAAAAAAAAAGGAAAAGAGATAAAGAGTTATGGAGAGAAAAAGTAAATAAACTTGTTTTCGTACAAATGCCTTTTAGGCAGTAAGAACTAAATGCGACGTATCAGAAAATGCATGTAGGCAATATCTATTCTTTATAGTAACCGTTTACTTTCCATTTTGTTTTTAAAAATATATCAGATCTATCTTAAATAACTCCGTTGAATGGACATAAAGCAAAATTATATGAATGTTTTCACACTTATATAGGCGTTGTGCGATCTCAATAGTCCCCACTATGATACTTTTCAAAGAACATTTAATCATTACCACCTATTTTGGGAAGGGGATGGTGAATCAACAATGGCTACTCATTTAGAGGAACCCTGCAGCCTATGTTTTAACTTCTGTATTTCCTTATTTTGAGCAAATTTAAGTTTATACTCAATTATGTAGTAATTTTCCTTCAACGTTGGTAGCTTATAATGTGCGAATGCAAGAAAGGCAAATGTAAGAGATTTCTATTCTTTACTTTTTATATTACCGGAAAGTGTAACTGATTATTTGTCATTAAATATATTAAGATAAGATATAGCAGAGTAAGAAGAATGTAGTAGTAGTTGCTGTGATTTGGCATAATTTAATAGAAGGTTATGAGTTAATCGTTTTCTGCAGTCAGAATTACGCCACGTTGGTAATTATGCCGTTTTGAATTAGTATTGATCAATATTCCAAATGAGCTATTTGCAGCTTGAACCTAGCCGATAACAGAATATTACAATCTTAAATGAAACTTGAATAAGTGCACGCACCACGAATTTAAGCTTGCATAAAATAACAGAACAGTTAGTGGAGACATTTTTAATAGTATGATATAACACAACACTAAAATTAAGACAGAAATTGCTCTATCAGCTTAAATGAACCTAACCTAAACTAACCAAATATGCGTTATTACAAAGTAGTTGCTTTAGCGCACTCTGTGATAATATTAATTCGAATACCAATCATTTTCGGAAAACTTAATTAAAAATAAATAGAAGAGCCCCACTCTGATTTTCGCATGGATTGATAAGAATATACGATTCTTGTGCGTCAGGATAGGTTAAGAACCAACAAGTGTCGCAGCCAGCGTTGCTCATTGATGTAATTATTGTTGGATATTACACCATGTTACACTGTAAGGAAAATGTACTACATATAGTTATTAGTGAAATAAAGGGATTTAGGTTGAGAGAGAGAGGGGGGGGGGGGGAGATGGCGCAAAAGCCGAATACTATTTTTTAGTCCCCACCCAAAAACCGCCACCTTCCTGATAAGTTCCGTTAGTGTGCGAAAGTGGCATATATACTGAATGACCTAATCGGAACACTTACAATTTATTTTTGTAAAGTGTTGGTGTATTACTTCCATAAAGGCCCAATGTGTATGTTATTATACAATTGCTGCCAAGCTAATAAACAAAGAATAAAATGTTAGAGCAAAACTTTTTGTAATGTAGTTATTCAACAGTTTTATTTTTAACCCTTTATTATACAGTTTTTATGATAGTGATTGAAAGAGTTAAAGTGTGAAAATAGGTTACACTATTCATTTGTTTTGCCCTCCCCCATGGGCAAGCAGGGTAATAACCACAGGAGTGAAACCAGAGTTCATTCTTATGTAAAGGAGGTATAGTTTATGACTGCATTGCTGTTGTAAAAATGGATATTTTGTTTAACATAGTTTACTTAACTCTCTCTTTGCTGGGTTTTTGTTTTGGCACAAACAGTCATCTAAGGTTTTTAGTCTTTCTATATTCATTAACTTTTATAAATATTTGAAAATGTAAGTAATCCATTTAAAAATGCATCATTGTTGCTTTCAATTCATTATCTTTTGTGTAGTGTAGTTCTCATTGTTAATTACTGTTAAGTGTGTTTGATGAAATCAGAAACTTAATGCATGACCTATCGAACCCATCCTCTGCAGGTCAGAGTCCAAAAATTAAAGCTAGTGTCAATATAAAAACAAAATGCCTGTAATTGCATATCCCTTTTTACAACAACAGAGTTTGTTACAACTCATAATCTATATTTCATAGGTTATGTTCCTTGAAAATTATAACTTCTTTATCTTTTTATTAAATGCTTCTTACTTTTACATATAAAAGTCATGTTAGAATTTGTCTGTGCATTATCCATTTGAATAAAACATTACCCCTGTATGTAGTGGAGCTGTTCTATCTTTGTACCATGTAAATAAAATGAGGGCTTCTTTCGTTTCATTTCAATAAATTTTGGCTTTATTTATAAAACTTCAAAAAATCCCCTTACATGAAATTGAACTCTGATTTGATGCTTGTGGTTTTACTCCTGCAAGCCCTCCTACAATTCACATGCCCTCATTGTAATTGATCTGGAGAGAAGAAAAAAGAAAGAGATACCTATTTTCATACTTTACCATTAAAAGGGTAGAGTTGTCTTAAAAAAAGTTATTCCCCTTGTAATTGCAATGAATTCACCACTTTGCTAGAAAATGTAAAAATAATTAGGTCACTCAAAGTTGAAAATTCACGTGGCATGAATGAAAGAATTGTTTATATGTGAAAATTCCATCTTATCAGGAACATTTTCAGAATGGCTATAGCTTGCACTAGTCAAATGCTATATAAAAAAGGTGAAAAATGTTTACCATAGCACTATACAATTATTTCACTTTTATCCTCTTTCTCTAATGTTCTTGTGAAAATAGTGTATTCTTAAACAAACAACCCATTTCAACATAAGTTCAGAAACATAATTAGAATATGGCACAGTACGAAACTAAGTACAAATATTAATATTACAAGACATTAAATGCAAGTCTATGGTATTATAATAATTCCAGCAACATCACAGAAGATGTTTGAAGTACCCACCATGTGTCCGAATGCATGCAGTCATACATTGCATCATGAATTGTTGCATCTATTCCAGTGTTCCATTTTGTATCCAAATTGTGGCTAGGGCTTCATTGAGGTATTGTTCGAGTATCTACAAATTAGGCCAACAGGTTAGCATACACAACATCTTTCAGGTACCCTCTAGGTAAAAGTCAAGGTTGGGTGATCAGGCAGGCTGCAACAGGTCCTCTTATTCCAATTCAATGGGGCAACCATGTTGAGATATCAGTGGATGCTGATTCACAAGTGGTGGAGCTCCATAATGCAGCATCCATATGACCCATTCTATCACCAATGGCACATCCTCTGGCAAGAGAGGCAGAGTGTACTAAAAGAAATCCAGATACATCTGTCCATTGGTGTTGAGGAAAAACTATTAGCTCAAGTAGGTGATCACTAATAATTGCTTCCCAAACATTGATGTTAAATCATTCTTGACAGGATGATTCAACCTCTTGAGGGGATTCTCCATGGGCTGACCAGTAGTGCCATCTCCATACTGATGATTTCAGCTTTCCTAGTTTGCTTTTCATCATTCATTTTGTAAACTGCTTTTCAAGAACCTTAAAGTCCTAATTCTCACTAGCAAATACATCTGTTTACTAATGTGTTGTTTAGTTGCTCATTTTAACAGTTTCAAATGTAATTTTTACAGTACGTAGTTATAAAACCAGATGTAGAAATGATTTGCATCATCTGGCTAACTTACTAGCACTTTTAAAAAAGTAACAATTATTATGTTAAATATATAAAGATGTAATATCTCTAAAAACACAAAGCAATCTGTTAAATGAAAAAAATTAAAATATAAAACCTAGTTGAACTTATATATAACTATCCTTCATTATTTATTAGTTAGTTTACATTATTGTACAAAAATATAAGAGTATGAAGAAAGAAGTGGATGAACTGAATATATATCAAACATAAATATATCACAGAAATGTGTTTAATTGAACACCATACTGCTGAAACATATCTCAAATGTGTAAACTTCATTTCATTATGCTTTAGTTTTTGCAGGAGTTTTTTTTTAAACTGTGGAGATCTTGAGTATTTGTATTAAATTAAAGTAATTGCATTATCATAGAGATAGTAACAGCATTTTGAGTTTTATGTATGAGGATTCTTTTGTTATCTTATCTGTTGGGAAACATCTCTACCTTCATTCATCATTAGAGAAAACATCCGTGTCTCTCTGTAGTGCCAATGTTAACATAATTGTTTGTGCTGATTTGTGTGAACAGTTGATTTTAATAATATGGAAGTAGTGCGCATTCCTCTGGAGCCAAGGTTCACAGATTCAAACCCTGCTGGGGTTGGTAAATTTTTCAGGGATAAAAATTTCAAGTGCAAGTCCTCCAGGAAAGACTTTAATCCATGGGTCCCATATCGTAGATTTATGGCAGGTTAAAGAATTATATTACTGGAAAAAGGAGTTTGCTGGACCGAATTGTTTCATACTCCAATTACCTCAATTCCTTGTTAGATGGTGTTGGAGATGATGTACTTATCACCTGTCCTTTGTCCTCTGTCAGGAATTAAGTGTACTTGAAATTCTCATTGGTAATTGAAACCTCCATCACAGGAAATGCCCATGTTCCGGGACAGAACGATGGGTACTAATTGTGAACACTTTAAATGACATGAGTTTAAAGTTAGGTTAATTCTGTACCAGGCATTTATAATTGCGAATTTATAAACAACTTTCCTACTAATATCCAGACAAGTTCTACAATAACAAATTTTAATTTTAATCTCTCTTTGAAGCTTGCTGAAAATGGCAGTGTCAGGCTCAACCCCATACTCACATTTACTGCCATTTGTAATTATCTGTATTGGATCTTCTTTTCCTTGGCTGACTTGTTACTGCATCTGCTGAATGTTTGTAATTAATTGGTTTTCTTCTTGATGGTCTGTGTTATTGTTTTGCTTTCTTTTTATGAGATTGCATAATGTAGCAACTTCACAGACCATTATTACTATATTGGAAGCTAATAACTTTAGCAGTTTTAAGCTCTTAAACAATAATCATCATTATTATTATGGGATTTATTCCCATCACTGTACAGAAACCTTCCCTTGATATGCTGTTGTATTGGCAATTTTAAGGGCACACACTATTGAATTTTCTAACTTCTAAATTTATAATAAGATCTTTATAATATTTTATCAAATTATCACGTATAGCCTGTGTGTTGTAATATGTGTTTGCCCTATTCATAAAGCTAGATTATTAAATTATCTTAAAAATAATTTAATTAAAAATCATAAATCAAAGAGATATAATTTTGTCCAAAATGAAAGTTCATGAACATTTTTAAGCTTAATATTTAGCCAAAATTCCATTTTATGTAACTGTGAGTTGGTTTTAGTGAAGTTTTAAAGATTCATACATACATAAAAAATTACATCAATGCACAGTTTCATCTTTTGCATGTTCTGAAGCTGTGTGGAAAGTTTCATTATACTGTGTTGGGTAGTTTAGGAGAAAAATAATTTCCAGTACCTGAACATGTTAAAAAAAAATTGATAACTGAAATCAATCAAAGTTATGTGGTGAGATAGAGTTGTGCACCTTAGCTTCAAAAAAGTATCCGAAAATCGCCCAGGTGTGTAGTACATCCTTCTGTATGCTGCACAAATCTCTCAATTTTGCCAGTTTCACTCTATTCCTGCAATTTTGGTACTTGACAGATGACTGTCATTGACTCTTGCACTCTTGTCAGAATTATCCAAATTTTCTGCATTTCTTATCAAGTTGACCCCCTACAATGCAACAGTTTCCCTGACAATATTTCACCACACCCTACATTGAATTCACCAACTGCTTCAGCTACAGCAAATTCTACCCTTTTCTTTGTCAAAAATATTTTTGGGGCACTTTTTCCTTATCATGTTATGGAGGCACTGGAAACTCTGTATCCTACCTGACAAATATCTTTGTAACAAACTATATGCAGGATCATTTATGTGAGTAATTACCAAAATGGGTGTATGGACATTGTGTTTATAATTATTATTCTCATATATTTTGCACAGGCATATTATCCTTTTATTTATTATTATTATTTTTTTAATTTTTTCCTCTGAGAAATATAATAGCTGAAAGAATAAGCAATCCCACCAGTTGCAAAATTTGTTTTAGGATTCAATTCCTCAATGCAAAAGACAAGAGAGCTATTGAAATCCACTGTGAACTATGTGACGTTTTATGCCCAAACTGTAATAAGTGAAGAAAAATTTATGCATTGGTATCTTCAATTTAAATGGTATACGAATAGATTGATGACTTATTGAGTATGTGGATGTAAAATATTGTTTCAATGGTACTATTACAATGGAACTTCAAGTACATTGTTCAGAATTGACACCGAAAATCTTAAATATCGTAAACTGTATGCAAAATGGGTCCCTAAAATGTTGACCCACGCATAAGAATGGAATGATGGAAAGTGCTTGAGAGAGGAAATAACTTATTTCTCATATCATGACCGATTAGATTATGTACATCATTGTAGACTGACGCCATTCATGTTCACAAAGAAAATTAAGAAGATCCCAAATCTCGGGTTCATATAATGATGTGAATGTTTTCCTTAATTTCAAGAAATGACTTCATTGACAAAAGTTTGACTATGGGGAAGATATGAAAGTGGCAGTGCTAAAACAGTTCAACTTGCAGGTGGCGGATTTTTATGCACAGGTCATGCAAAAGCTTGTCTCTTGGTACACAAAGTGCTTTAACTCTTAATCACCCAGGTATAATATTACTCACATAACTACCCAGCTGTGGTCTGGGAGATCACAATGTACACAGAGGGCACCAAAAAATGTATACACACTTCAAGCAAAGGAAAAACTGTGTTAACATGACAAAACTGAATTCACACAAACAGAAAATGATGAGCACTAACCATCTTAGACTTCTACAGTTACAACAGTTGCTCAAAATTATCACCACCAGCATCGATATACTTCTGAATATGTTGAACTACTGATTGAGCAATGTATGCGAAATTGTCCTCAGCAATTACAGCATATGCCGTTTCAATTTCTTCCTGAAATGCTGCCAGTGTAGCTGGTTTTCTATGGTATACAACATCCTTAAGAGTTCCCCATAGGTAGAAGTTCAACGGAGTTAGATCCAGAGAACGCAGTGGAAATTCAATGGGACCTCTTTGTCCAATCCAGTGCCTTGGATAGTGCCTAGGTTGCGTGGGGCTTGTTGCTGTGCGAGGTCTCCTAGATGTGCCCTTGTGAACACCGCATACAGCAGCATGAGTCTCAAATGCATGCAGTTGTTACTCGCATTGGCGGTTCTGTTCTAAATTGCTTTTGGCTGTTCAAAAGATAATCTTAGCTCCATTTTATTGTAGCAATGCTAGCATAACGTAATGTGAGTCATCTGTTTACAGAACACCATGCGATAATCTTGGCTTCATTTGTCAATGTTGATTTACAATAATCTTGGCTTCAATTATTCATTATTGATTTTACCTGTCACATAGCAATGCTATCATAATTCATACTACACATTACCGTTTATTTTTTCGTTTAAATAGATTTATACTGTGAAAGTGTGTATACTTTTTTGGCACCCTTGGTATATATATATTAAACAAAAATTAAACAAAACCCTTGGAAGTTTAAACATTTTTATTAATATCTTCAAGTACATACAACATTGTAACTTCTAACAGGAGGCAACTGAATAGCTAGGAATGTTAATAATCATTAATGGAAAAAACTAACAAATCATTTCATACAATTGAAAAAAACACAATGTGTTATAGTTTTCATCTGATTTTTATTTTTTATTTGTAGGAAATTGTTAGTTTAGGAACATATTAAATAATTTAAATAAGAATTTGAGAATAAAGAATTTATTCAATAAAACTGCAAACAACATTTCAAGGATATAAATTCAATTATTTCTGTTTATTACATATTTCCATTACACATAATTACAAGTTGCATTGGTTATCAAACACACACATATGCTCACATATAATGACAATTTTGGCAATTTTTACAGTACATTCCAAACATACAGGGCTTCTTGCAAGAGCGACATATTTAGGAGGTATTAAATGGAGTTTCCAGTGCCATAATCTTCTCTCTTTTAAATGATTTACTTTATCCCTTGTAATAAATTAGAGTAATGCATACCTTGGCAAACATAACTATAAAGTGGAGCAAACAAAATCTAGAAACATATTTTGATATGTATGAATTTGGAGAGATCAATACCTACTTCATACTTTAGCTCATGTACAAAGTGATTGATTTGTTTTATTTACGGATGCTCTTTAACATCTCAGGTCATCAGCGTCCCATTCAATTCAGGGCGTGAAATGGCTCACAAATTTTGCTCAGAGGCCTCTTCTTTCAGGCCTGAGGTTCTTTTTTGTGCCATAAATGTAGGACACTGGACCCACGACTTTACTTTCCTTCCAAAGGAAGCCATACTTAGGATTTTTACGCCCGAAAAAATCCATCGATCCTGGCCATGTTCAAACTCGCAATCTTGGGGTTTAGAAAGCAAGTGTGGTTACCATTATGCCATAAGGACCAATTATGTGCAAAGTAAATAAATATGTCATATACTTAACTACATAAAAGTAAATAATATAGATTTCAAATACAATCCCATTCCATGTGATTCAAATCTAAAACTGAATTAAAATCATCTCTGAATGCCAGTTTACCCACTGAACTTCCTACAAAAATGAAAACCATCACTTTGCAGTAATACACAGAAGGAAACTTGAGTGTCTCTGGAATGCATGGAAAAAATCTACAGAAAGTTCTGTTTGAATTAGAATACAAAATTATGATTATTTATTGTTCATCTTGTAACTAAACTTTTGAATATTTTATTGTGTTTGTTTTGTTGTTGATTTGGTTTATTTACATACACTCTTTTAACATCTCAGGCCATCAGCATCCCATTTAATTCAGGGCGGGAAATGACCAATAAATTTTGCTCAGAGGCCTCCTCTTCTTCTTTTTTTTTGAGGGCTGTTCCACTTTTCAGCGGGTACTCTTTATTTCCAACCTCCACCTCTCACGATCTTCCCCATCTTCTTCTTGCACGTTATAGTTTTTCATAATTAATTTAACTCCTCCATGATAGCCTTGGGCTACTACGTTTTTCCTTCCTGACGGTGAGCACTCCAAATGAATTCTGGGTCATTGTTCATCCTCCATTCTCCTCTATAATGGGCATACCATTGTAGAGTCCACTTCTGGATTCTTTCTACAACTGATTACTGTCTAACCTCTTCATTTCTTTTTCTTCCCAATCTAGACACCCTGACTCCTCTTCGTATGCCACCTATCTCCACTGCCTGAAGTTTAACATTTTTGGCTTTCCGTCATAGTCCAAATCTGCCCCATAAATTAATATATTCTCCAGTAATGTATGAAGGATTCTTTTCTTTGTTTCCTTGCATATAACTCTGCTCTAGAGAACAACATTTAACATCTTAATCACCCTTCTATCCTGTAAGATTCTGTAGTCCACATCAGCTTCACAGCTCCCAAACTCAGAATAATGGATCCCAAATACTTAAATTGCTTCACTACTCTGATGGTTCCCTATGGTAGATTTACTTTGTTCCACCTCCTCATACTACCAGATATTCAGTTTTCTTCATTCTTATTTGAAGTCCTCCAGCTTCAAGTGTTACCATTACTTTCTTATCAAAAATGTTGCATCCTCTCGACTTTGAGCAATCAACACCTGGTCATCTGCATTTAAAAAGGAATAAACTGTTCCATGTCCAAAGGGAACTCTCATACCTGCACATGAGCAATTCCACCTCTCCAATGTATGTTGAATTTATTTTAATAAGGGTTGTCAAAGGTTGTACCATATCTAGGTTTTTTTTTTGTGCTGTAAATCTATGACACAGAACCTATGGCTTTTCTTCCCTTCTGAAGGAAAGTCATACTTGGGATTTTTTTGCACGAAACAATGCTTTGACCCTGGCCAGGATTGAACCTGCAATCTTGAGTTTACAAGGCAAGTTTGGTTACCACTAGACCACCAGAACTACCATTGTATTTGTGATCTTACTGTGAAATATCATTGTTGAGGGCTGAAATTTTCATTTCCAAATATCTTAGTCTGAATAATTCTTTAACATAAATTTAATACAAAAAAAAGCTGTTTTAGATACTAAGGAGTAATTTAAAACCAATTTTGATTAAATTTTTGGTTTCACATCCATATCCCCACCCTCTCCCACTTTGAAATTTCAAATGGCATCCATACTTTTTAATGTAAAGATGCAATTGTTATCACATTTTTTTTTATTGTCTGGCAACCTGGCTTTATGTTATTGCTGTTTTTTTGAAATAGAAGCCCTGTATGTATATAACATATTTTACATAATTTCATATCATTCTAAGTTGGTTTGGTTGAGCAGTTCAATTTTTGTGATAATCTGACATGGAATGGTATAGCTTTGCTTGTGCTCCAACATTGTTGTATTCTAGAGTGCCATTACAAATCATGCTGTATTTCCTATTTTGCTTTCTTTTATAGTGTATAAGGGCATAAATAAATTGCAGGAAGAGCAAAAAAACATGGATACCCAACTAAAGATTAAAGAAGAATTGCTGGGCTGTACAAATACCTTGATACCTGTTCACCTGAATTGAAATCAGAAACTGGGGGAGAAAACTCCTGTAGTATTGCTTGTGATATTGCTGCTGACTTAAGATGAACGTAAGTAGCACAAATGCATGTTTAAAGGTTGAAACTTGAATATGGATATGCAATACAAGTAAAAGTTTTAATCTTACCTAAAATAATAGCAGAGTGAATAAAAACATTATTAGTAGATAATGAGACCACACTAAAAGCTAGTAGCCCCTCGCCTGCCCCCCAAAAGAGCATCTACCTTTTATAGCTGAAATCGTACCAAGAAGGACAAATTGGCAGAATAGAGTGCTGACATCACAGTTGTACCAATAGCAAGAAAAGTGCCAAATGAACAAAAATCTTAGTCACAGATATAGAGATTAAAATGTTGCTCGTAGAAACAGCCATGAGATGTTATATGAACACTCTATATATCCTTTCTGATTTTGGTATAAAATTTATTGCATAGAATTGCATAGAAGCAGGAATAAACGGTAAAACTCAATCAGGCAAATTTCTTAAACTAAACTTTAACAAATGCCTAACTTAACTGAATATTAATGTAAATGAATATTTGTTTTACAAGGATCCTCATGAAACTTAAACCTAATTTACGGGTTACATTATAAGATTGGGATGTCATGGTTGGATGGATGGATTGATGGATGGCACCAGCACCTCAACCTTAAAATGTAACCCATAAATTAGGTTAAGTTTACCAGTCATATTAGCAGACTTACTTTTATATTCTATTTCTACTACTCCATTACCATTGCATCACAAATGGCATATAGTAAAATGATATAATGGCTGGCAACTCTGAAAAAAAAAAAAAAATATATATATATATAAGTCGTGATTACAGCTCTGTGATTTTTTCTTAGTGTTTTATCCTTTTCTGCTTTTCTAATTATTGTTAATTTAGTTATATTGTTAATAACATTACATTATTTTTCTTTTATATTTATTATATATATAAGAGATGTTGTAAGCACCATGTTATTTATATAGGAACAATCTGGAAACAATATTATGCTAGTCAGTCCTGGTGGTGCAGTGGTTACCACACTTGCCTCTTAAACCCAAGATCGCGGGTTCGATTCCGGTCAGGACCGATGGATTTTTTTTCGGGAATAAAAATCCTAAGTAAAAATCCTTCGGAAGGGAAGTAAAGCCATGGGTCCCATGTCGCACATTTACAGCACAATAAAGAACCTCAAGCCAGAAAGAAGAGGCCTCTGAGCAAAATTTTTTGGCCATTTCGCGCCCTGAATTGAATGGGATGCTGAAGACCTGAGATGTTAAAGAGCGTCCAGGGTGAGGGGGGGGGGAACTATGCTAAATTTCCAATACAAAGTTGCTATATATAGCAATGAACCTTAATGCATTATTACGTTTAAACTTGTATTGGAAATTTAGTATAGTTTTGTTTCCAGATTGATCCTACATAAATAACATGGCGCTTCCACATCCCTGAAAGTTTATTACATTTATCATTGGTAAAAATGTGCTCTTTACGTTACTTCATTCCTTCTGATAGGTTAAGATCAAAAAATTGAATAACATTGCTATGTGTTATTAGCAGTAAACACATGACTACCTACATTAAATTCATATACCATGTGTTTTCAGTTTGTCTGGATGCAAGCACTGTAATCAATTTTTCTACTACCATTTCTTCCATATTCTACATAAATGTGTAATTTGCAGGGTATCAATTTGTCCCTTTTTCAACTACTAGGTGACTTTTAGATAAATAGTTTGAGCATTTAGTGTTCCCCGGGAGATGGGAGCCTTATCTGCAACTCACACATCTGCCAAGAGCTGTCAATCCCTCTAAATCAATTTACATGATATTCTTGCTCTGTGCTCTGTTCATTTTGTTCTGCAACAAGTTAGTTTGATAATAGGATACTATAACCACAGATTATTACCAGCAAAGAGGAATTTTTATAATTTATTTAAAAGTACAATGTAACTTACAAATTTTGGTCTGAAATAGTGCATGTACACTCTTTGACAAACAAACAAAAAAGAAGAAGAAGAAGAGTTGTCCCTCGAACGCATATAAATCCTAATTATTAACAGCAGGCGGTTCACAAAGTATCCAGCAAAACTATGTATAGCCACTGCAGCAGAATGTTATGTGTTATATACACTAAGGATACAACTTGTGTGTGTTCCATTAGATCTGCGGCAGTGTATGCAGCACATATGATGCTGCGGTTAAGAGCACAGGCTTACCTCCTGGCATGAAGCACTTATTTTTAATAAACCTTTATAACATATTATGATAAATTAGTTTTGCAATGTTGTTTTTGCAAGCTTAATGTTAACATATATATATTATAATGAGTTCAGTATTTGTTCTATCTAAATGCAATATGCTGCACATGCATGAAGGACAAAAGAAAAAATTCAAGAAGCCTGGGATGTTGTTGCCTCTTGTTCATATTACTGTACATATCATACCATATATGCACAAGAGTGAGGGCTGTTATACATGCTGAGGATCTATACATCTGTTATTAATTTGTGTTTATTTCTGTGTGTTTTTACTTTAGAAAATAAATGTTTCTGGTCATATATTTATTTAGTTATTTGTAAAGAATACATAGTTTGTGATTACATTTTTGGGTGCAAATGCAATGCTATAAAACTCAAATGATACATTAAAATATAATATGATATTAAGGTAACATGATGTTCTACATATACCCTTATAAAACCAATAATACAAAATAAAACAAAAATGTTGTATGGGATTTGAACCCAGGAACTTATACAGAAGAGTAATGCCTTCTAAACTGCTCGGCTACTGCTACTCTATTCTAATGTTCTCTTTCCAGATGCTTATGATAGTGATCATTACATTTACAAGCAAAGTGCCCACTGCAGTGTGCCAATTACTGCATGTGCTTTATGAATAAAGCATTTATGAGTGTTTGTAAATTTCTCTGATTGGCACATAGAATCTGGGGATGACTCATTTTGTTGTCGAAGGGTGACATGTATGTTTGCATAGCAGAATCAATGCATAGAAAAATTGCAGGCAAATTTCCAGATATCATAGTGCCAATAGAAACTCAATTCCTGACTTGTTAACACTTTGGGGACTGGCTATTTAATTTAAATGCCTGTTCCCAGGAAATATAATGTTCTGTGCTAGCTTTTGCACTGACCATTCAAATTGTTTATAAAGCATTATATTCATGCAATGGAAATTTGGGAAAACACCTTAGTAATACTGGAGAATGTACATTTTCCTTTGTGGACTTGCACCAGACTTGCAAATGTACCTTATTTCATTCATTTTGTTGTGAGAAGTGAAAACATCTCCTAGAACAATATTTTCTACTACTCTGTTCAATTTTGACAGTTTTCTGGAGCACAGGTATATGCATATCACCCATAAGTCTTCCCTCCATGGAATTACAACTTCATCTAAAGTAAGCTGTGGATTTGTCTTACAAACTGTCTGAAACTTATCAAGGAAAAGCATTTATAAGGGCTGAAAAAATTGGATCTGTAGACCAGTAATCTTTTAGTCTTATCTTTTTTTACTTGTCCCATTAGAATAATTATTGCAAAAAACCTATTATATTTCTATTTCAACACCTTAGAACTCTTATACTTTTCTTTATTTTGAAAATAATAATTATTCTGAAAAGGAATGTTATTTCTGACACTTTTGTTGGTTCAGGGAATTTTTTTATCCCTAGGTTTGCAAAATGAGGATGATATATCTCTCTTGATCTAAATGGTTGCCCCTGCAACATTGTTATCATTGCTTTTTGTCACTGTAACTAGGTAATGTATGCACATTTTTGTTTTGTCTAACTCTAATCACAAAATCATCATTATCACAAAAAAACTATCAGAAACATTAGATAAGGTGTTAGGAAAAAATTCTGCAAGAATTTCATCTCCAGTAATAAATTTCTTTCTCTGCAATCTTGTTCTGCTTTTGAGATGATGTTTGCATGACTGCTGATTAAAATACTCAAGTATGAAGAAAATAAAAAAAAAATCCCATTTCTTACTTTTAACCTCGTCATGACTAAGAGCCAGGTCAATTGAATAAATGTTCCAGAGCATGCCTACACTATAACATGATATCTGTGATGTGTACAACAATTGTATAGTGAATGGAAATCATGCACACATTAAAAATGCACATTTGTGTTCTCCATCTTTCATACTTCAAATATAAACATGTAAAGTTTCATCATCTGTCCTCATTGTATTACAGAAAAAGGAAATTGGAAGTTTTTTGACCAGAAAAGACACATTAAACTCCAAGTATTGATAGAAGAAATATTGGACAAATTGGTGTTAGCTTTGATCATATTCCTTTAAAATCAAAGCAAGAGGTTTATTCATCCAAGAGTCGTAAATTAGCTATTAATTCCACTTCATGACATAAAAGTTTGTGTTATATGGTCTTCTTTCAAATAAGATTATAAAGTTGTTTCTTTATAAATACAATTAACTTTCATATATGCTTAACTAAATGTGTTGATTACTTCATATGCAGAACTACACGTGAACAAAACTACTGACAGTTTGGTCCCCCCCCCCTCAAAATAAACCTAAAAACCATAAAGATGATTAACAAATTAGTACTTTATTCTATGAAAAGACTTATAAAATGAACATAAAAAAAACCATACAGAAGATTCTTTCAAAACCATGGGATGGGGAAAAAATATAAAATCTTCAGAAAGAAAATAAATTTGAAAAAAGAAAAGTTTTGGCCTCATTTCATCTTGAATCAGGGCATGATCCTATTTGAAATATAACTAGACAATTGTACAAATATATGGGTTAAAAATGAGCAAATATTACATACTCTTCAACTATAATAAGCATAACATTGCTGGAATATGAATAGAATAAAAGCTTCAAAATAAACATCATAATAGCTGTAGGACTACAACAACAGCAACGTTATTAATAAAACACTGATTTCTATTTGGCAGATAATGCAGGAAGAGAAAGTTATGCATGGGCTAAACAAAATTCCGTGAAACTCATATAGCATTTGCATCTAAGACTTCTTATTTCAAGCTTTTAAAGAATGATCAATTACAAATAATGTGTATCAACTCATATATTCAATCATAATACTTATGATTTTTATGTGTGAGGAAAATAAAAGATAATGGGTTTTCAAAGTAATGGTCACCATTATGCATCTAAGAAGTATAATAGACTAAATTATAATGTAGGCTATGGTTTCTAATTAATCCAGTTTTATAAACGTACACAGTCTAGCCATAAATAGTGTTACATACTATTTTGTGAATACGGTATTAATTCAATTTGGAATCGAACACAGTGAAACATGCATTAATAATCTTTTCTGAGTTCAGTTGCAATAGCCTGCACCAGAGTCAACCTGAATATCTACCTACCCAACTTCTATGAATGATGCAACAGTCATTTAACAGCTGGTGATTGGACAAATGCCCTCAATAAATTTCATGTAAATGAAACCATAAAGAGTGTTCTAATATTTTGACTCATAAGACATTATTAAGGTAAAAATGGTTTTAGATCTTATATTATTTTCAGTTTATCAATTTATTTCCAATAATATCTCTACATAAATTTTTAACAATTTCATTTCACTACCCACAGCACCTTAGTCTGACTCATCAGATTATTCCTGAAGGCTCAGGTACAGCTACATCCTATATTCATAAATATATACAAAATACCTAAAAATTTATAATACAAAACTTTTTTGCTCATCTTTGCCTAAAAGAAAATTCCTGCAACTTTTTCGTTTAACTTTGCCTAAAAGGAAAATTCCCACAACTTTTTAGCCTTTCTTTGCCTAAAGGGAAAATTCCTGCAATGCAACTTTGTAGCTTATCTTTGCTTAAAAGGAAAATTCCCGCAACTTTTTAACCTTTCTTTGCCTAAAAGGAAAATTCGCACAACTTTTTACTTCATCTTTGCCTAAAAGAGAAATTCCTGCAACTTTTTAGCCTTTCTTTGCCTAAAGAGAAAATTCGTACAACTTTTTACTTCATCTTTGCCTAAAAGGGAAATTCCTGCAACTTTTTAACCTTTCTTTGCCTAAAGAGAAAATTGGCACAACTTTTTAGCCTATCTTTGCTTTTTTCCCCTTTTTATGAAAAATTCAGCATAACTTTTCCTTTTTTCCACAATTTTCGAAAAATTTAGTCTATCTTTGCCTTCCCCCCTTTTTCTACAAAATTTAGCCTATCTTTTCTGGGCTCATAAAAGAAATTTCTCTATTTTCAAAGTGTTCCACATTTACAAATATGACATGATTGCCCTAAAAATAACAAGCACTGCAGTATGCAAAAATAACTTAGAAAAATCCAAAAGCTAACACTAAGATTTATCCAAAATAAACTGCAAAAAGATTTTAATAGAACACTTTATAAAAGAATTATTAAATTAGAACATCAGATCATAATATGGCCTGCATAAAAATGTTTGGAATATGTCCAGAACATAGCAATCTGCTTTATCATTATGCATATATTGATAGCCATTTGTCCAAAATTAGGGCTTTTGTGACTCTTTAAGAAAGGCACAATTTCAAAACTGCCCTTAACCAACAGGAATGTTTCAAATGCTGTAAAAATTCACCCAGAAGAACAATCACCACCCCTCTTGGAAAAATAACCATAACAATTTAAAACTCAACATCAAGATTTTCCGCCCATGAAAAATGGCGAGTCTATAAACTAGCATATTTAAAATTTAAATGCTCAAGGCAGCCAAAATAGACATTAAACTAAAATAGAATACCAGGTTGTACTTTGTAGATAGGATTGGAGCTCCAATATATGGTAATGTCCAGAAAATGGAAATGCTGGGATGATGTAAGTTTCTCCAAAATTTGTTTTTTTATGGGATTTCGATAATAGAGCCTAGTTTCAAAGCTATCTTAATACTTCAATTAAGGAGCTGGCATTGAAAGTGCAATGTGTCTGCGAAAGTTAAAAAATTAGAGAACAGATGGCATGGGTACTTCATTTACTTCTGTCTCTGTTAGTGATATCTTATTCATTCTTTCTATTTATGCATTTCCTTTAAATTTCACATTTTCACAACCTTATAGGAATGGTTTAAGAGCTTCCCATTGTATGTGGAGTCAAAAGTTGACAATGCTTGTGTTTTTGTACTTGAAAACACGTTGGAACCAGAATAGGGAAGGTAAATAGGGAAAAATGTGACAAAGATATGTGGGATAATATATGTAATTTTAAATTAGCCTTTATCATATTTGTGACAGTCTCACGTAATTTATAATTGGTCATACACAAATTAAATATCAAACTTTATCAACTGAAAATGTAAATTATTGTATTATTTTCTTATACAGGGACCAAAATCCTATAATGACAAGGTTCAAGATAGCAGATAAACATCAAGGTGGACATTTTTTGGTACAGAGGCAACATTTGCCAAGATAATAGATATTGGTCGGTAAACCTGCTAGGAATCATTCAAGACCAATTGTGACATATCAGGTAACATTACTTGCTTATAACACCTACTCCAAATATAGCATGTCATTAAGGACATTTGCAAGTATGTTGTTTCAGATATTTTGCAAAAATCATTATGAGCAAAGTTTTCTTCCTTTGCTTTTGTTTTGCAAACCATTCACTAAGATAAGTGCATGGATAAAAGCACTGGAATCAAATCAGAGTTCATTTTCATATTGTAGGACAATAAAAATACACAATCCCAAAATCACTAAAGATTTTCTTTTTTCCTTAAAATTTAAGGCCTGTTTTACTGCTGAGGCGTCACAGGTGGTGGACATTGATGATGCATGAGATAAAATGATACATTTGGATAGGAATTTTGTTTTAAGGAATTGAATATTCCAGGCCTAAATTTAGGAACATTTCCAGGATTTGCAATTTATTAGAACTGAGGAAAAGCTAGAAGGAAAACTCAATCAGGGAGGACGGTCCTGGTGGGAATTGAACCCCCAGATCTACCTCTCATAAGTCTGAGCCTTAAAAACCTTGGCCACTCGTGGGGGATAAACCGTGCGGTTACATAGTGCTGTTGCTCTTTTGTTTATGATACATTTGGTGACTCTTAAAGCTGCAATTATGGCAAATGACTAACATTTCAATATTGCAAGTTGTGCATGCAAATGCTCAATAATACTGCCCTGCTGGGTAACCATGTGCTCTTCATGGCTAAAAATAACTTTATAACTCATAAATGACATAATTATAGAAAGGTGCTATATTAAAAACACAAAGGAAAGCTTGGAAACTTTTCTTATACAAACTTATCTGTTTTAATAGTGTTTAATGCCCGTTTTTACTGCTGAGGCACCACAGGTGGTGGACACTGATGATACATGAGATGAAATGATCATTTGGGAAAGAATATTTTTATTTTAGGAAGGAAACGTTCCAGCCCTAAGTTTAGGATACTCCCCAGCATTTGCCATTTATTAGGACTGAGGAAAACCTGGAAAAAACCTCAAATCAGGGACGTCCTGGCAGGATTCAAACCCCAGACCTCCCACTCATGAGTCCAAGCCTTAACAACCTCAGCCACCCGTGGCGGTAACTTATCTTCTTGCATTCACATACTGTTACATGAAAAAATAAACTATATTTTGACTCCAGTGCTTTTCTTCATGTATATTGTTCACTCCTAATGTCAACTTATAATATTGACAAACAATTAATAAAATAATCTCTTCTCAAACTTTTCCATATAGTGCTCCAGTGTGCTTTTCCTTTGCAATATTGTACTAGTAATGACCCAGAATCAAAAAGATAGTATAAAATAATTAGTAATCTCTGAAGCTGAAAGGAGACATTTTTCTCTGGTTATTTATAAATCTAGTAACAATATGAAAAATAATATAAATTGAAAGAGATAGAGCTAAGGAAAACAACATTTCCAAGCAGCTGTTAGCAACATTGATGATTATGGTACTGCCAAATGCATTCAATTCACACCATATTAATACAAATCTATTGTGTACCAAATTTTAAACTCCAATTAAAAAATGTTTCCTGTCAATTGCAATGTGCAAGTAAGGAAAAAGTTAAATTGATTCTAGAATTTAATTTTATTGCAGTATACCGTAACACTTTTACATCGCACTAGGTTTATGCTTAATTCCAGTAACATTTGCCACTGTATTTTAGTGCCACAAGCGGACATACTCTCTGCTGTATTAAATTCTCTTGCAGGGTATCTATTTCCAAAGTTCCTTTTATATTAATTTATTCTTTCACGAAGCCTAATATTTCAAAATACCCATTCTACTAGCCATTTTTTTAGGTGAAAAATTACGATGTTGAATTTTGGATTCTTGTGGCAATTGATGCATATTTGTAGGGCTGAGGCAGTTCCAAACATAAGCCTCGTGGGAGACTCCCAAAAAGCAAATTTTCAGACTTTGTTGGATATCTCTGTAACCATAAGGCCGATTTTCTGTTCTGCATACATTCAGAATGCTGGGGCTGAGCTCAATCTACAGTGCACACCAGCTTTCTTTATTTTAATTTACTGTGTATTTTAATAAGGCTTATTATTATTTTAACGAGTCTATTGGCGTGCCTTTTTTAGGGTGCAAAAATCTTAATATGGAATTTTGGATTCTTATGGGCATTTCTTTGTAGAGGGTCACTAAATTAGCTGTTTTCCCATTTAATTTTTAGGGCTGTTGGTGAGGTTGGGGGAGTTTTGAATATGGAACCTCCACCAATAAAACCCCATAAAGGTCAATTTTGAACTTTGGTGAATATCTCTGCAACCATAAGATAGATATTTCTGTTTGCACATATTCAGAATACTGGTACTAAGCTCTATTTGCAGGGCATACCAACTTCTTTTATTTTATTTTATTTCATACATTTTAGCAAGGTTTGAAATTTCAAAATTTCATTTCATTTTAGCAAGGTTTGAAATTTCAAAATTTCATTTAATTTTAGCAAGGTTTGAAATTTCAAAATTTCCAGGCAGTAGACTTGCTATTTTTCGATAGTCAAACATATCAATGTGGAATATTGGATTTAATGGCCATTTCTGCAGAGAAGGTTGCTAGTTAGTTGTATTCCTAGTATAATTTTAAGCCTATCAAAGTATATTTGTAGACCTGGGGAAGTTTCAAATATGGAATCTCCATTATGAAAATTCCCAAAGGGCTAGTTTTTGGACCTAATTTGGTGAATATCCTCACAACTGTAAGGCAGATACTTCTGTTCTGCACTTCAGAAGGCTGGTGCTGAGCTCTATCTACATGGTACACCAGCTTTCATCACCATCATCATCTTCTTCTTCTTCTGCTCTTCTTCCTCCTCCTCCCCCCCTCCTCCTCCCCCTCCTCCTCCTCATCTATGTTTAACTTACTTTGTATCTTGGCAAGGCTTGTTATTTATTTCAAAATTGTCATTTTTTGGGCTCTAAAATCTTGTCAAAATTTGGGTTATGTCCATTTCTGAGTAAAGGGTTGGTAGTTTTATCCCACGTATAATTTTATAACAATCAAGGTATATTTGTAAGCCTGGGGAATTTTCGAATTTGAGAGCCGTATGGAGAGCCCCAAAAATGCCTGTGCATTTGGACATACTTTGTGAATATCTTTGCAACCGTAATGTAGATTTTTCTGTTCTGCAAATATTTGAAATGCAGGCTCTGAGCTCTATCTGCAGGGCACACCAGCTTCTTTTATTTAATTTTTGGTATATTAACCAACGAGGCTTGAAATTTAAAAATTGCTGATCTATAGTTTTGCCATTGTTTGCGGACAAAAAATGTCAATGCCGAATTTTGTATTCTTATGTCCAGTTCTGATAAAAGTTAGTGAGTTGGGTTCCTAATATTATTTTTACAGCAATCGAGAAATATTTGTGCACGGGACAGTTTCTAAAATGAGACTCCTCTTCCAAGAGTTCAATAAGCCAATTTTTAAACATACTGTAGTGTATATAATCTGTTAGCGTAAGGCACACATTCATTTCTATGCATAATCGGAATGCTGGGACTGAGCTCTATGTGCAGGATGCAGTATCTAATTTTATTAGTTTATTGAGTGACTTAGCAAGCTGGAAATTTCTAAATTGCCAGTCTAAAATCTCGATGTGAGCTTTTGAATTCTTATCGTCATTTCAGTGAAAAGGGGTCTATTGTATTCTGGTATTATTTTTAAAGCAATAGAGGAGTATTTGTAGACTTGGGAGATTATAAAATGAGATCTTTCTAAGGAGAACACAAATAGACTAATTTTCAGACATACTTTTATCAATATCTCCTTAACAGATAATTTTTTTCCATCTTTACAGAATACTGGGGCTCAGTTCTATTTGCGGGGTACATTGTTTTCTTTTGTTTTTAAGTTTACTGTGTGTTTTTTTCATGGTTTGAAATTTCAAAATAGCCAGTTTTAGCCCATGTTAAAATGTGAATGTTGAATTCTTATGGTCATTGGTTGGTTGTTCTATTTCCAGTATAATTTTTAGGACAATTGATACATTTTTAAAGGCATGGGGCTGTTTTGAACATAGATCTCCATTGGGAGAGCTGCAAAAATGCCCATTTTAGGACCTACTTTGGTCAGTATTTCTGGAACTGAAAGTCAGATTTATCTTTACCATATATTAGTTGAAGTTTGGTATTTTTTTTTTCTGATAACTTTAAGACAATTTCACTTAAAAAAAAAGAATTATAAAAACTTATTATGATAGCAGAGTATATCTCTTGTGCTTAATATGTTTGAATTCTGAGATAGTAACTTTCATGCCATGCTAAAATTTCCTTTTCACTTATTGTTTTAGGAGAAGATTCGATGATGTTTCACTGCATTTGGCTGCCATGAATAGAGAAGATTGTGTTGTTTAAACATTTCAAGCTCCTACTAGGCTGAGTGTGCTCTCTTAAATACTGTAAATTCAAATAGGGACTGAAAACTTTTGAAGATGTCATTACCTTGCAAGCCTGTAGATAACTCTTCATTTGTGTAAAGCTGTTGTACTATAAACATTTATTGTCAATCATAAAAATGTTATGTAAATGCATACCTCTGCCATTTTGAAAGTGTTGTCTTTTGGTAATGGTATGCTATTTGGAGTATAAAATAAAATAAAGATTTGTGGTCAGAATTGCAGATTTTAATATCCAGTAATACAACTTTTCATAAATGATTTATAGAGCATATTATAGAATACTAAAAATAAATTACGTAGTAAATCTGTTATCAACAAAATGTTAAGATAGCCTTAAATAGCAAACATAGACTCTTTAGAGAGTCTATGTTTGAAGGCTAAAATATTAACCCTGATGCAATAATAGGCAAAGACATTAATAAATTAAGTTCAATGTATGATTGAGTCAAGCTACACTTATCGGCCTGACTTCCTTAAATGTAAACATGGTTTGCAGACCATTGCATCCTTAGCTAATCGTAGACTTTTTCCAAAAGATGATAAGGCTATAATATAAAGCTAAAACAGCCAAATTAACCCCATTTTTTTAAATAGGCAAAGAAGACTACATTTGCCCCACTTTCTTAAAAGGCAAAATTAGGCTAAATTTATCCCCTTTTGTTTAAAAAAAATGTATTTTTTTAAAAAAAGAACAAAGAGATACAATACTTTTGTGGAAAATGTGGGGAAAAATACAACTATAGGCTACGTTTTTCGGGAAAAGAGGAAAAACGGCAAAGATACACTGAATTATTCAGAAAAAAGGCTAGGATAGGCTAAATTATGTGGAAAATTGGGAAAAAAAAGCACAGATAAACTCAATTTTGTGGAAAATGGGGAAAAAGCAAAAGATAGGCTAAAAATTTTAGGGAAAAGGGGTAAAATGGCAAAGATAGGCTACATTTTGTAGAAATGGGGAAAAAGGCAAAGATAAGCTAAAATTTTTGGCAAAAGGGGTAAAAAGAAAAAGATAGGCTAAATATTTCAGTAAAAAAGAGAAAAAAGGCAAAGATAAAGGCATAATTTCAGAGGCAAAAGGGAAAGATAGGCAAAGATAGACTAAGAATTGGTGGGAAAAGGGAAAGATAGGCTAAATTGTGCCGAAATAACGCAAAAATGGGCAAAATTTGGGCAGAAAAAGGCAATGATTAGCTAAATTTGGTAGGAAAAGGCAAAGATAGGTTGATTTTTTAATGAAAAAAGGTTAAAATAAACAACTTTGTCTGGAAGTTCAAAACAGATATAGCTAAATTTTCTCCCAGAATTTTTGCCTTTTTTTCTCTCGAGAAAATTAACCCTATCTCTTTTTTTAATTACTTTGAAAATGAATCCCCCTTTTTTAGCATTTTAACAAATTTAGCCTTTCCTTGCCTTTTTTCGACAAAATTTAGCTTATCTTTCCTTTTCCCACCAAATCTTAGTCTACCTTTGCCTATCTTTCCCTTTTCTTATAAAATGTAGCCTATCTTTGCCCTTTTACTTCAAAATTTAGCCTATCTTTGCCTTTTTGCAACAAAATTTAGCCTATCTTTGCATATCCCTCCGATCTCATGCATAATTTAGCCAATTTTTGCCTTATTTGGGCAATATTGTCCAAATTTGGATAATATAGACAAATATAAGCTAAATTTTGTTGGAAAAAGGCAAAGATAGGCAAATATAAGTTAAATTTTGAAGGAAAAGGCAAAAAGCAGCGAAATATGGAGGAAACAACCAAAACAGGCAAAGATAGGCTAAATTTTGTAAAAAAAAACAAAAAACAAAACAAAGATAGGGAAGAATAGGCTCAATTTTGGAGGTAAAGAAAAAGATAGGTTTAATTTTGAAACAAAATACAAAAATATGCAAAGATAGGCTATATTTTTGAGGAAAATGGCAGAAATCGGCCAAATTTTGGAGGGAAAAGCCAGAGATAGGCTAAATTACGGAGGAAAGGGCAAAAAAAAGAGGCTAAATATGGAGGAAATGGCAGAAATAGGTAAAGATAGGCTATGTTTGGGAGGAAAAGGGCAATGATAGGCAAAGATAGGCTAAATTTAGTACTAAAAGGGAAAGATGCAAATTTAGCCTATCTTTGCCTTTTCCTTACAAATTTAGCCTATCTCGCCTATCTTTTCCTTTTTCCTCCATAATTTAGCCTATCTTTGACTTTTTACTCCAAAATCTATCTAAGCCTTTTATCACTTTTCCTACAAAATTTGGTCTAAATTTGCCTTGTTTCGGCAAAATTTAGCCTATCTTAGCTTATTTTGCAAAATTGAACCTATCTTTGCATTATTTTTTGGCAAAATTTGGGTAATATAGGCAAATACTGGCTAAATTTTGTCGAAAAATGTCAAAGATAGGCAAGTATAGTTTAAATTTAAAAGGAAAAGATCGGCTAAATTATGGAGGAAAAGGAAAAGATAGGTTTAATTTTGAAAGAAAATACAAAAATATGCAAAGATAAAGTATATTTTAGAGGGCTATATTTTATTTGGGGGAAAATTTAGCTTATCTTTGCCTTTTACTCTAAAATGTAGACTATCTTTATATTTTATCCGCAAAATTTGGGCTGGATAGGCAAAGAATTGTTAAGATTTGGTGGGAAAGGGGAAAGATAGGCAAAGATAGGTTAAATTTGGCGGAAAAAGGCAAAGATAGGCTAAATTTGATAGGTAGGCAAAGATGTGCTAAATTTGGTAGGTAGGCAAAGATGTGCTAAATTTGGTAGGAAATTCAGCCTATCTCTGCCTTTTTCCTCAAAAAATATAGCCTAATTTCATATTTTTGTATTTTCTTTCAAAATTAAGCCTAATCTTATATTTTTCCTCCAAAATTTAGCCGATTCTTCCCTTTCTTGGCTTTTTTCTTACAAAATTTAGCCCATCTTTGCCTGTTTTGCCGCTTCCTCCATAATTTAGCCGATCTTTGCCTTTTCCTTCAAAATTTAACCTTATTTGCCTATATAACCCAATTTTTGCCAAAATAATGCAATGATAGGCTAAATTTCGCAAATTAAGGCAAAGATAGGCTACATTTTGCCGAAATAAGGCAAATATAGAACAAATTTTGGAGGAAAATGTAAATTTGGCCGAAATAAGGCAAAAAAGGGCGAAATTGGGTGACATAAGTCAAATTTACGCTAAATTTGTTTGCAAAGGCAACGATAGGCTAAATTGTGCCGAAATAAGACAAAGATAGGCTAAATTTGGCCGAAAAAGCAAAGATTGGCTATATATTGTCCAAATAAGGCAAAAATTGGCTAAATTATGCATGAGAATGCAGGGATATGCAAAGATAGGCTAAATTGTGGCGGAAAAAGGCAAATATAGGGTAAATTTTGTGTAAAATGCGGAAAAAAGGCAAAGATAGGCTTTTTTTTTTTTGTTTTTTTTTTTTTTCGAAAATGGGGTAAAATGCAAAGATAGGCTAATTTTTTTGGAAAATGAGGAAAAAGGCAAATATAAGTTAAATTTACATAAAAAGGGCAAATGTAGACTACATTTTGTAGAAAATGGGGGAAAATGAGGCAAAGATAAGCAAAATTTTGTCGAAATGGGGAAAAGGGGAAAGAGAGCTTAAATTTGTGGAAAATGGGGGGAAAGGCAAAGATAGGGTAAATTTTGTTGAAATGTGGGGAAAAAAAAAGGAAATATAGGCTAAAATTTGTGGAAAATGTGGCGAAAAAGGCAAAGATAGGCTTTTTTTTTTTAATCCAGGGAAAGACAAATATAAGGTAAATTTTCTATATAAGGGGAGAAAAGCAAGGATAGGTTAAATTTTGTGGAAAATTTGGGGGAAAGGAAAAGATATGCTAAATTTTTCTGGAAAAAAAATGGGTAAAAAGCTAATATATGTTATTTTTCTTTAAATTAGAGGGAAAAGGCAAACGTGGGCTAATTGTTTTGGAAATAGGGGGAAAAGGTAAAGATAAGCTACATTTTTTTGGATAAGGGGAAGAAAAAGGTAAATATAAGCTAAATTTTGTGGGAAAAGGCCAAGATAGGCTAAATTTTGTGCAAAATGCAAAAAAAAAAAAAAGTTAAATATAATCCAAATTTTGTGGAAAATCGGGGGGGGGGCAATGATTGTCTTAATTTTGTGGAAAATGGCAGGAAAAAAGCAAAAATAGGTACATTTTTTCGAAAAAAGGGGTAAAATGGTAAAAATAGGCAAAATTTTGTGGAAAATAAGGGAAAAAGGCAAAGATAGACTACATTTTTAAGAAAAAAAGACTAATTTTAGTGGAAAATGCGGAAAAAGGGCAAAGATAATTTACATTTTTCAGAAAAATGTAAATTATCTTTACCTTTTTTCGCTTTTTGCTGAAAATTTTTAGTGTATCTGTTCCTTTTTTTCTGCTTTTTTTCACAAAATCTAGCCCATCTTTGCCTTTTCCCCCTTTTCGGAAAAAATTAGTTTATCTTTGCCTTTTTTCCGAAAAATGTAGCACAGATCTGCATCTTATTTCTGCATTTTCCAGAAAATGCAGCCTATCTTTGCCTTTTTTCTGAAAATTTTTCCCCTTTTGCCAAAAAATTGAGCATCCCTTTGCATCTCTTCCGCAAAATTGCGCTTATATTTGCCTTTTCCCCCCTTTTTCTATAAAATTGTTCCTCTTTTACTGTAAAATTTGGCCTATCTTTGCCTTATTTGCACATTTAAGGCAAAATCTAGACCATCTTTTGTCTTTTTTTGCGTATTTTCTGCAACATTAGCTTATCCTAGCCTTTTCCCCTCTTTTTCTACAAAAGTTTTTCTAAAGGGTAAATTTTTGGCGCTTTTTAACCTATCTTTGCCTAAAGAAAAATCTCGCAACTTTTTAGCCTATGTTTGTCTAAAGGGATCTTCCCGCAACTTTTTAGCCAATCTTAGCCTAAAAGAAACATCCAGACTTGCATTTCTTTTAACCTATATTTGCCTAAAGGGAAACTTCCCATATCTTTTTATCCCATCTTAGCCTAAAGAAAAATTCCAGCACTTAGTTTTTTCTTTTTTGCACATTTTCCACAAAATTTTGCTTATCTTTGCCTCTTCCCCTTTTTTCTGAAAAATTTAGCCCAGCTTTATCTTTTATCCCCCTATTCTACAAAATTTAGTTCTATCTTTGACTTTTTTTGCACATTTTCCGCAAAATTTAACCTAACAGGTTTCTAGAGTGATATTTCCATTCCATTGGCATTATCTTATTTCCTACCCTTTTCTTTCTTGAAATATCCTTAACTGCTGACTATGTATATTTACTATCTTTAGCTAACACAGCTTCCTTGATTTTTTTACCCATACTCTGCCGTCACTCTTTTTATTCTGCACTAGACACTTATATCCCCCCTTTTTTTAACAAAATGATTTGCCTATCATCTTCCTCTTCTGACCTTCTCCACCTTCCTAAATCCTTGCACATTTCTTTCTTTGGTGTTACACTCTCTCCATCAAACCATCCATATTCTTTTATGTTTCCTCTTTGCTTACCTTCCACCTTACTTCCTGCCCACTTTACCATTGACTCAACCCTTTTTTCAATGTCAGTTCTATTTTTATTGTTTTCAGTTCCTCTAAAATTACGCACTAATTTCCCATATTGTGAATATAAAATTATCCTAGAAATACTCTGCATACTCCTCTTTCCATTTAAAATATCTTATTTATTTCAGCTCTATTGCTTCCTGTACCCTATGACATTCCCTTAGGCCCATCTTCATTTTCAATGGAAAGTGCTCACTGCTCATTATCATATCCAAGACTTTAAAATCTATCAGCATCTGATCCATTCCTACACTGCATTGCATTTAATCAATCATATTCTGCTCATTTTTTTATTCATAAATAAAATTTTCCCCATTGGTCCACGCCTCTTAAACCATTGCACATAATTAGATTATTCAACTCACAAAACCGTATAAATTTTCCGCCTTTCTTATTGAGCACCTTATCTCTAGTTTTCCTTATCTGCTCATCACTTTTCACCCATACACATTCATTTTCCAAACTCATAAATCATACGTCATATTGAAATGACTAACTACTATAAGCTCTGTACTAGGGTATTGTCTGCTCAATTTCTTCACACTTTCATTTAATTTTGAACACAAGTTTTCATTGTAAAACTCAAATCATTCAGATGGGTTACGTACTACACCTAATTCTAAAGATACTTTGACTTCTTTTATTTTATATATCTTTAACCTAATTACTTACCCTTCTTTTGTAAATAACGCTTCACTCACATTTACTCCACTACCCTTATTTATAAATACTCCTATATCACTAGAAACCCTCCCTCTATTACTCTTCCTTATATCATGTTCACCTATACAATCATATCTTTCCACTTATATATTTTCATCTTTGTTCAACCAAGTCTCAACCATTACTATCATGTCTATCTTTAACATTTCAAGCACTTCCCCACTTATTATTTTCAACCTTATGCCATTTCATAACATACCATTCTGCCTTCCTCTGAATTTCTCCAACTTCACTTTATACCTTATTCTTCTTTTGCCCTTAGTTGCATTCTCGTTAATAGTTATCCTTGAGAGTTGACACCACTTTAAGCCCAGTGTCACTTGCCTTTCTGCACATTTCCCTCTCAGCTGATGACAAGGCCTCTACTCCACTCTTTCCCTATCATTTGTTGCACCATGCCTCCTTGAGGACATCACTCTGGTTTCCATTTCTTCCTCCCCTCCTTCAGTCACATGTGTTAAGTTTATTGCACCTACATGTATTAAACATATATGACACCAATCAGAGATCTAATTGTTATGTTATGCCATCACACAGACTTGAAGTCTCTCTCCCTGGACAGTAATCTAATGTGGCATGGATGGTCTCAATGGAAAAAATCTGCCACTACTGCTATCAAGAAGCACTAAAAAGTTTTGATTATAGGATGTCTCTTCTTGCAGACAATGTCGTCTAACACTGACCACAGTTTGTAGAGATCAGTTCTAGCAGATGGCCAATTAGTAGTGGAGATGAAATCAGGTATATTGGTTTATAACCAATGTTGGATCATCTTTGCTTTATGAACTGGGGAAAAACTTTGCTGGAAGTTCTAAGAGTTTGTTACATGTTTTGGCTCAATGACATCACAAGAGAGTCCAGGACATTATGTTTTAAGCTTTTTTCACAAAAATGAAGCCTAGTGGAGTCCTCATAGCTGTTCTCCACCAAACCATGACTGAAAAGAGGTAGTGGCCTTTCCATTTGAACTTTATAAACTCTCTCATAGGCTATTATTCAGGAAATCTTGTTATATTATACTATATTTCCTGTGAAAATCCCTGATATTCAAAAGTACTTCTCTCATGGTCTTTTTTAGAGCTTGAAGCATACTTACTGTCCTTTTGGCAGTTAAAACTTTCTTCAATGGTGAACACTTTCTCAACAGTGAGAAGAATCTTACAATGTCCCTTGTCGCTGTAATCTATAGGAGCCATTTCAATTTCAATTCCCTCTGCTTCTTCAGTTCTGGTGTCAGCAAATGTCCAGTAATCTGTGATGAGCTCTAAGTTCGAGGTCTTCATTAAGTACCCTAGACTTGAAATTATCTTGTATCATAATAAACTGCCTCCAATGGGATTTTGGTGCAGGTGAACTGAGCTGTTTGTACAATGCATGTTGATTAACTCTTTGGTGATCTTTTATGCTGCCAGTTTCAGTGAATTTCTGATATACAAACCTTTATTAGTACTTCCTTAATCCCCTTAAATCTTTTATTTCCCATTTTCCTTAAGTCTATAGTACTTCACCCTTATTAGCTGTCACTATGCTCACCTATACTTCTCTATTTCTCCTCTGCTAATTTCCATTCCTTGCTTTTTGAGCAACATGCATCATTGCATTATTTTTTCAATTATTTGCCACCATGGCACCTCTGTATATCACTTTCATATGCTCATCCATCATTTTTTAGATTTGCGAACTGTTACATAATGAGGAACTTTGTGCCAAACTATTCAAGTAAAAATTGCAAACTAAACTTGCATAATGAAACTCATTAACCTAATCAAGGAGTTACATTTTAAAATTACAATCTTAAATTTAGCCTCTAGGTTAAGTTATGTGTTCTCTAATTTTGCTATAACAGCCCCACCTAACCTTTTCTGCTCATTTTTACTGCCCTGCAATCTAGTGCATTTTTTGCAGATGGCAACAAGTTATGTCATCACTCCCCCCTACCACCCACTTGCCATTTTTTCATCCTGTAGCCAAAATCTGCTATAAATCAAATTGCTTTTTTGGGGTTTGGTGGAGGGTTAATAGCTTGTGACCAGCTCACATCTTCCCCTGATGATTTCTGCTTAAATGTTAGTTTGCTGTTCTGCCAACTTTTTCCTACCCCTGGATGACTTTAGGTATTTTACCTCAGCTGATCTTCAGAACATTAAGGGACTGGAAAATCTCAGGTGACTTTCCAAACAAATGCAGAGCAATTACAGTTACACTGTTTTTGCATTTGCCCCACTCCATGCTAACAAGAAGTTATCTTTCACAATTAAACACACAATTTGCTACCTAATAGTCAAACAGAAACAACTACAATTTCATATTTCAAATCATTATATTTTCCAAATTATACATATTTAAAATAACAATTTTTAACTCAGCAAACTTAAAAATTAAAATATCTCAGAACACTACTTTCTGTTGTTATATCACTCTGACTTTAAGATAGCAAATGAAGAGCATCTTTTCAAAAAGCAGTTTGCCTGCAAATGTACATTTTTCAGAATAAATAAACTAAAACAATAATTAAAAATAAAAAATGTAACTTTCAAGATCAAGGCCTTACAAGACTATAAATTTAAAAAAACAAATTGTTATAATGTTTAGGTAAAATCCCCCAAAAAATACCTGGACAATTTGCCTTTTGCATTGAGCATATGGACTTATTAATGTTTGAAACGACTCATATCAACTTTAAATGAAAATTTTATTAACTAAGGCTGTTATAAGTTCAACATTTTTGTTTTCAACATTGGTGGATTCCAGTAGATGGGACATTCTTGCAAAATAGCCTCAAGCATCTGTTGTTGGAGAGTCAATACCCAGAATGAAAATGGGAAAAATATTGTGGAAAAACCACTAGTTTTACTTTCAGGTGATCTGGAACTCTTGCATTATACATCTTGAATAATTTATTAACATTAATTCTGAGGGTAAGTAAAACCTTTTACTTTTTTGGCATGAGTAATGACTTTCTCTTACTCCAAATTTGATAAGAACCTAGCTACAGACTTTCCCTTTTCATCAAAAAGCTTACTCTTATGATCAGCTCATATTCAATCAGCAATGGGAGTCTCTGCTTTTACCTTGGCTGCTATAGTGTTGAGCGATACTGTGTGACACTGTAGACAACACAAAAAAATTTTGCACATACTGGAACTTCTTTACCATAAGCTCTTATCTGAAATAATAATATTAATAATAATACAGAGACTCCAGAGAAAAACAAGAATCTCTTTGTATAATGAGGAATAAGTATCTTCATCATCATTATTATTAAATGTGCTGTATTAAAGTATAAATTAATATTATACTCTATTTCATTCAGGTACCATTTAACAATAAACAACACCACACATGAAAGTGTACTGTAAACATCTGGTATATAACAACAATAGAATTTGGCCTCCTTTCATTGTCAGCATTTTGCCACTAGAGTCATCTTACAGGGGTCAAAACAGTTATTAATGTAGGAAAATTGATTTTGCTTTACTTTATTCAGATGTACACATGCATGAATTAGATCATAAGCTGGGATATTGTCACACTTGAAAATCCCAGTGCTGACAGGATGTCTCAAAATCCATTAAATTTGAATCCTTGTCATGATATCTAGAAACAAAAAAGTTCATATCCTACATTAATGTGTTCCAGTTGTTAACACTAACTCCACTTACTTTTTTAAAGCTTTGGACTAGTTTCGGGAGAGGTTCCTCCCATCATTGGCTGCTGTTGACTGAATGTCGTTGTTTGAAACGGGGTATGAATGCCCGTTCACTCCTGTGGTGGTATCTTGTGGTTCTAGTAGAAACTTGCTGAGCTCATCCAGTTCATCCAGGTTCTACTAGAACCACAAGATACCACCACAGGAGCGAACGGGTGTCCATCCCCCATTTCGAACAACAGCAGCCGATGATGGGAGGAACCTCTACCGAAACTAGTCCAAAGTTTTAAAAAATTAAGTGGAGTTTGTGTTAACAACTTGAACACATTAATGTAGGATATATTACCACTCCATTGTCTACAGCTTCGTAAGTACATTTTTTACTTAATTTAAAAAAGTTTATGTTAAATGCAAAATGCTCAGAACATACTATCTGCAGTATCTTTTAACAATCTACAAATAATAATAATAATAATAATAATAATAATAATAATAATAATAATAATAAATTACCGGACATCACAATCTACCTTGTGATTAAAGTATTCCTCTTCCTGGACCCTTAGCTTTCTCTCCAGCATACAACATCCTCTTAAACACACGTGTTAACACACCAGAAGTTTTTATGATATTGATTAAGTGACGGTGCATTTTGTATTGTTGAATTCTCTACCTTTGTTTACTTTATATGAAAAGAGCATGGAAAATACTATTTCTTGGAAAGACTGCATTTTGTTCCAAAACACTGAATGGACTAAATGCATTCTGCACCTAATATGTAATTTGAGGTTTGCATTTTATATAGAAAGACTTTGTAGGAAGGAGAAGAAGAAAGACATAGTACTATGCACGGCATTATTGAGCATAAGAAATCACATCAAACAGAATTTTGTCCATGGATGAGCAAACTGCTTTTTGAAACACTGCTCCTCAAATCATAGTTACATCAATCTCTACCTAAGATAGCAAATTGTCAGGAGTGTGCTTCAGCAAAAGCATAGTTTATGATTTTTGATCTTGTCAACTGGTTGTCAGTAAAAGCCAAAAGTTTGTGACTGTATTAATGGCTAGACTAGATATAAATAATTTGGTCACCAGTGCATTTATTTTTTGTTAATTCTATTTATTAAAAAGAAATAAAAAAGAATCAGATATGAAAATGTTGGTTGATTGCTAATGACCATTGGGGATGCTCATATAATTTTTTCCCCAGATCCCCAATAAAGAGCTTCCAAGTTATTTTTCATTTGTTTGTTGCTATCAAGTTGGCTGCATTTCAGTAGGTATTCTTTGTCTAGGATAGTATTCATGTCCTTACACAATGGGCGGTAGTTGTAATTGATTGATTTCATCCTGACAGGCATTCATGCCAGACAATTACGGGGAATTGGGCAACTTCAGTTTTTCTTGGTTTCAATAAAAATGTTTGGGGAAGTCTTTAGATCTTCATGTGTATTTCCTTTGATATTTTGTTGTTCTTGTGTGGTTATTAATTTTTTATGAGTTTCAATTTAGAAGAAAGTTGGTTTTAATTTTATGGTGGCTTCTTTTTTTGCTGCAATATCCGCAATCTCATTCCCTCCTTTAATCCAACATGGCTTGGGAACCATTGTATAACTATTTCTGTATTTCTGATCTGGATTGTATGATGTGGTTTTTTTATTTCATATATAGTATATGTTGGTGGGTAAATGTAATTCATTATACTTTGTAGTACTGCATTAGAGTCATTAAAGGTACAAATTCTTTTATTTACGTTAAATCTATATGGTAGATTTTGTAATGTTGCTCTAATGGCCATTATTTTGCCATCAAATTGTTAGCATACTGTCTCAAAAGTGTATATTGAGGAACTTCTTCACAGTATGTTAGAAAGTCTGCTTCTCTATTTTTAAGTGATCCATCTGTATATACTCTCCACCATGTATCAGTCAGATAATTATTGTTTAGTGTACTAAGTGCTATCAATTCTTATACTTCAAATAGATCATTCTTCTTGCAGACCATTATTCAGATTTAGTTTCACGCTTATATCTATATAATGTAAAGGGTCAGTTAGTATAATAATGTTTGTTTTTACAATTTGTCTAAATTTTCTTTCTCTATGTAATATTTAAAAGTCTGTTGTGTTTTTAATTGTGTGCTGTTAGGAATATGAAGCCTCGGTTAATTACTTTTAATTTCTATCCCAATATTGCAGTTTTAATATATAGCCCTGTTTCAATTGGCAGGTCGTTAGTTATGCTCTGCATTGCAGCAATAGGTGTTGTTTTTATGGCTCCTATTATTCTTAATGACCTAGATTGTACTGTAGACAATTTACTTTTAAGTTGGTTTTTTTCTTCCCTTTACCCTCCATTTTTTTTCTTTTTCTTTTCTTTCCATGTTAACAAATTATAACTACTTAAATGTAAATTGGAACTTACACAGTGAAGCCAATCATATTAATGGATATCATTGTATGATTCAGTTGAACTACACACTCTTAAAGCTTCACTTACTTTTCATAAATGTATGGAACCGGTTTCGAGAACATTTATGAAAAGTAAGTGAAGCTTTAAGAGTGTGTAGTTCAACTGAATCATACAATGATATCCATTAAATTATAACTAGTTTATGAGCTTATCTAGAAGTATTCATTTTACATATCATTTGGTTAGGTTTCTTTAAATCAAATACTTTAGCAGCTGATAATGTGAATGCTCAATAATTCTAATTTTAATTGACATTTATAGTATTATAATTAATAACTGCGTAATGTTCTGGTTATGACTGTACAAGAGTTATGCTTATACAACACATAAAATCCAAGTAAATAACGTTTACTTTCACAAGTGATTCAAAAACCTGACTAGGCATAAAAATGGCTCCATTATTACTAGATCCATTCATTATTTACACATACATACAAAAATACATTCCAGGAACATCCGCTGAGAGACTTAAATTATAAAGAGAATGCATTTTTTAGTTTGTTTTTAAAGTTCTATCAGTGAAGTTATGTGAACTGTATTGTATATACATACATTTGTTTAATTTCTCTGTTTTGGGTGTGTTTATGCATTACAAGCTTGTCTTTTGATTCTAGTGCAAGTTATTTTTCATTTCAAAGATAAAGGAGAAATGGCTGATCAAAACGCAACATTTAGATTAACATATGTGAAGAAACATGCATGGGACAGCAGGAAATGTTGCAAAGAAAATTGGATTTCAAGGGTTAAGTAGTTCATAAGGAAGATTCTGAAAAATAAGCAGCTATGGACAAAGGCCTATAATTCATTATAATTAATTTAAGAGATGAAAGTGATGACTCCATTAAGTGAGACTTAAGATGAAGAAGACTAAGAAGATGACATCCTAGAACTGCTTGCAGATCTGCTATTTTAAAATGACATCATTTAATACCAACAAGTGAAATTTTTAGATTTGTATATGGTTTGGACAGACCCTACATAAAATAAAGGTCTTAAGTGTATGGTTTGTGGGCTACAAAGTGCAGAACTGTTTGCTGCGGCCCTCACCCTTTTTAAGAACAGAATAGTTAACACGAAGACCTGATTAAATAATTTCAATAAAGTGTATTTTTATAAGTAAAGACAGTTATTAGTATAACCTGTGCCTGCAAGAGTCATTGAAATTGTAAATGTGGCCTGCACCATCTGATGTAAGTTGAAGACTTGTGGTATAAAATGTAGTTTGTGGCATGTGTGCATTAGTTTGCAACAATGTTCCTCACAGACATTGACTGCCTCTCACATACCATTAAGTTTGCAGTTGGACTAACTTTAATTGTTTTTGTTAGTTTGTTTCTGAAATATTAATGATTTGTACTGTTACATAGGGGTCAGTCCATTTAAAATGATTAAAAATATTCATGCTGAAATCATAGGGAAAATGTTTTTTTTTCTTGCAATGCATTGCATTTTTATGAATTTCTGATTTATCTCTCTAAAAAATAAATGTCATTGTCATTCTTAGAAACTCCAAACTATGAAAAAAAATTTTAAGTTTCAAGATTTACTCGAATGGAAACTTCTAGCATAACTTTGCATAACTCTTAGAACATAACTTCTTGCAAACATTGTCAGATAAAGTTTACATTAACAAGCAAAAATGAATTTCTATAGTGATTACAAATTAATTTCATTTACATGTTTTTAATACAGGTTGGCATCTGGTAACGTGTGATTTTAATACAGTAAAACTCCTTTTTAGGGGATTGATGGAATAAAGTATAAATAGCATGGATATATAAATTGCATTAAAATGAATGAAATTGTCATGAAAGATTCATAACAAAGTTTAATAACTACAATAAGTTAATTGTTTACAAGTACATTTATCTATTTGAAAAAAAATCCCAAATTGTTGACTATATTTGTTTCTTTTGTATTTGTATGAGTTTCATATGCTTCTCCACAGCATAAGACATTAAATTCCCCACCTTGCAATGTACAGCCCCAGAATATTGATAACATCTATTGCTTGTATACTACTTGGGACACCAACTCCTTTTTAGGGGATTGATGGAATAAAGTATAAATAGCATGGATATATAAATTGCATTAAAATGAATGAAATTGTCATGAAAGATTCATAACAAAGTTTAATAACTACAATAAGTTAATTGTTTACAAGTACATTTATCTATTTGAAAAAAAATCCCAAATTGTTGACTATATTTGTTTCTTTTGTATTTGTATGAGTTTCATATGCTTCTCCACAGCATAAGACATTAAATTCCCCACCTTGCAATGTACAGCCCCAGAATATTGATAACATCTATTGCTTGTATACTACTTGGGACACCAAGTTCTTGCTCACTAACTTCATAACCAATTCTTCCTCTCCTTCTTGAAGGTGGTTGGAAAGAATGTTTTCTACAGTAGGCACCATTGATGCACCATGTCATTATCAACATTAATACTTGACTCGTAGACCCAAGATTGCAGATTCAAACCCAGCCAGGGTCAATGAATTATTTTGGGTATAAAAATCTTAAGTATGACTTCCTTCAGTAGGGAAGTAAAGCTGTGGGCTCTGTGCCAAATTTACGGCATCTAAAAGAACCTCAAGTGTGAAAGAAGAGGCCTCTGAGATAAATTTATTGGTGGTTTCATGCCCTGAATTAAATTGGATATTAATAACCAGAAATGTTAAAGAGTATCCTTTCAAAAAATAAAATAAAAATGTTTACACCAACATACTCTTGAAACAAAGACAACTCACCCATTACAGCCATATGTCAGAGTCTTTCATAACCCTCCTTCTAGAGAAGCTCATCATCATCCACAAACTAAATCCTGCCTAGCAGAAATGGTATGAAATGATTTCAGGAATACATCCAACCATGTTTTGATATTACAATGCATGTCATCAAGAATGGATGTGGACATTTGTTTTGGGTTTATAACATTGTTATACATAAATACAGCTTTCTCAAAATCATTTTTCTGTACTACCATTTTAATATCTTAGTACATGCATGATACCCAAATCCAGTGGTTGAAGCTCACTTATACAGTTATACTTATATACCAAGATAATGTTCCAGAGCTGCAGTTCTTGAAATGTGTAGGACATTTTTCTAGCAGAAATAATATTTTCTGCTGATTTTCCTTCATTCTTGCATTAAGGGAGGCATGGTAGATGTGCAAATGCTGCTGATTACCCAAGCTATGCTATTGGCATCATACTTGGTAGGCAAATTTTTTACTTCTTGAACCATCTTGGCCTTCTGAATTTACCATTTATAGTAGAGGTAATCTTCCTGATTCTCAGTGTTCATCATTAGTAACACAGTCATCCTCTGCTTGCTAAATTTTCTCCTTCAAACACAATGGTTTACTTAGCAGAATTGTATAAAAGAGCCCATTTTCAATAAAATGCAATTTTTTTTTAGGTAGATTTTAAGATAGTTTCACTTTGTTGATTCGTACATTCATCATTAATAGTTCATAGCTCTGAATAATAGCTTTAGTCCACCTTTCCGCTTAATTATATATAGTCTCTCCTTCAACACACTATTGCTTTCCTCACATTGAATGCAATATTATGAGGAGTCTTGAAGCAGTCAATCCTGTATTTGATGCCTTAAAACCAGTAATCCCCAACCTATCAGCAAACTTCAGGGCCATCGCTAGAGAATATGGTGCCATAAACTGGAATATCTGATGCTCTTGTTGAAACAAACCACTCTGCCACAAGTTTATCCAACTTGTTATAATTTGATGGTCTTATGTATTTCCATTTCTTGGCCATACCACCATAATGATTTACATCATTTTAATATCTGACCTATTTATATCAATGGTGTTCAATGTAGAGACAGAGAGTCCAAGTTGTTTCACTAACTGACTATGTGTACTGCAGTGCAATTCTATGCATCATAGCATTTTAATCTTTTCTTGGATAAAATTACATTTTTTGTCTCTTTTCTCCTTATCACCATGACAAATTAAAACTATAATAGAACTTGTATTAAATTCCACAGAAATATTTATAGCTGTATTCCATGTGCTAAATTACAACTTCAAGTGTGTATGGATTTATGTGAGTAGAATGGTGGAAATGCAACTACTGCCAAAAGCAATGTGTTCTGGAAACAGAAATACATTTAAAAAATAATTTTTTCCACCCAAAAGTTGCCCTCCCTCCAAAAAAAATTAAAAATCAATATTGCTAACTGAAAATGCAAGGTAATCGATCTGAAAATAAGTTCTGCCACCAAAAAAGGCACGTATTATAGGAAACCTGACCATATTAAATTGTTAACAGTGGGAAAATTAAATTTTGTAGGAATATGCCTTAGGATAGAGCAATGGAAAATGATGTAAATGGTGGGAATGTAAAAATGGGGTTCTACTCTAACCTTAAAATGCTACTTTAAATAAATCAAACTTTAAAAAACCATAGCTGTTGAAAGAATTATACTATTGTACTATTTATCACTAACCTAACACCAAAGTCCTTTTGGTGGTGACCTTTGCATATACAAAAAACACAGGTTCTTCATAACCTGTTGCAATATCTCAGGAGATCAGTTGAATCTCTTATAAACACCTCTCATACATAAGCAATCAATATTCTTGCAGAATGGACAATTGCTGCATCCTACTGGAGTCAAAGTAAAGGATGTATACATTTTAAACAATATTCTGCACTTCCAGCATTACAAACCCAGTGAGACAGCATGTCGCCATGCAGAGTACTGTGAACTCTGCATGAAAGAGGTTCTCACAGATTTGATTACTCTGGTTTTCAAACAGCTTTCCTTAGTCCTGGATACTTCAGGCTGAATCTGTTATTTCAAATTTTATTGTGAGCTGAGAGAACTAGATCATTATGCTGAAGTTGAATGTAACACTGGAATGTTGTTGATGTTGTTGTCATCATATCATCATCATCATCATCATCATCATCATCATCATCATCATCATCATCATCATCATCATCATCATCATACTTATCATCACCATCTTGAGACATGTGTGATTAAAGGGTAATGAGAATACTGATGCTTTAGCAAAAAAGGAGCCTCCATAAAATTAAAAAAAAAAGTCAGAATAGAACTTCCCTTTAAATTGAAACTCATAAAAAGAGTACTAACTGAACAAGAACAACAAAATATTCAACAAAAACTTAAAAGGAAAACCATATTAAGATCTAAAGACTTTCAAACATCCTTTATTGAAACCAAGAAAAATTGGAGTTGCCCATTTCCACTTAATTGTTGGATATGCTTGCCTGCCAGAACATCTCTTCAGAATGAAATTAGTCAAAGACATCGCTATCCATTCTATAAGGATGTGAATACTATCATAAACTAAAACCATGTACTGAAATGCAGTCAACTTGATAGCAACAAGCAAATGAAAAATAATTTGGAAGCTCTATTTTAGAAAGCTAGGGAAAAAATATTAAATATGAGCATCCCCAATGACCCATAGCAACCAACTATCATTGTCATCACCATCTTCATCTTCATCATCAGGTTTATTTAAGGATACAACTTTGATCATTAGCATCCCATTCAAGTCAGGGTATGAAATGGCTGATAATTTTGCTCAGAGAACTCATCTTTCTGGCTTGAAATTAATTTTCATGCTGTAAATCTGTCACTTGGGACCAACGACTTTACTTCCCTTCCAAAGGATTTTATACCCTAAAAAAATTGATTGCTCCTGGCCAGTGACCTGGGTGTTTGAGACAAGTATGATTATCACTAGATCACCATGACCAGCACATCTAATCATTGATCCACCTATGTACTGTTGTTGTACAAACAAAACAGTATCATTAAGGTAGTGTCAACAAGAAATAACTGTTTTGAAATGCAAAAATAAAAATGCACCCTTCTCATACTCAATGCCAGTTTTTATTGCAATTTTTAATTTTTTCCTTGTTAAAAATGTGATATCTGTAAGTTTCATGCCCTCTAGATTTAAATTCATGAAACAATGGGAAGTGGAAGAAAGAATGGATGATATGCTTACCTTCTGCTATAAGAGCCATGTTCTGTAACTGCAGATTTATCCTTATTGTCCCAGAAGACAATGTTTTATGCTTGGTGAATGAAATGTAAATGAATATAGGAGTTCACATGGGAGTCCAAAGTCACCTGCACTTTTTAACACATTAGGGATCAAGTATTTAAATGCCTGCTTCTGAGTAATAGTATTCAATGCTAGCTTTTGACTATCCACATAAAATATTTATTTAAAAAATCTCCAAATTAATTATATGACCTGGTATTTTTGGAAAACACTTACCAAAGCCCCTAGTAATACAGAGGGTGTGAAATCTCTGGAAACATTCCCCTTTTTGTAGTAGCACCAGACAGGACTTGGAAATGTAACTTGTTTCACTCTTTTCTTGTGAGTAGTGCAGACATGGCATCTCCTAGCAGAATATTGTTGCTCACCCTGTTCACTTTTGACAATTTTCTGGAGACATGTCAGAACATATTATCCAAAAGGCTTCCCTCCAAGGAATCTTGACTTTATCCAAAGAAAGTTGTTTATTTGGCATATAAACGGTCTTAAACATGTCAAGAAATATTTCTTATAAGGGCTGGATTTTGAAAAGCCTGTTTGTTGACTGTTGTTAAGTGCATTATTATGGAAATAAGGAATCTTGACTTTATCCAAAGAAATTTGTTTATTTGGCATATAAACGGTCTGAAACATGTCAAGAAATATTTCTTATAAGGGCTGGATTTTGAAAAGCCTGTTTGTTGACTGTTGTTAAGTGCATTATTATGGAAATATAAACTTCTTCAAATTTAACTTGAAATGCTAATTGGAACTTGTATCACATAATAAAGATCATTGCATGATTGAGTGAAATTACGTATTCTTATTGGCTCCATTTGTTTAAATGTAGTACATGTTTTGGAGACCATTGTCTACATCGTCAGCTAACCATCAATGGCTGGATAATTCATTATGCTTTGGGTATGGCAGAATATACCAATGGTCTGCGAAACATGTATTGCATTTAAACAAGTAAGTGGAGCCATAGGCTGGTCTGAAATACATTTCTAATTTCAGTCCAACCCTCCTTAAAGGAATAGTTCAAACCTTCATCTACAAAATGCTGCAAAACAGCAACTGAAAATCAAGTTTCATTGCCTGTTACTATTCTGGAAAAGGAAATTTTAAATTTTAGCCTGATAATGAGCAGGCTACTCCAAACAGATGAGGTATTTTTTTTCTTATGATTGCCAGCTAAGCTTCAAAGGACCCATTTTACACATATCTTCCTAAATTCTAATTGACGAATAATTGTGTTGACATGGTAGACAGATATCAATTGAACATAGCAGAGGATCTTAACTCATGCCACCAGGTACAGAGCATAGCCACTTCCCTTAGCCTTTCCATTGGCTCAGTACCTTATTGCTTAAAACTGATTCTCCTTTTGGGGACAGAAGTTAACACAACTTAACGTGTGCCACGCTCTCTCATCTTTACTGATAAGACAATCATATCTAGCATTAACCTCCCCAACTCTGCAGCTGGTTAGTTCTAGTGTTGCTCACCATTGTCCCATTGCGAACCTATTCAACTTCACGTAAATTTTTCACATATACCATACTGAGTCCAACCCACACAGGCAACTCATCAGTTCTAGTGGTAACCGTATTTGCCTTTTGAATGCAAGATCACAGATTCAATTCCAGTCAGGATCGATGAATTTTTTGGGCCACAAACAAACAAATAAAGTAAACACATTAAATCAAAGTAAACAATTTTCCTTTCCATGTTCTCAGTTCATGTAAAATTACTACTGTAAATAAACTTTCAAATTTCTCCACTTGCTTACCCTGACTTTATGAAGTTGCAATCCTTCTGTATGCCATTACAATTATCCCCAGGTTGAGTATGTAATGGGAATCTATATTTGTTCCTAAATAGTGTCATTGCCAGCATTGTGCTTGTAATACACTTACTATATGAATATTTTTCTCAATTATGACAGTAATATCTAGCGAGAATGAACTCAAATCATCTTTTTATTTGTTTATCACAAGGACAGAAGGAGCTTGACATAGATGTAATAAAGAAAGGACTCACAATTGAGGAATCAACATTTCCAAACAATGATCCTGGGTAAGATGTGTCAGTATAACTTAATACAAGGGTCATTCAAATTTAAACCGGACTTTTGTTCTCTGGACTAGGAAAGAGGTGCGCCCATAGTGGTATATAGGTGGGGATGTGTGCAGGGGAGCGATCCAACGGATACTACCACATTGGTCGTTCCATAGCCAGTGGCTATGTCTGAGAAGGAGGTTGCACCTGTTGCGAAGTGGGTCATCATCAGTTTTTTAACCAAAGAAGGAGTCAAACCGATCGAGATTTTGTCCAGACTTCGGGCACAATTTGGAGAAGCTACGCTTTTACGAATAAGCGTTTGACTGCTACAAGAAGTTCCTCAGCAGTGGAAAATGAAAGCCACTTACGTCGTCCGCGGACGAGCCTCACTCAGTACAACATTCAGGTTGTTTGTGACCTTGTGGAAAGTTCTTGCGACCGTGTTTTGGGACTCCAAAGGCTTTATGCTCATCGACTTCCTTCACGAACGAAGGATTGTGAATCCGGGTTGTTATTGCGAATTGTTGAAATACGTGACATTGCAAATAAAGTTGTTGATTTAGATTATTTATGGATGCTCTTTAACATCTCATGTCATCAACGTCCCATTCATTTTAGAGCGTGAAACGGCCGACAAATTTTATTCAGAGGTCTCTTCTTTCAGACTTGAGGTTCTTTTACATGCCGTAAATGTACGACACGGGACCCACGGCCCCACGGCATTAATTCCCTTCCGAAGGAAGCCACACTAAGGATTTTTACGCCCGGAAAAAATCCATCCACCCTGGACGGGAATGAATCCGCGATCTTGGGTTTAGGTTAGGTTAAGTAAGATTAGGTTAGCAACAAAAGACGAGGTTGTGCGCAATTGATGCTGACGCTTCCATCTTCTTTCTTTGATGAGGGGATAAAGAAACTTCCCATCCGGTGGGGAAAATACATTTATGATGTAGGAAACTATGTGCAAAAATAATATAATTTGTTCTGCAATTGTAATTTATTATATAAAAAAACTGTTTTCATTTGAATGACCCTTGTGTATACATGATATTTAAACTAGAGATTCAGAAAGCACAAGAAAAAGGATAAGAATATAAAAAACGAGCATCAGAAGAGATTGTTTACACTTTCGCTTTTTTTTTTTTTTTTTTTTTTTTCAAAGGACTATGCAGCATATCCTATAGACAAAATAAAAAAAATTAAAATAGGAAAGTATTAGCAGCAATATACATAAAAATGTAAATGTATGTAATTTGTATGAGTTATATTTAGAAGAAAGTGGACCAGAGCCAGATACCTAAACTTTGGACTTTTATATACTTACAGTTTTCAAAGATGTTTCGCAAAATTTAGTCAGTAGTAATCTTTATATATTTAAAAATTAAACTGTAATATTTTTGGAAATGTAAAAATTGATTTACTATTAGCACGTTATTAGTTTCTCCCCCAATGCATAAATCCGGTTTTGCCCCATGGATAGATAAAACAGAGTATCAATTCAAAAAGATGGAAATACTTGTTTCAATAGTATTAATTGAGAATTAAAAAAAAACGCTTTATTACATAATTTTGGATAGAAACCTAAACATACAACATCATCTTTCATAAGCCTATGAAACATTACAGCATATTTCATAGGCTCATTATCTGCACTTCCTTGGGTTTTGAATTAGTAATTCATTGCAGAAAATGCAGACTTCATTTGACTCTTCCTTATCTGAGGATGGCTCTTCAGTTTCGTTTGACTTAAGTTAGGCATTCTTCTTTTTTGTTTAATCCTGAGACCCGTGTTTTTTTTTAATTTATTTATTTATTTTATTTCCACTTTTGATGTCATTTCCGTTGTGTTTCTTAGGGCTGTAGGACAATTATTTTGTCACCTTTTTTTTTTTTTTTTTTTTTTTTTTTTTTTTTTTTTTTTTTTACAGCTCTAGTTTATATGGAGAGGAAGTCAAGATTTGCAGTTTTTTTTTCTATTGTACGAGGGTAGGTCCAAAATTTTCCGGCCTACCCATTTTCTAGGTATGATAAAGACGAAAACTAGATTTCACTTTTCAATATAGTTACCCTTTATTGCAATACACTTCTCACATCTTTGAATTAACATTTCAATCCCCTCCCTGAAAATAGTCAGAAGTCTAGTCTGCAAAATGGGCATAAACAGTATTCATCACTTCTTCGTCACACTTAAATTTCTTTCCTCGAAGGTCCTTCTTGATTTATGAGAAGAAGAAATAGTCCATGGGAGCTTCATTTGGGCTATACGGTGGATGATCGATTGCTCTAAAGCCACATTTCTTTACATCTTCTTTTGCAACAAGAGCTGTGTGCTCAGGCGCGTTGTAGCGAAGAAGACGCCCAACACCACACTCAGCTTTCCTCGCCTTTTCTCTTTGATGGAAGCACGTAGTCTGTGCAGTAGGCCAGCATAGTACTCCTCATTTACTGTGGTGTTCCTCTCCTTGAGTCAATGAAGAGTATTCCTTCACAGTCCCAAAAGATTGTGGTTATGATTTTTTTGGTTGACTGACCTTGACCTTGGCCTTTAGAGGCGATGCTTCGCCAGGTTTACGCCACTCCATTGATTCCCTTTTGGACAAGGGATCATAGTAGAGGACCATGTTTCATCTCCTGTAACAATGTTTTGCAGAGCTTCTCTCTCGTTGCCACGGCAGAGCTCCAAATATGTCTAACAGATGACTCATTGCTGCTTTTGGATTGAAGAAAGAATTCTAGGCACCCATCTCGCACTAACCTTGTTCATATTTAAATGTTCATGAATAACTCGAAGGATCGTTGTTTAAGAAAGGCCCAACCTTGCTGCTATTTCTGTAACTTTGAGCCGCAGGTCTTTCTCCTCCTAGATATGCATCATTGAGCTCATGTTTTAAATAAATCATCAACCCCCCCCTCATTTTATTTATTTTGTTTTTTTACAGATAATATTTTTTACAGTCCAGCATATAATGGGAAATGTAATTAACGTGAAATAGCACCATTGCTTTATACAATCTTTATATGGTAGTTTGAAGTATTTGTTTTTTCCAATACCGGAGATTGTTTTTGTTGTACTGCCTGAAAATTGATAAGGGGGGAGGTTCATTGAAAATGACCAGAATGCTATACAATCCATTTTTTTAAAATTTAAATTTTAAATTTAAATTTAGAAATTGGAAATAAATTGAGTTAAAATATGGACTGTAAAGCATCAAATGAAGCAGCTGTTTAGAAACTGTATGGATTAATTTATGGAAAGTGCAGTGTGTATTGCTCCTCACATATGACTGGACCTCTGAATTTAGGTGCCAGTTAGTTAATTAGTTTATTTTCGTTCTTTTGATTATACAGAAAGTAGTATAGGACATGTCATGATATTATTTTCAGTTACAAAAGATGTAAAGGAATAAGTTTAATCTAATATTTATTCATTCATTACATAATAGCAGACAAACCAAATTATGTAATGATGTACAACATAACATTCTATGACAATATTTATAATGAGGACACTTAGCCTACCATGGTATATAGAATTGGAATTTACAGCGAAACATATATAGTGGTGTATAAAAATTTACAGCAACTTTCAGGATAGTATAAAAATATAATAAATTTGAACAAATTAAAATTTACAAAGACATGAATTCATTAACAAAATAAAAAGCATATTGCAACAGAAAGAATCATACTATCTTTGTTGTTCTGCTTTCTTTTTTTTTAGTTTGATGGCTTGTGGTAATTTATTACAATTTTACTCCCTATTTTAACACAGTTTGTATATATGGTATAAGTTATTAAGTAAGTTAAAAATTGATATGGGGTACTATATATTTCAATGAAGCACCTGAAGTAGGTGCATATAGATGGCAGGGTTAGTCTCGTGGTTACCATTGATATGCGACACGAGACAAACGGTGCTTACAATAGCTAAACTGCAGTAACAAGATGGCGGCAGTTCTGAATAGTGTACAACCCTCGGGCAGTGCGATTTTTGTGGACAAAAGGTATGGAATAAAGAAATGCTTCCCACCTACGGAGAGAAGTGCTTATCAACGTTCAGCTGTTTACATTTGAGTGTAAACGTTCTGAAGGACGAAGACGAACACCGCATTGGCCGGTCAACGGGGTTGCCACAGAGAGGAATTTGCTACGACTTAAGGAGTTAATTCGAGCAGACAGAAGGCAGCGATAGACACTATAGCCGCTGCTATTAGTTGTTCACAAGGAATGGTTAGGTTTTAACAAAATCTGTGCATGATGGGTGCCGCGCATAGTGATCCCACAACACAAAATGCAATCTCAATTGCTACTACGATGAAATACACAATATGCTAGCCCGAATTGCCACAGATGATGAGTGTTGTCACAATTATCAGCCCGAGACAAATAATGTGTCAATGAGGCGAATACATCCTGCGTCGCCTGCGAAAAAAAATTAAAGTTTAAAGTGATACCATCCACCAGAAAGTGATGCTCACAGTCTTCTGGAGTCACGAAGGCATACTGCTCACTGATTCCAGCCTCAAGGACAAATAGTAAATGCAGACTTCTATTGTGACATCCTCAGAAAACTTCGTAAAGCCATTCAACGGAAGCGACCAGGACCTCTCATCAAAGACGTGTTGCTCTTGCATGACAACGCATGCCCTCATACTGCCAGAAAGACAATATAGAATTCAAATGGGAAGTCCTCGAGCATCCTTATAATCCCGCCTTGCTCCAAGCATCTTACAAATGAACATTTTCCCGACGTTGAACTATAGAAGGTCGCTTGGTTTCGACAGCAGAAATTTTATATTTCAGAAACTTGTGAAAAGATGGGAATGTGCCTCAATGTACAGGGAGACTATGTTGATAAATGAATATTTTTGAAATCAGTTCTCTTTTTGATTAAAGTCTATATCCGTTTTAATTTAGTTGTTTAATGACTTACCCTCATATAGAGAACACTTAAATAGTCACACACTTTTCGCTATATTTCAAACAACTTGTGTTCTCCTTCAAAGGCAGAAGACAAGAAAAATGGTAAAAATAAATATTGAATCTCGAAAGTACTGTAATGCGTGGAAACAGATAAGATAAGCTACAAATGGAAAAGGGGGGGATTAAAAAGAGAAATATATTCAGAATAGAACAAATTAAAAACAATAACAAAAAAGGGGAATATTAATACTTAACATATTGGTGTATTCTTATGCAAAAATACATTTGCTATCTCTTTGTTTCTCTGAGGTCTATTTACACACTCAAGCGATAAGTCATAAGTCATGACAGTAATTTCTTTTTCTTGCAAACAAGGAACAACACAAAAAATCTTAAGATATACTATTGAAAGTATATGGCGTTTATTGCCGAGTGGTGTCACAAACGGAAAGCTGGATGTAGGCGGTGGAAGAAGTAAATCATAGGCAACCGGACAAAGTTAGTTTATTATGGCATGAGCAAAATCTACACAACACCACTTACATAGAGTTGTAAATCCGCCACAGGAGGGGTCTCCCAGGTAATCCATGGTGTATAGCAGCCTTCAAAATACATAGGTTCGTTGCCAGCGACGGAGAAAGCGCTGAATACCACCTGCTGCATATGAGTAGCTAACGTGAGCCATTTCCTGTTGAAAGCCGTCAGCTTTGTAAGCAAAACACAATGGGAGCTTCAGTTTCGGGATGAGATCACAACCACAGGGCGAATATGGCGGGTGTGAAAGAACTTCCCATTCCCACCACTGTAAAAGACTTTTGATACTATCGGCAGTGTGAGCGTTGTATTATCGTGAAGAATAATGGCGTTGTTCGGCAGTCGACGTCCTGCCCCGTTTGAAGACTTCTGTCCACTTCGCCACTGTTTGATAAGGCAGGGCACGCACACCCAATGCTCCCCGCAACTCTTTGTGGCATTCCTGTCGTGGAGATATGCTGATTTCATGTACTCATCGTGACCTCCATTCCTGACCACTGTCACTCACCAACTGAACTGCGGGGCATGCTTACATATACCATCTGGTGGCTTCCCTCGAAAGTACACTCCGTATACTTTAATCATATATTTTTAAATATGTTAATTCTACAGAATTTAAGTAGAAATCTTCGCTTTTATCTCATGTTATAGTTACGCAGTTCTGTGTTTATTTCTAAGCATTATACATTTTCTTTTAAATAACAATCAGTTTCCAATATATAAATCCATGCAAGTGGAAGAATGTTGTTGAAAAATTCCTAACATGTATACATGTTCCCTATCTCATAAAATATTCTAATTGCCCTTTTCTGTAATTTAAAAACATTTTCAAATATTTTATCATGCCCCAAAAAGTATACTATATCTCATGCGGAAATAAAAATGATGCACGTTGCTCAGCATTTCCACGATTATTTTCTTTTAATGATTTAGTTAGCAAGGCTCGAATTAACGGGGATATAGTGGGGGTTCCGCTGTCATCAAAATTTTTCCCCGACTCATCATGTAAAACTTTCTTCCTTGCAAGGGAAATATTTTCTCTCCGTCTCATAAACGTCAGTACGTAAACGCAAGTTTTAAAATTCCTATGCAATTGCTGAAAATATACACCTACGTTTCTTCACAATGACCTTAAGTGATCGAATCACCTGCACAATGCGTTGCAGAACTGTTTGCTGAAAGCCAAGTGCAATTTGTTTCCCGTTTTTTGAATCTCACTTCGTCTATATATCCCTCCCTCCACTAGGTTACCGCACTTAATCTCACAATTTCCACTATATGTTTCACTGACGCTTGTGTCGATCCTGGTGGTGTAGTGATTACTTGCTTCCTACACCCAAGATCGCGGGTTCGAGCCCGGCCAGGACCGCTGGATTTTTTCGGGCGTAAAAATCCTAAGTATGGCTTCCTTTGGAAGGGAAGTAAAGCAGTGGGTCCCGTGTCGTACATTTACGGCACGAAAAAGAACCTCAAGCCTGAAAGAGAGGCCCCTGAGCAAAATTTGTCGGCCGTTTCACGCCCTGAGTTGAATGGGACGCTGATGACCTGAGACGTTAAAGAGCGTCCATAAATAAATAAATAAAATAAATAAATAAATAAAACACTAGTTACCCCATTGGTGGAATGTTTACATGTTGAGTAGAAGATATATTACTTGACACTTGAAACTCTGCTAGGCGTGCACTATTTGATTCTGTTACGTTATGTTTTTTTATCACAAAGTTATTCATTAATCAACTATTAGTAACCACTCACCTTAAAAGACATTGTTAACTGATTACTAAAGCATACCAATCACTACTGCATGCATTGTCATAGCACATATCTATTTTATGTGACATGATGGACATAAAACAGTAATATAAATCTTTAAGAAAATAAGTAAAACAGCATACGCATTGTCGAGTTTCGGTTGCATGCCTAACGCTTGTTAGATTATTTATACTGCTGCAACGCATTGTGCAGGCGATTTAATCACAGAATGCTATTATGAAGAACAGTAAGTGGGTGTTTACAGCAGATGCATTGTAATTTTAAAACTTGCGTTTACGCTCTGACGTTCATGAAAATGGGGGTAAACATTTCCCTGGCAAATCCCCCCAACCTTCCATAGAATCCTGCTGCAGGCAGTTGGTTGTGTCTTCTACAGGATTGCGATCCATTTATTCTGTATATCCTGCTGTACAAAGCTTCTTCTCTCCCATATATTGAGTAGGAAATTAGGCACTAAATACTTTACTTACTTTCACTTTTACGACGAATTACTTCACCACGAGAGTCGGCTATCGTCCGTCTTTTAGGTAGCTATGACCCTAGAACCACACTCTGATCACCATTCAAAGTGTCACGCCAGGTCTGCGGACACTTGGATAACAATAGTTTATATTCTTTCAAAGAATAATAATTAATTAAAAGATTGGATAATCAATCAACAAATATCTCAGAAGCTCTTGGTGAGCTCCTGAATGACTCATCAGACTAGCCACTTAAGCAATAGATAGCCACATGGGATTGAAAATGTAAAAACATTAGGATGGGAAACACTGGCAGAGAGGTGAAAATAAAGCAGAATGACGTCATTATACAAGGCATATATCGAACAAAATGTATATGGAATATCACAACTAGATTAGAAAAACCAACATACTATGGTAGGAACGATCATGTTTTTTTTTTTAAATTAATTGTAAGTTACCGAAAACGAATGTAGGAAAATTCTACTTTGTAAATAAAACCATAAATTACCTGTAGTTGTCTTTGAGGGTTGTCCTTCTCTGACGAGATTTAAAAGAAACCTAAAATTGTATGTGTAGAAACATTTCATTGATATAAGTGGCTATTAATGTAATTAGTGTTCAAATTTAAGTTTTTTCCCGGCTACTTGAAATATTGTTTCTCCTTATTGTATTTATTTGACTAGTTTCACTACAAGTTGTTTACAATATTATTCAGCTGATAACTGTCTAAGCTTAAACATGTTGAATTATGTTTGATTAAGCTATAAACTTTATAAATGTATTAACTTAAATATACCAAACTAATTAAATACACGTCAAATTAATTTTGCGCATGTTAAGTTAACTACATATGTTAAATGGTGTATGTAACTGGATTGACATGCATTTAGTTAGATGGAATGTATTTAATCAGTAATATGTGTAAAATTAAGTTGTAATGGGCTTAATTAGTTTGAAGTATTTAACTAGGTTAATGTCTATCTAACCAGATTGACGTGTTTATAGTTAGGTGAAATATATTTAATTAAGTTAATTGGCATTTAATATGTGTGAAATTAATTTGACACATATTTAAATGAGAATAATGTATTTAAGTTTAAGTTAACATGCAGTTAATTCAATTAGCAGGTTTCTTTTTTTAAGTGTTTTGCTGTAAATAATTTTTGTATTTCCCTTATTCTTCACTGTCACTGGATGTCAGCCCATCGCAGTTAAATACATACATAGCACAATTCTTCTTTCCATCTATTTTTCTGTAAAATGAATATTCCTTTGTACCAAAAAGAATTCCTTTAGTGTTACTACCAAATAAGATACATAACAAGCAAGGGTAAATTAATAAAAGGTAAATGCTGCAATTAAAAGACAATGTCTACATTACAAGTACTGCAGCTAAATACCACACAACACAACACGATATAAGACAAGAGTTACAAGTTCAACCTGTTGAACTGCTAAAGTATTTCTCTATATTGTGAAAAAGGAACATGGGTGATTAGGAAGTGTTTAAGTTTTTTTCTTAAACCTTTTGCCTTTAAAATAAGTACTTAATGTTTTTAGAGATTTTCGACATTTATTCCATATTTGAACAGTAGAGTAATAGCTGCCTTCTGGAAAAGTGTCAGTGAGTTAGCCGATCGATTCAATCATATCTGCATCTGATATTGTGGGTCCATAAATTTCCGGCTCCGCCGTTAAGGATTATCGCCTTCATAAAAGCCTTATCTGGTGTCATACCTTGTCCGCTAAGTAAATAATTGCAGCTGTAACTTCCGCTCCGCTGTGTTCAGTTGCTCAGACATAGTTGCATAAAGAGGGCTATGTGTAGAAGATTGTGACATGTTCAAAATGGAGTTTCGAGCTGTTATTAAGTTCTTCACAAAAGGACTTACTCCAAATAAAATAAACAGCGACTGGAAGGTGTATAGGGAGAAGCATCCCCCTGATGCTCTACCGTAAAAGATTTGGTATGCGGCACGTTTTCATAAACAGGTATATTTTTATTTATCAACATGTTATTGGGTGGTATTCAGTAATTTGCAATCGTGTCTATTTACCTTCTATTTCTACCGAGACATGTGATGTACCTTATTTCCAGATGTAACACTGGCATGTCCAGACAGGTTTGCGACACTGTGGTCTGAGAACACCTGTACCCTGATGATGTCACGTGCAGGTTTTCTTGCTCCAATTAGTTCCCCCCCAGTGAGATTGATTTCCTCCCTCCCCTCTTGCAAAGCGCTGCCCAATGTGCATCACCAGCGTCTGCACTGTAAAACTAGTGAAGCAGGCAGCATCATCCATGATTCTCTATGCAAACTAACTGAATTTCGAATAACTCTGATTTTGTTTACATGTCTGCGTTACAGCAGAACGTGTCATATGTCGTGCTCAAAACGCCTCCGCACCACACCATCTCATTTAAGGTATGTCATATTATTATTATTATTATTATTATTATTATTATTAGTAGTAGTAGTAATATTAGTTTTTAATATTTGCAACATATTTTTTCATTGTAATAGCTTATTTGCAGAGTTAAAACATATTTTCACCGACATATACCCCAAAATATTATTTATAAAGTAAATTAACAAATATTTACACAACTTAGCATTTTACTTGCAGCGTTTATCAACGTTATTATTATTATTATTATTATTATTATTATTGTTGTTGTTATTATTATTTTTATTATTTCAATGTAAGCGAGAGTTATTTTTACGTTTGTTTATACCATCGTTAATATATTTTACACACATACTGTACATGTCTGCCTCCTCACATTTATAGTTCTCACTAAGAATTCCGCCATTTTGGTGGTTATATGTACAATTAATAAAATAATAATCTAACCATTCATAATGGTGATAAATGATCCTGAAAGTATCCTTGTCCTATACTTGCCCCTGAAAGTATGGTTGCCCATGAATGTATACTCAATCCTGAAAGTATGGTGGTTCATGAAAGTATGTTTACCCTGAAAGTATGACGGCCCATGAAAGAATGCTTGCCACTGAATGTATATTTATTATTCAAAATAGTATACTCACCCCCTGAAAGTGTGCCTGTCAAACAAATTTTAATATTTTGTATAATTATATAATAAACCGAACCTATGCCATTGTAAAACATGTATATGTAACTAACCTGTATATGCCGCCATTTTATAATTAATATTTTGTATACATATATGTATAAATTCTCATTATTTTGTAATTGTATAATAAATAAAACGCACTTTCTTAGCTTATCTTTTCCATCGCCTACAACACTGAATGTATACATACGCCCCGTAGTAGGGTAGGCACCGCACGGAGAGCGCGCTAAGGAGGGGCATACACTACTCCCATATTTACAATTTCTTTCGGTACATGTTCAGTGCTAACAGCGATCAAATGTAGGAGTGGGAATAACTTGTTTATTTGTTTGTGCTTTGTTTATTAATTAATGCGCACTCAGATTCTTAATAACACTGAAACTTCAATATATCCACCGCCATTTCTAATTTACGAAAAGAAGACAAGCGGAGGCCACGAGTCCGTAGCCAGCAGCATTAATGGGTCTTCTGGTTCCTAGGATTCACTCGAGGTTAGGTTAGGTAAGTGGGTTTATCTATCAGTGGGTTATTAAAAGTAAAATACTTGGAATGCACATGATGAAGTTTAATTTTAATGACGAATATTCACATTTTTGTTCAATCTTTTATATACTGACAACGTAACAATGGCAACGCTGGAGAATTTTCATTATATTGTAGCTATGCTACTGTTAAGACGAAAACGATAAAATTATACACTTGGAATCGGTGAGATAGGGCGTGGTTTTTAAGGCTTGTCCCACACTTTTGCATTTTCCCCAAATATCCACATTTTTCTCACAATGCACAATTGAGCGTTGTTTTTCAGAACTCGACAAATGCAAATTTTTTCGAAATTGAGTTATACATTGAAACGATGTGATTTTGACCTTCCACGTCGTTCTGTGAATAGAATTTTAGCAAAAGTTGACAAATATCATGTATAGAAGCAGGTCATTTCAAGGGGTTTAGCAGAAACCGATATATGCAATCTGAGAGTTAAAGCAAAAGTTGACAAATGCAATAAATTCCTGTTTACTTTCGTTTCATACCGAAAAGTTGGCAATAACAGAAATGAGCGTGGTTTATAATATGTTATTTATTATTGTAATAATGTTTCTTCTTTGATTGGCTGCTTATAATTCCGCAACCAGACTTCATTGTTGTCAGCATATTCCCGGTTACTTTTAGAGAGGTTATCAATGGCGCGTTCGTGTTTGTAAGAAGAAATACTTCAAGTTAAATCGGAATGGATGGTAATTCCAGTAACTCTGGCGTATGGATAAAAGAATGATGGGATGACAGAATTTCTAGAGACAAGAAGGGTGCCACCCTTTAAACTATGCTCTTTATTAAAATATAAGAATGTATTCTATAAATATTTAAATCTATCATTTCGAACTCCTCACAGTGATGCATGTTCCACTTGTAAGGTTAGTCTCATAAAAATAAAATCAGAGAAATATTGGGAGAAGAAAAATGAATTAAGAATGAGTAGCAGATTCATAAACTTCGTGTAAATCAGTTTTATAGAATAATGAAAGGAGAAAATCCAGATATCATTAAGTTTGCCTGCGATATGCAGCAAAACTAGTCATTTCCAAAACTTTCAGATGAGCCAAATCTGTTACAAAAAAAAAAAAAAAAAAAAAAAAAAAAAAAAAAAAAAAAACGAAACGAAACGAAACGAAAGGAAAGGAGGAAAGAAAAGAAACAATTGTTTCCTATATCTGAATGAAAACAGAGTTTTCAAGAGAATGCAAACAAGTTGCGTCGGCTTTGCTGGACATTTTTTCTAACTTGCTTATAGCATTCTTGGAAAAGAATTTAAGATTCAAGAATATTCTTCATTTCTTTCACATAACTACATGGTTCCAGACCGAGTCTTTGCTAGAATTGAGAAATCATACAAAAATTGTATCCTAAGGAATATTACATCTTAAAAATAATACGGCACCCTAAAATAATCAAAGACTGGGAAATTAAAAACCTAAAGGATAGTGCACAGAAACCTAGGCTACCATTCAAAATTAATAGTCTGCGTGTCATCTCATTCAAGAAAGTAAAGAACAATGTTCATGAATCAGTAAAAAGCACATACTTCAGGAGAAAACCATCTTATTCAGTACTACTATCGTCCGCTGTTCTGTCAAAGAACAATATGGTTAGCAAAGAAAAGAATGCATTTCTGCACTATTAAAGTATTTTGAAGTACCGGATGATGCAATTGAATTCTACAAAGATGTTCTAGGAGACAACAACAAATCTGGCAATGTCTAGATATGAGGCTAGGAATGTTCAATATTGTATAAATAATATAATGATTAATAGCTAAAGTTGTGTATTATATGCATTATGAATGATTAAATCATTGCATGTTAACACATTAATCTTTTGGTGTTGTCTTTTTATTATTATGTTTATTCTCATTAAAGTTAACAAAATTAAATTCAAAACATAAATAAGTTATAATGCAGGATATATAATTAAAAAGAATAAAACACATAATTAAAGCAACGTTTTTCTCTTGTGTATAAGTTATTTATCGACTTTTGGAAAAAACTGAATAAATCATCCTGTTACCTTCCATAGTTCAAATTTTGTTTCAATAAATCCTACTAGGACGTTTTATTAAAACAGTAAGATCTAACACTTGAGATAATATTGAACTATTCTCTTTCTAAGTGAAAATAAACAAATAAAAATGCATATAAAATTCAATATTCCGCATTTATTGAGTTTTGAAAACACGCTCCTCAATTTAATGTTGCAACACCAAGCTGACTGAAGGCAAGTGAACCTTACAATTAACAAGTAAACACGAGGCGAATCTTTCTTTCCCTGGATACCATACATAAGTTATCACAGAGAGATGATTTTATCAACTTGTCCTTGCAGTCAGAGGTAAACGATGAAAGCTACTCGCCAATAATGTAGCGTACTGCTGGTAGCTGGAAGGATGACTAGCCAAAGAAATGTGCTGACGACGCATCTATTAATATTCTGCTTGCTTTAACGCAATGACAATGGACCGAAACTTAAATATTTGAATATATGACACATATTCAGTGCGAAATGTTTTACTTGGCAGATAACGGCCTCTCTCCAGCTCCCAGTGTTTTTGAAACAGGAATAGCGGAGTTGAATAAAGACTGAATGTGCTACAGGTCGGTGTCATCAAAGACAGGCTTGCGGGTATCTGCATATTAGCTTACAGAACATTGTGAAATCAGTAAAAACCTTCAACGTGGGACGCCAAAATGTGACAGATATGGCTCGCCAAGTCTTCTAGTGCAACTGAAGAATTTATTGTTGTTTACACATTGCTAGAAACGAATCGATGTTATATTCACATATCGCTTTGCCTCACATTGTGAGAAATGCCTGGAAATGTAAACACTGGGTTTACATGCTTTGATAGAAATGGCAAATGCCACCCAAGTAGAGAATCAGCTAGGTACTGCCGTGACGTCTGTACGAGTGCATGTGGAGGTAATCACCTCGCCACCAATTGCGACTAATCAGCTAAGCTACACTGTAAAGAAGAACATGTGGCAACTTATAAGTAGTGCCCAGAGAGGTTATGCATTGTAAATTGCACAGAGCACACCAAATAAAGAACTCCTCTATTAAGTAGGAACTCTTTGCTGCAACTGAAGTGGAAGATGCCAGCAGCTTATAGAACAAGGACCATCCTACAAACTCTGGGACACATAGAAAGACCCTGCAGGTCAATACACCTTCAACCCCTGCAAAGACGAAAACTAAACTATCATTGCAACAGTTAAATAAGATTGCTACATCAGAAGCAAATATCTCGGCGAAGGCACATCCGCTGGAGCCAGAATGAAATCAGCAAAGGCCCGACAACGAAGAATGCAGCCACCTGACTCATCATCGGTCCCCTCCCCTGCGCCTTTTCCGGGGCAGAGCAGATCGCAACTCCAAGAGTGACGCAGCAGCCTGAGGTTCGCGCCTTATATGCTGCCACAACCAAGACCGCCAAGAGGCCAGCAGAAACTTGGAGGGATCTATATAAACTTCCAAATTCACTAGCAGACCTTGGGGTCAATGAATGCGGTGACTGAATGTGCCAATTTGATGAGTGACTTGCTCAAATTGTTGAGCATTCATTTCCCATTCTGCGGGAATTAAAGGCAACAGTTCATAAGGATTCTGCACATAAATTTGCGATGCCCTCTGAAGGAGCTCGATCTCTTCTTCGATTCTCCGGTTACCCATAAGGCACTAACCTACATAAAACCATTTCGTTTTGCATACAACAACACGAACGGAATTAAAGCTAAAAGAAGACCTGCTTGAGTTCCTGGCGTAACATGAACTCGATGTGACGCTAGTAAGTGAAACTCACCTTAAACCAGAACGCATATTTAGGCTCCCAGGTTTTACTGTACACAGAAAAGACAGAATTGGAAGACCTAAGGGAGGGGTGGCTATTCTGATTCGATCACATATAGCACACAAACCTCCCCGCTGCCTCCTACTATGCATTTAGAGGCAGTTGCAATATTTATGAGTATAGGGGGCAGGGAAACCGCTCTGATTGCCGGCTATTACCCGCCTGGGGCACCATTCTTATAAACGGAACTTCGGAGCGAGCTGTATGCTTCTCCCAAGGCATTATTAGCTGGCGAATTAATGCCAAGCATAGACAATGGAATTGCATCGTAGTAAACCCTCATGGTCAGTAATTAGCAGCGTTCATTAATGCAGACGACTCCCTTGAAATTCAGGGGCATATTCCCACAATCCCAGAGTTGGCAGGCCAAGTGTTATAGACACACTCCATATTAAGTTTACAAACTTCCCCTGATTTGGATTCAGATCATAATCCAGTAATATGTGAACTGTTAACTTGCAACTGAGTAAGATCCGGAGGTAATTGGATGTATAAAACGGATTGGGATGCCCAACACAAACAGCAGAGTTAAATGTACGAGGGTAGGTCCATAAGTTTCCGGCCTAACCATTTTCTAAATATGATAAAGAAAAAAACTATAGTTAACTTTACAACATAGTTACCCTTTATTGCTATACACTTCTCACACCTTTGAATTAACATTTCAACCCCAAAATAGTCAGAAGTCTTGTATGCAAAATGCGCATAAATGGCATTCGCCAATTCTTAGTCCCACTTAAATTTCCTTCCTCGAAGGTCCTTCTTGAGTTTTGAGAACAGGAAATACTCACTGGGGGCTAGATCTGGACTGTAGGGTAGAAGATCGATGCCCTTGAAGCCACATTTCTTCATAGTTTCCTTTGCAACAAGAGCTGTGTGCACAGGCGCGTTGTCGTGAAGAAGGCGCACACCACCACTCAGTTTCCCTCGCCTTTTCTCTTTGATGGAAGCACGTAGTCTGTGCAGTAGGCCAGCATAGTACTCCCCATTTACTGTGATGTTCCTCTCCTTGAAGTCAATGAAGAGTATTCCTTCACAGTTCCAAAAGATTGTGACTATGATCTTCTAGGTTGACTGAGTACCTTGGCCTTTAGAGGCGGTGCTTTGCCAGGTATACGCCACTTCATTGATTCTCTTTTGGACAAGGGATCATAGTAGAGGACCGTAGTTTCATCTCCCGTAACAATGGTTTGTAGAACTTCTCTCTTGTTGCCACAGCAGAGCTCCAAAAATGCCTTACAACAGATGACTCGTTGCTGCTTTTGAACTGAAAAAAGAAGTGTAGGCACCCATCTTGCACTAACCTTATTCATGTTTAAATGTTGATGAATAGTTCGAAGGACTGTTGCTTTAGAAAGGCACAGTCTTGCTGCTATTTGTGTAACTTCGGTCTTCCATAATTTCTCCTTCCACAAGAGTGAGCACCTCCAAGGGGCCGACCTGCACGCTCTTCGTCTTCAATGCTTTCTCGACCCATTCGAAAAAGTTTGGCCCATTCTTTTACGGTAGAATATTAGGGGGATGCTTTTCCACATACACGTTCAATTGCTGTTTAATTCCATTTGGAGTAATTCCGTCTTTTGTGAAGAACTTAATAACAGCTCGAAACTCCATTGTGAATGTATCACAATCTTCTACACATAGCCTTCTTTATGCAACTGTATCTGAACAACTGAACACAGCGGAACGGAAGTTTCAGCTGCAATTATTTACTTAACAGATAAGGTATGACACCAGATAAGGCTTTTGTGAAGGCGACAATCCTTATTGGCGAGGCGGGAAACTAATGGACCTACTCTCGTATACTGAATATTGTCAAGCAACACATTCATAACATGCGTAAGCTGTTCGTTCCATGTGCAGACTGATGCAGCATCATACATACCATCCAACCCTGGGTATAACATATAGAGCTGTTCAGTCGAGGGCCTGACTCCTATTTAAGCAACATCGAGACCTAAAATGGGATAATAAAGTAAATCGCCTCGATTTAAATAACAAGAATTCTTGGCGGCTTATTTGCAGGCTTTGAACATACTGGCATTAAACCTGGAAAAATGAAAGACATTGAAGATTCTTTTGTTTTCATGTTACCAACATCTCACTTGAAGCCAAACGAAAATGCGGCGGAAACCAGCCCTGCAAGTTTACGTAACATGTTCACAAAGGTGCTAATTATACGGTAGTCTGGTTCTTTTGCCAAGGTAGTTGGTCTAACCATGGATAGCGTCGTGCAATTTATACTATCCTTAAGGTAGTTTGGTAACCAGAATTTTTTTCCTATATGTTTGTGGTGCACAGATGAATTATTGTGCATATTAGAGTTACTTCATTGGGATTAAAACTTAGCAACATAATCATCTTTAACATCTTCCACTATCTACAAATACAAATAACATAAAATATTCTTGTTTAAAGCTCTAACTTCTTCACTACTTCCACATATTCATATGAAAGTCTCAGGTTTGGACATTAAATTGAAATTTGTACGCTAATGTTGCGCAAATTCCTTGGAGATCTGGTTTTCTTCTTGATAGCATGTTCTTGAAGTTCATTTTACATTTTCTCAGGAAATACTTATGGTATAATACTGGAATTTAGTGTTCTCTGTTATATGTATATTACAATAAACGTAAAATCTTTTTAACAGGTATATAATGTACCAATGGGCTCAGGCATAAAAACTTGCTTTTTGGTTCTCTGAAATTTTCTAATTAGATTGCATATCCCGTGCTTCACTTTATAGTTTCTAAATGTATATTTTAACTGATATTAAAACATACCTCGCATGCCTTGTACCGTATAAATAAAATAGTGATATAAAGCCTTAGCAATTGCATGTCTATTTTTAAAGAAAATGCGTATAAAGTCATTTAAATATTCCAAGAATTTTTGTTTTCAATAGTAAAACCACTCTAAAATTATTAAAACATTTGGTATAACACTCAAGTATTATTTCTTTCTTTAAAATCATGAAAATACGTGGTATAATATAAAGTCAACATTTTAGTACCGTGAATATGACAACTTCTAAATGAAAAATAAATGATGATCAATTGTAAATAAAGTTCTAAATTTGCTTAAGAAGAAATCTAAAAATGTGGAGGTTGTGGTGGGAAAGTTAGTGATTTGTAATATTAATTAAGCTACACTAGACAAGATAATATTAAAACATGGGGGTTGTTCATAAGAAAATGATTATAAAAAGTAAAGAAGTTTGCAATCATGTCACTGTCTATGCAACAATATAGGCCAATATGCAGTCAAGAGAAAAACTCACCAAAATACACAATCCGTATAAATAATTTGTATAATTACACTTAAACTCATCAAAATACACAATATAGGAATAGGACGATAAAACTATTCGTATGATGGCTGTAGAAACTAAATCTCTATCGGTAATACCTATGTTTCGTTCCAATGAGAGAATTTGTTCCTTAACAAAATTCTCGTTTATAGGGTTTAATTTCTGGGAGAAAAAAAAAGTTTGCATTTTACAAATTGTATTATGTGAAAAGCTACATGACTGCAATAATAACTACCTATGCATGTGTAATATATCGTGTACAAGTTAATTTTAAAAAAAATATTCCCAGGAATGAGGTGATCTAGATCTCATTGATGTTGCTGAAGATCGATTCCAGGAGTACAAAAACAACGATCCTTTCTAATCAAGGCCCACTTCTTGATATTGTTTTTTCCTCTTTTTAGGGGATTCACAGGCAGAGAATTTGCCTAGAAATTTCCGCCACTTCGCTCTGGAGAAACTTTGCAGGAAGGATATGACTTTCTTATTAGCAAGATCAATCTGTTATGCGAGCCCTCAACTGGGTTAGCTGTTCTGGGGAGCCCCGTGCCATCCTCCAGAGAACAATGTCGCAACAGTTTCCAATGGACATAGGAAACGTAGGTTGCTGCATCCTTGCAGATAGTATCTTTCAACTTTCAACTTTCAACATGCTTGAACACACCAGCAACGGTTGGGATTGAGTTCTGAGAGTGTAGCATTTGTCATACGGTATGACAAATGATGGCATAAAACTATGAGCGCATTATCCACATATAGAGCAATCTCTGCGCCTTGCAACTTGCATTCTGGAATTTCAGTGATAGGGAAAACTGCTTTAATAGCATAAATGTCAATAACTTCATAATCAATCAACACAAATGTACGAGTGCAGGTCTTTCAGTTTCCGGCCTCGCTGATAACGATTACCGCCTTCACAAAACCGTTATCTGGTGTCATATCTGTTAAGTAAATAATTGCAGATGTAACTTCCGCAACGCTGTGTTCAGTTGTTCAGTTATAGTTGCATAAAGATGGCTATGTTTAGAAGATTGTGACATGTTCACAATGAAGTATAGAGCTGTTATTAAGTTCTTCACAAAAGAAGTCGGTCCTGGGGGTGCCTCCTAAACCCAAGATCGCGGGTTCGAGCCCGGCCAGGACCGACGGATTTTTTCGGGAGTAAAAATCCTAAGTATGGCTTCCTTCGGAAGGGAAGTAAAGCCGTGGGTCCCGTGTCGTACATTTACGGCACAAAAAAGAACCTCAAGCCTGAAAGAAGAGGCTTCTGAGCAAAATTTGTCGGCCGTTTCACGCCCCGAGTTGAATGGGACGCTGATGACCTGAGATGTTAAACAGCGTCCCTAAATAAATCAATAAAAAAAATCATTCACAAAAGAAGGACTTACTCCATATGAAATTAAGCGGCGATTGGATGGTGTGTATGGGGAAGCAACCCTCTCATATTCTACCGTAAAGGAATGGACCAAACTTTTTCGAATGGGTCGAGAAAGCATTGAAGACGAAGAGCGTGCAGGTTTTCCCTTGGAGGTGCTCACTTCAGAAAACGTCGCTCTTGTGGAAGCAGAAATTATGGAAGACCGGCGGCTCAAAGTTACAGAAATAGCAGCAATGTTGGGCCTTTCTAAAATAGTCCTAAAAATTATTCATCAACATTTAAACATGAATAAGGTTAGTGCAAGATGGGTGCCTAGACTTCTTTCCTCAGTCCAAAAGCAGCAACGAGTTATCTGTTGTCAGGCATTTTTGGAGCTCTGCCTTGGCAACGAGAGAGAATTTCTGCAAACCATTGTTACAGGAGATGAAACTATAGTCCTCTACTATGAACCCTTGTCCAAAAGAGAATCAATGGAGTGGCGTAAACCTGGCGAAGCACCGCCTCTAAAGGCCAGGTCACTCGGTCAACCAAAAAGATCGTGGCCACAATTTTTTGGGACTGTGAAGGAATATTCTTCATTGACTTCAAGGAGAGGAACACCACAGTAAATGGGGAGTACTTGCTGGCCTACTGCACAGACTATGTGCTTCCATCAAAGAGAAAAGGCGAGGAAAGTTGAGTGGTGGTGTGTGCCTCCTTCACGACAACGCGCCTGTGCACACAGCTCTTGTTGCAAAGGAAGCTGTGAAGAAATATGGCTTCAAGGAGATCGATCATCCACCCTACAGCCCAGATCTAGCTCCCAGTGACTATTTCCTCTTCTCAAAACTCAAGAAGGACCTTCGAGGAAGGAAATTTAAGTGTGACGAAGAAGTGGTGAATGCTGTTCATGCCCATTTTACAGACAAGACTTTTGACTATTTGGGGGTTGAAATGTTAATTCAAAGATTCAAAGAAATGAGAAGTGTATTGCAATAAAGGGTAGCTATATTAAAAAGTGCAATATAGTTTTTGTGTTTGTCATACCTAGAAAAGGGTTAGGCCGGAAACTTATGAACTTACCCTCGTAAATGAAAGATTTTTTGGGATGGGCCTCTTCAGCAAGGACCTCAAATACTTCCGTATATAATTCTTGGGTCTAGCTTTTCATTAGAATCATTCCAATGGTTTGTATATGGCACATTATTTTTAATACTGATCTAAATGAACTATCGCAGTATTCACATGGATTTACTCTTAAAAGATGGTCTGAAGTTCTGGGAGTAGCCAGCTCTGTGTCTGCATTAAATGTGAGAAGACACGTCTTCCGTTGTTATCAATTTGACAGGCTGGGATGACTTCCACAGATTTAAGATTTGCCTTGCGTAAAAACGATTTAAGGTTTTCTTTTCCGAAAGTTTAAAGTAGGTATCACTTGACATGATCATTCCGTTTTGCAAATGGATGGCTGCGTTGACCGCTCACTTTCTTCCTGATTTGCACTACTTGAAGTTTATCTTCTTTTCCGTTTTATTATTTCCTTCTGTAAATACCCCTTCCAAATTAACTTCTGATGTTGTAAGACTCGGGAATATCAACGAACGAAATATTAATTTATTTCCTTAAAACAATGCTTTAAATTTCTTGAACATTTTGGTTTTACAAGTTAAGTGTTATTATAAGTTATGAATGTTGTTAAGCAACAGCTATAATTGATTAAGGCAGAATTATATAGCAAATAACATTTATTTCGCATTATATTCTGGTGGGATGACTATCTAGGACCAGTTTTGTTTCCTGAGGCGAATTAACATTGTATGATTGTGTTTCCTGGGGCAAAGTTATTGGTACGAATTTTCGGGATGTCCTCTGAACAGGAAGTTTGCGAGCCCGCGTTTACGCAAGGACCTACCCCGCTGAAAGATTTCTTCGCAGGTTTTTGATTCCTCATCAACGGCAAATGCCGGGAAGGCATCCCAAACTTAGAGCTCAAACGTTGCCTTCCCAAAAGTCTTTCCCAATTTATCATTTCATTTTATGCATCATTACTGTTCACCATCTATGATGCCTCAGTAGTGAAAACGGTGCTAAACTCTATTAAAAATTCCTAATATAGAGTTTTTGATCTTCTAACTCACATTAGCAAATAATCGAATACGGCAGATTTTCGAGGTCGACCAGAGACGGCTCTACCATAAGCATACGGTCTCGCGCCCTTCCAATTGCAAATGAAAAAGACATTAGTCAATATTTTCTTCACTCTCTTTTGCAAAACGCTGCCTATTCTTTAAACATTATTGTGTTGGGTTACTGTAAGAAGTAATGGCAATACAGGAATGGTCACAAGCATTTTGCGGACAATCAACATAGTTACCTTCAGGGCCTAAACTGGGGGAGGATAGATAGGTAGTCATTTATGGACTCCAGGTCCATATCTCCAAAAAGTACTCACTTTTGAAACTAGAAGGCTCCACCTTGCTATAAGCTGCCACACTGAGAACAATATAATTGGGTTACTGAACCTTAAACTAACCGTTTGGGGTGTTAGACAGGGTTGTTGTTGATTTGTTTTATTTGTGGGCGCTCTTTAACATCTCAGTGCATCAGTGTTCCATTCAATTCAGAGCGTGAAACGGCCGAGGAATTTTGCTCAGAGGCTTCTTCCTTCAGGCTTTGGGTTCTTTCACATGTCGTAAATCTGCGACATGTGACCCACGGCTTTACTTCCCTTCCGAAGGAAGCCCGAAAAAATCTATCGACTCTGGCCAGGTTTGAACCCGCGATTTTGGGTTTAGGAGGTAAGTATGGTTACAACTACACCACCAGAACCTACGTTAGAGGGGGTAACAATGATACACTGTTAAGAGGTAATTGCCATCTCGCCGTTGTCAACGCACCTTTCAGTTTCTAAAATGTTTGTGAAAGAGATTGGTGTGGAAAATGAAGTCAGTTACATTTTTTTAAAGTCAAATTTTATTCTAATTCTCTGTGTAATAAACGTGTGCGTCAATAGAGAGACTAAATTGTTACGTGAAACAATAATATAATACGTGAATAAAATCTGTGGAATTAACTCAAATGAAAGACAGCAAGGTTGAGCTTTTCTACAGGGCATTATAGGCAAATCTTTTATACCAGATTCAATCCTGTGGCACCGTGCAATCCTATAATCTACTCAATCATGGTTTTGAGAATGTACCACTAAAAATAACATAATTTCATGATCTCATGGAAATGCTGGTGCGAAATGCTGTTAGGCTCCGTAAACAATTATTAAATATAACTACAACTAGGTAAGTTAATGTTGAAATTGCTAACTCATTTTATATGCAATTTCGCACCCCCTAATGACATTGGCTGCAGATCTTTGAGAAATGGAAGTCAACTCACGAGAGTGTTCATTTTCAGTTCCTTAAGGGTGCGAGAATTTGTTACCTACTCGTATGTTGTCTAATGTTACCGATCCAGATTAAATTACGGAAAACAGAAAGTGTAAACGATTAAACGATTAAAAACGTTCGGCATTGGTACGTTTAGTGAAAGCAGAATAAACAAGTGTTCTTACTTTTTGTTTCCCAACCCAAGTAAAACCACCGCCACGGGTGGCCGAGGTCGTTAAGGCACGGATTCGTGAGCGGGAGGTCTGGTTTCGAATACAGATAGGACCGTCCTCCCTGACTGAGATTTTTCCCAGGTTTTCCTCGGTACTCATAAATGGCAAATGCCGGGGAGGTACCCTAAACTTAGGCCTGGAACAATTCCTTCCTAAAAAAAATAAATCCTTTCCCAATATATCATATCATCTCATGTATCATCAGTGTCCATCACCTGTGGTGCCTCTGTAGCAAAAACGGGCGTTAAACGCTATTCATTCATTTCCAAGTAAAACCCGACTCGTTACATTTCCTAAAACTTCCTAACTACCTGGGGGGGGGGGGCTGAGATGCTAAGTCTATTCCTTTTTAAATCAATGAAAATCTGAAAGAAAGAAAAATCCTAAAAAGGAAAGACTTACGAGATCAAACACAAAACAATTATTATGGTATGCCTGACAAATATTTATTCTTTCTAAATATTACACATTAAAACTACAACTTACATGTTTTTTTTTTTTTACTGACTTCCCGGATGTCCCGTTCGCATTTTATCTTCAATACTTTCTGAAGTCAAGTTATCGCTATCCTTCAATGGCCATTCTGACCAGTCTCTCCTCTCTGCCCTTGTCCATCATCAAACAAACTCTACTCAATTTCGTATAGTTAACAATATGTAGCAATAATGCATTGACAATGTAATAACAATACACAATGCATTATCTCTGCAAATATTCTCCGCACTTGTTGATTTTATGTGGCTCGTTCAGAAACAGAACGCCTTTTTAAGGTTGCAGTGTGTTATCAATAAAGAAAATTAGGTTAATTTATGTACTTTATTCCACAAAGGAATCTGTATTTTGCATTTCTAAGAGGTTCGGAGATAGCATGCAGTTCTCAAAGGTAGTTAAAGAGGATGATGCTTTATTTCATCGGCAAAAGCCAGAAATTCTTACAAAACGATAGTCGATATTACATTTACTTAATAATAATAATAATAATAATAATAATAATAATAATAATAATAAACCGTGCGTCATGTAATCAGTTAAAGTTCCCCGAATGTCAGGTCTTTGTTGCCAGCAAAAACTAGCCTACCCGTCGAGAACACCAGTACTATGCAGCGATGGTCTATCGAACTGGCCATTCTGTATTCATTTATTGTAAAGGTGAAATGTTATACATTTAAAATGAATAGAATATTTCGTTACCCTGTATTGAAACCTCTACACAATGTCTACACCTTTTGTTCAACAAAAGTATCCAAATTACAGCGGTTTAACTGTAAATCTTATATTTATTACGATTTATTCCACAAAGATCGGGAAATAACTGCTTATTGCTTGTAGCTGCTAATGAAGGTGTATCTAAAGGCATATAGACATTAAGGCATTTCACAAGAAAGAGTCAGTGATTCTTGGGGAAACCAGGAGAAAGTCTACTTCAGATCAAGGGGAATCCTGCAGTTTATCCTTGAGACCTGTTTCCTCCCTTCTCCCTCCTCCCATTTATCTTGTCGAACTCCTAAGAGATTGTTCGCGCGCAGAAAAGTTGCTTTAGGGAGCAATGGCCTTGCAAGTTCCAAAAAACGTTTTGATTGCTCTGATTGCATTTGACACGCGAGTGAAAACTACGGGACAAGGATGCTCTAGGTAGGACCAAGAGTGAAAGATTTAGCGTAGAGGGAACCATATATCTTTATATGCAATCTTTCTTGTTTCTTTCGATGCTCTCCTTCATTCAATCTATATTAGCAAGAGATAATGGAATGAAAAATACTCTCATAGTTCGATTATTTTGTTTCATTCGATTGTTCGATAATTTTGAGAACAATTCGATTATTTAATTAATTGATTTTTTCCGAATGTCTGATTTGGATAAGAAAGTATTATTCTTTCTAACGAAAAAGTGCATTTTAGGAACTTAAACACAACATGTACAAACATAAGGTGACCTTTCGTTCCGATTTAGTCAGGACATTTTCTTTTTCAAACTTTGTCCCTTTTTTAATTGAAATCGGAACGTTAAATGTCCCGAATTTTATGATCAAACGTTTTCTTGTCAATTTTACCTCAATTTCTTTATTTTCATACCCTTCACAAATTTTTTCCCTATTTCAATTTAATTATAATAAATTAGATTTAATTTATTTGCTGTTCCTGACGAATATATTCTATACGCACCAAACAATATATGATCCTGGAAGTGCTGACAACGAATCACTTCTCCAGTGCGGTGTTGGGTGAATTTTTCTTTTCCACTCCAGTTCTTATAATTTGTTGCGTTTACATATTCTTAAAACATTTCTATTTGCCCTTGCCCCGAACTAATGCATCTATGAAACGAATGTTTTCGCATATTAACGCCATTTGAGCAAGTGATAAAACGCAGCTATCCATAAACGCCCTGAAAACCTTAAAGATTAACTTCAATTGTGCCAACTGCTACAAAATCTGTGCGAACAAAAGGATCTTCTTAAAAAGATTCATTCATTCTAAAAGTACCAGTAAGGGGGCCTGAATGCAGTCTGTTTGGAGAGATTGGCATGTAAACCAATGATATAAACGTAAGATAAACTGGATTATTGTTCTGCATTTCTTAACTTTTTGCAATGTGTAAGCTATACGTAAACATGAGGTCGGCTTGATTAAAAAATGTCCCACAAACCGCACGTAGTTTTATGAGAGCTTAACTAATCAAATTTCAAAAAGACACTACCCGAACCCCATTTTAGCTATACATACAACAGGTGTGCGGGTTTCTGGCCGTTACAGTACACTACTGACAGGATTATGCAGTTTTAAAATTGTGACGTCACTATAAATTAAATGCCATGTTTTCTTTTTTCGGCATTCCCTCCCCTCTCACTATGGACGTCCCGATTTAATAAATTGAAAATAAGTCACCTTAACGAATACATATCATGAAATTGTTGTAATTTCAAATTAAAAATTATTGGTATTAAGAAATACATGCTCAAAGCATCTACGTTGTATCAGATAAGCGTTTCAAGGCTACATTGCAGAGTCATTGACCACGTAATCAATGAACTTGGGGGTCACGGTTGTAGCGGCGTAATAATCAAATAAGTTAATCACTTGGTCTCTAATTAAAGAAACAATTATTTTCATATAGAAGCTAAAGCTCACTATTATATTTCGGATAAATGAACTGATATCATAACTTTGATACAATTTTTAACTGTTCTTTTCACTCGTTTCATAATTTGAAAATCAACAGTATGATAAAAACAGTTCAAATCTTCCGGGCATTTTTACCATGGTCCATGGTTTAATATGCTACTAAAGCTTTCATCAACTTCTGAGGTTGGCATCATCAGTTAACAATGAACAACTGACTGCTGACAAATATTAATCTATCTCTGTCTAATTTTAGAATGTCAATTAATACTATGTGTGTAGGGGAAGGGAGAGGGGGTAGTTGTTTGTTTTTAAGAACTGGTTTCTACCGAAGGTGCCAAAAAAATGTATACACACTTTCACAGCAGACATCTATTTAATATAATTCAAAGTTGGACCGAAAAACAACAGCAATGTGTAGTATGCTGTTCTGTAAACAGATGTGACGCACATACATTATATAAGCGTTACTACGTGACAGGTAAATCAACAATGAACAAATGAAGCCAAGATTATCGTAAATCAACAATGAACAAATGAAATCAAGATTATCGTTTGATGTTCTGTAAACAGATGTGACTCATCTTACATTATATTAGCGTTTCTACAACAAAATGGAGCCAAGATTATCGTTTGAACAGCTGAAAGCAATTTTGAAGTATCCAAGGTGCTGGACTGGATGAAGAGGTCCGATTGAGTTTCCACCACATTCTCGGGATCAACTCCGTTGGACTTCTACCTATGGGAAACTCTTAAGGATGTTGTATACCGTAGAAAACCAGCTACACTGACAGCACTTCGGGAAGAAATTGAAACATGTGCTGTAATCGCTTGCTAAGGACACTTTCGCAAACGTTGCTCAATCAGTAGTTCAACATACTCAGAAGTGTATAGACGCCGATGGTGGGCATTTTGAGCAACTGTTGTAACTGTAAAAGTCTAAGATGATTAGTGCTCATCATTTTCTGTTTGTGTGAATTCAGTTTTGTTATTAACACAGTTTTTTTTCTTTGCTTAAAGTGTATATACTTTTTGGCACCCTCTGTATGTGCTACTTAGGTGATACCCGCGGTCTATGTTAAAGCTGTTTAGATGTTGTATTTCCCTCCTAGCTAGATTAAAAAAGTATTGTGTTTTTGTAGCCATCTCTGTTTTATTAACATGTACATTTTGACACATTCACATGGTATTTTATACATTTCCGCTGTGTCAAGAGGGTGCCTAGAATCTTTTACATTACCAAGCATTTATCCTAATTTAACAGTTGATATGAAGATAGATTTTATGTCTGTTTCCTTTAATATACGTGCGATGCGCATAGCAACGTTTTCTATGTATGTTAGATAAGCCTTAGGTTTTTTGCTTGAGTAGGTGCTAGATGCTGTCGTTTGCCTAGGACAAATGGCTCTGTTTAATTTATTTTATTTATGAACGTTCTTTAACATCTCAGGTCATCTGCTCCCCATTCAATTCATGACTGAATCAGCAGATAAATTTTGCTCAGAGGTTCCCCTACTCTCGTAATATTGGTCGACCTTCGAAAACCAGACAGATGGATCAACACTGTCGTCTTTTTAGCTGTCAATTGTTGTCCATGTCCACTGATGATGCCAACCTCGGAAAATGGCGAAAGCTATGGTAGCATATGAAACCATGGATCACGGCAAACAGTCCGGAAGGTTCGAAATATTTTAATTATAACACCGGCCGTTATATGCAAATAATAATCAAACTGATTACAATCAAAATAATAATTATTACTAAAATATATGTATATATCTTAGTATAAACAAGTTATCTGTCACTATATCAGGAGTGAGATTGACATTTATTATTGCATACTGCAAGTGTTATGTTCAGGGCTCTAGAACTTATAAGCAAGTAACACATTTCTTTATCATTAAGAGAGAAACATTTTAAACTTATTTTACCAATTGTGTTATTTGTAATACAAATTATACTCGTTTATTTTACATATTTGCCCATATTTCTGGATTTGGCACATATTTAAATAAATATTGTTCTATATTTGGTAGGTTTAGTGCTATATATATATATATATATATATATATATATATATATATATATATAAATAAGTAAATTAGACAAATGAATTTGCTGCAAATATTGACAATTATTGAGGATCATCCGTAGAAATTACTGGGAGATATGGTACCTAAATAAGTGGATTTGGCTATGGGTGCTAGGAGCTATAGCGGACAACGGCAAATGAACTAATATTCCGTTAGGAAAAACACCAGTAATAGGACAATAAGAAAGCAAGTCAACATGCCCTGTATACTTAGCTAATTGCTTAGAGTGGTACTTACATTTGTTGAACCAAAATATCATAATATTACCTTGGATAAATGCCATAGCAATAAGAAGTAATAAATAACAAAAGCTTAATAATAACAATAAAATGTATTAGAAAACACAGAGAAAGTAATAAAATAAAATAAAATTAATAATAAATAGTAAAGAAGTCAAAAGTAAAACACGCAAAATCAAATTTAAATTAATATGCCAAGTTAAAAGCAACATTAGAGATGCAAACAATATTCATATATATTGTAGCTATCTATAGTTGTTTAGTTAGTTTGTTGTTTGCATTTACTCGATGGATCCACGCCTCGTAGCACTTGCAATGCTCAGTTACTTTTCGTAATTAATGAAGGTTCAGCTCAAGACAATATTTCGTGTGTCCGTTTCCACCAAGTCTATCACACCAATTGTTGTTACTTAGGATTTTCGAAGTCTCCTTTTCCGCGGCTCGATGGAGTGGCCGCCCTTTGATACAGCATTTTTCTTCTTCATTGACATAACAATTATTCACTTCAATGCAAACAAGCGGCAAGCTGTTTTGAAAACAACTGAAACTTAATAATTAAAAGCGAAGTGTATAATCGTTCAATTAGCTTATTTCTATTATTAGGATTTTCATTGTTGTATTTTATACCATAAGAAAACAAACCGTTACTTTATTAAATGTAAAGCCCACACCGACTCCATTACTCATACCCCAATGGCGGCCGTCGTCGCATAGCTTTTAAGAATCTGAAATTGTTTACAAACAACGTTTCTCATGTGTAAAAGAAATATAAAATAATATGAATTCGGCTTACATCATCCACATGAAAAAAAATGGTTAATAAACTACTGCCCGCTACCGTTAAGTAATTAAACAATAACAATAATAATTATAGCGGCAACAATATGTATAAATAAGAATAACTTAATCAAGTATTTTTCATTAGCGTAACATGTATAATATTTTTAGTAAATTTGCAAAATTAATGGATCATTTAAACACACATGCATCTATATACAGAATTTCTTTTGGCTTTTGTAAAGGCATACAAGTATAAAATGGTTAGCCATTTATATCTAATTATAATGCTCTCTACAAACTGTACAAACAATTTTAACCATACTAATGGAAAAGAAAATGCAAAATACAATTTACCTTATAACGTGTGTCTCAAAAATTTGACCGACAAACTTTGGGATAGGATAGATTATCGTTTTTAAAGCACCTTTGGTTAGGAAACCAAGGGCTACGACGTTTTGTTTCAGTGTATTAAGGTTAGTCATTATTTGAATGATTTTACAGGAAGATGTAGCGGTAATCCGGTGTGTGAAAAATAATAAATAAAGCCAATAATAATAATATAGTATTCAATTGAATATAGTATAGATGATAACGGGGGGGGGGGGGAGTAAAACGAAATTGACAAACTTTTACTTAAGTGCTAAATTAACATTCTGAAACAAATGGGTACATCAGTCTCATCTCAAAGCAGATGCTGGAACACACGTCCATTCATTTCCAGACAAAATGCCCATCGACGCGCCATATTCTGTCAAACTCTCAAAGCCGCCAGGCATGTCTCTGATTTCATCAGCTGTGCTAGCTATGCGTGGTACAAGATCTACGCAGGGTACGAAATCATTAAAATGGTGGGGGGGGGGGAGAAAAATCCGAACTACAAGTAGGATAATTTTACTGATTTGGAAAATTGCAAGTAATTTTAAATTATTCAAGCGAAAATGCAGAGCCACATTAAACGAAATGGGGATGATAAAACATGTGAAATAAAACTATGATTACATATCCTGTTTTACAACAGCAGTGCATAACCTATGTTTTAATCGAAAGTTATTATTGATCTGTTATTTTTCTATTAAATTCCTCTTGCTTATGTAAGAGTCCAACACTGCTTTATCCGTTTAGATGCGGAAATAAAAGCTGCGCATCGACAACTGATAAACACGTTACCAGTGCATAAATCGGACTCTTCCATATTTATACCATGTAAATAAAAGTAAGGCTCCTTTCATTCGCCATGAGATTTTGACAATTTTTGGCTTCATCAAATAAGTGTCACTAAATCCTCTTATGTGAAAATGAACTAAAATTGATTCTGGTGGTTTTACTTTGCAAACCCATCTACAACCCGCATGTCCCTAAGGGAGAGAAAACAAACGAATAATAAGCCTTATTTTCAAACTTTATAAAAAAATAATAATGAGAGAGAGAAAAATCAAATACCTAGGTATCCCTTAGTAAATCTCTATTAGTGTGTGTGAGATACAATTTTAATACATCACACTTAAAGATATTTAGCATTCTTTTCTATGCTCGGTTCTTGTTCATTTTAAGCTATTGTGCAGTTAGTTGTAAATGTATTAACTTTATCATGTAGCTATTGTGTAGTAAATTGGTTTCTGAAATTCTATGTAATGTACCAAGTTTAAATTACGTTTAGCACAGCTACCTGTTTTTAGCGAATTCCGAAAGAATAAAGCTATTGCGGGCATCACCATGAAAATTCTACTTATTTTCCGGCTATTTATTATTATTATTATTATTATTATTATTATTATTATTATTATTATTATTATTATTATTGTTGTTGTTATTATTGTTGTTGTTATTATTATTGTTATTATTATTATCATCATCATCATCATTAAGAAGGAGTATGAACTACGTAAATTATCACACACACACACATATGGACCTTTGGGGGTCGGGGTTACCTAAAACGAAAATTTACGGCCGCAATTTTTGCTTTATCTCAACAAAACTCAGTAAAAGCATCTTTAAAATAAATTTATAAAAGTATTTTTGAAAAATCATGGCAATCGGGCCACTCAGAGTGGGGATATACCCGAAAAACTTTGGGGGTTAAAGCGAAGTTTAAAAATCGCTTTAGCTGTTGCAATTTTAAACATTTATAAAGAAAACTCGGCATATGACATTGAAATATAGTAGAAGGCGTAATTTTCGTTAATCGGACTATTAAGAGGGGTGAGTTATCTGAAACGCAAATTTTAAAAATCGCTCTAGTGGCATTAATGTATGATTTTTCGCAATGAAACTCCGTATATGCCATTTAAATATAATAATAATAATAATAATAATAATAATAATAATAATAATAATGGTTTCTAAAAATCAGGGGAATCGAGGCATTAGAAGATGGGGTTTGCCTGTACCCCAAAATTTAAAAATCCTCTAGTGGCATTAATATATGTTTTTTCGCAATGGAACTCCGTATATGCCATTTAAATACAACAAGAAAAATATCCTTTGAAAATAAAGTAAATCGGGCAATTAGAAGAATGGGATAACATAAAACCCCAAATTTAAAAATCGCTCTAGCATTACCAATAATTGCTTGGTATACTTGGTATATATAATTTAAATCATATAAGAGAAATAGTTTTTGAATATTATTAGATTATTGAGGGTGGGGGTATACCTGAAAAACTTTAGGGGGCTAAGCTCAAATTTAAAAACTGCTCTAATGGCCGAAATTTAAACTTTTTTTTAAATGAAACTCGATATATCCTATTAGCAGGAGGTACCCAAAATTTAATAATCGCTCTAGCATTAATGTTTTTTTCGCAACGAAATTCCGTATACATCATTTAAATAAAACAAGGAAAATAATTTCTTGAAAATCAGTGAAATCGGACTATTAGCAGATGGGTTTTGCATGCACCGCAAAATTTAAAAATAGCTCTAGCATTAATATATGTTTTTCCACAATGAAACTCCGTATATGACATTTAAATAGAATAAGAAAAATAGTTTCTGGAAATCAGGCAAATCGGGCCATTTGGAGGAGATTAACCAAAATTTAAAAGTCTCTCTAGGGCCATCATTATTTTTTTGGCACAACAAAATTCGGTATATACCATTTAAGTAAATAAGAAAAATAGTTGCTGAAAATTAAGGAATTTGGACTATATAGTATAAAGATGTTCTTGAAAACCGAAATTTAAAAAGTGCTCCTGCGTTTGATTTTTTTCTGTATTGTTTTAAAATAAAACCAGAAATTAATTCAGCATATAAAATGTATTTATAACGTTGCATATTTTTTATATTTAACCAAAGTACCATCGTGAAGATAACAGCTGTGAAATATTAATCGAATATGTGTTTGAGAATTATATTTGTATATAAGAGCGCCCTGTAACAACATTCAGAAAACGTTTACCTAATTTGTTTTTAATACAAAAACATTTAAATTAAATTTCAAAGCAATTGAAAATCGATGTAGCTTTCGATTTTCTTTGTTTATTCCGTATATGTTTCTTAGTATATCGAAATTGTTTTTAAATAGTAACATGTTTTTGTATTATCGAAAATAAGAACACCATCTTCTTAAATACAGAATGTAACTTGAAACTTTCTGTTATTTTTCTCTATTTAAGTGAATGTGAAGATATCAATGGGTAAATTCATAAGCATGGTTACATTTAAAAATGTTTAAAATACCCACAGGGTATACCTCTGTCTATCGGTAGTCATATATTTCATTTAATTAATAGTATTCTATTTATTCTTGTGATTTAATCTGAATTATAATAAAAATAATTCTTAAAAAAATATGGCTTCTCTTTTGTAATACATTTAGATTGCAAGAATTGTTTTGTTCCCCTAATGTCACACTCAGTTCCTTTCATTAATTAAAAAGGTATAATTATATTTATATAATAGTGAATATAATTATATTCACTGCATTTAATTGCATTAATTTTTATTAAAAGTGGTGCAACCGGTGAGAAATCGCGTAGTTTACGCAGCTTTTGCTTTTTATATTTTAGTTCACCCTTCCTAAACATCCTTTAGAATCGCCTCTGAGTATTATGGATACGAAAATGTGCTACTTTCCCTACAAACAAGCGTTCTTTACTGAAGGAGAATAAATTCGAAATATTCCCTCTTGTGTACTAGGAGAAAATGTTTGCGTTGTCATTCGGTTGATGTTAACATGATTATGCAGTGAACATTTTTCCAGGAATTTCAAGGGAAGGGTTAAAGAGGGTTACTCAATGGTCTCGACCTTAACTTTCAGCAATTTGCATTAGCGTGACAGTCTCCACACCACCTCTACATTCAGCCGCAGTTCAAGGCTATCTCTGTGTTTACGTTCGTACAAAAAAAAAAGTTAATCATATCCTTTACATATGGTGGTTCCCCGCCAGTATACCGCGGAGGTTGCCTAATGTGTAGGAAATAAGCCTTATGCTTGCGTAACGTTTCGCGGAAACAAGCAAGATGCCTACATTCATAAGCTGCCAAGTTCTGCTCCCACTCTGCTCCATCTTGCAATGCGACGTTATAATAATTGCGTGAGAGCTGCTTGTACATCACACAAGGCCATTGTCTCTTACTCCACAACAAATTTCTTCCTTCGGATGTGTTAATATCTATTGCAGTTATTACAAAATAATGTATATATGCTTTCTAAGCTCACTTCATTTTCTATACTATTCTTCGTGATTTTGTATAGAGGTGCGAAAATATGTATACACACTTCAAGCAAAGAAAAAACTGTGTTAACATAACAAAACTGAACTCACACAAACAGAAAACAATGAGCACTAATCATCTTAGACTTTTACAATTACAACAGTGGCTTAAAATGCCCATCACCGGCGTCGATACACTTCTGAGTACGCTGAACTACTGATTGAGCAACGTTTGCGAAAGCGTCCTCAGTGCTTGCAGCACATGCCGTTTCAAATTTCTTCCCGAAGTACCGCCAGTGTTTTCTACTGCCAGGTTTTCTACGGTGTACAACATCCTTAAGATTTCCCCATAGGTACTGGAGTCCAATCGAGTTAGATCCGGAGAACGCGGCACACACGACTCCATTGCCTTTGAACTTCAACAACATTCTGTTTTCCAATACCACTTCAAAATTACTTGACTTTATTTTGCTGTAGCAACGCTAGCATAAAGTAATGTGAGCCATGTGAGTGATGTTTACAGAACATCATACGATAAACTTGGCTTCATTTGTTCATTGTTGATTTACCTGTTACGTAGCAACGCTACCTGTTACGTAGCAACGCTATCATAACGTATGTTAGTCGCATCTGTTTACAGAACATCATACTACACATTACTGTTGTTTTTCGGTTCAACTTTGAAATATATTAAATAAATATCTAACTGTGAAAGAATGTATACATTTTTGGCACCCTCGGTACACACACACACACACACACACACACACACACACACACACACACACACACACACACACACACACACCACAATGCTCTAACGGTTGTAATTTTTGTTTTTTTTCAATAAACATACTACAATCAATTAACAAACGATTCGGCGAGTTCCTTAACCAGCAAAATTGGACATTGGGAGTGAGGGTTAAAAATTCTTAAAAATAAACTGATAAAAGTGGTTTTCGGAAATCATCGGAATTGGGTACTCAAAGTGGGGGGTATACCTTAAAAAACTCTTGGGAGTTAAAGCAATATTTAAGAATCGCTCTAGCAGCTGCAATTTTAAACATTTTTAAAAGAAACTCGGTATATGCTATTCAAATAAAGTAGGAAAAACAGTTTTCCAAAATCAGTGAAATCGGACTATTAGAAGGGGAGTTTGCTTGAAACCCAAATTTTAAAAACGCTCTAGTGGCATTAATATATAATTTTTTTTACAACGAAACACCACTTATGCCATTTAAATAGAATAAGAAAAATAGTTTCTGAAATTCAGGCAAATCAGGCCATTAGGAATGGGGGGGGGGGGTATCTAAAACCAAAAGTTTAAAAATCGCTTTAGCATCACCAATAAATGTTTTTCACAACAAAACTCGGCTATACCATTTAAATCAAATATGAAAAATAGTTTTTGAAAATTATGGAATTATTTGAAGTGACGGTATAACTGATAAAATTGGAGGGGGGGGGGGGGGTTAAGCCGGCTGTAATTTAATTCTTTTTCAAGGAAATTCGATATATGCCATTAAGAAAAATAGTTTCTGAAAATAAGTGAAATTTGACTACTACCAGGGAGGGTTTTACCCAAAATTTAGAAATCGCTATAGTTGCATTAATATTTGTTTCTTTACAAGAAAGCTTAATATATAATATTTAAATAAAATAATAAAAATATAGTTTCTGAAAATCAGCGAAATCGGGTCATTATGAGCGGGGGTATACCCGAAACCCCAAATTTAAAAATCGATCTCGTAGCACAAATGTTCGTTTTCTTTCACAACATAACTCGGTATATACCATTTAAATCAAGTAAGGAAAATTTTTCTGAAAATCAGTGAAATTAGACTATTAGGAGTGAGAGTTTATCTAAACCCAAAATTGAAAGATTACTTGGCACCATTTAAATAAATAAGAAAATAGGTTCCGAAAGTTAGGTAAAGTGAACTATTAGGAATAAAGATATACTTTAAAACTGAACATTAAAAAGAGCTCTTGCATTTAATTTTCTCTATAATGTTATAAAATAAAATGAGAAATTAATTCAACATATAAACTGTATTAATACGTTGCATACGTTTTATATTTAATAAAAGCATCGTTGTTAAGATATCAAATGTGAAATATTGATCTAATATGTATTTGAGAATTATATTTGTATATAAGGGAACTCTATAATAACATTCAGAAAATGTTTGCCTAATATGTTTTTAACACAATAACATTTATATTAAATTTCAAAGTCAATGAAAATCGATTAAACTTTCGATTGTTCATTGTTGCTTCTGTATATTTGCTTAGCAAATCGAAACTGTTTTTAAACAGTGACACGTTTTTTTTTATTGAAATATATGAAAATCAATTTCAAATACACAGTTTAACTCGAAACTTTTTGTTATTTTTCTCTATTTTAGTAAATGTAATGCTATCAATGGGCAAGTTCACAAGCATAGTTACATTTAAAAATGTTTTCTAATACTTATAGAGTGCAAGAATTGTAATTTTGTTCTCCTAATACCACACACTAATGCCATAACTTATTTTATTAATTAATAAGGCTTAATCTTGATTTTATATTGATTTCTATTAAAAGCTATACAACTGGGTGAGGAATTCACTTAGTTTACGCAACTCCTACGTGATGGACTTTTTTTTTAAAAGTATTGAACATCAAAAAGAATTGCAACAAATCACTTGATGATGCGAAATCCCAAGTCAGCTGCTATTCAGTTGTGAATGCATGGTCTTATATTATTTACTACAGAACAAAGAGTTTTCATTTGTTGCAACTTTATAAAACACGAAATAACTGCTGGTTTCATTGAGCATTTTGGAAACGCTTTCCTGAAATATATTCGCCTAACCAAAGCACATTTCATAAAATAGTAACAAATTAACACACCAGGTTGTTCAGATAAGCGTGCTTTGTTCGAAGTAGTTTGTTTCAGAGTAAACTCATGCATGCAGGCTACCTAAACTTCTTTTAAAGGAACAATTTCACTCAGTGACATTATATGCTAATACTTCCTGACTTTTAAAATGTTTTGTATGACGTACTTCAAACCCACAATGTAGAAACAGATCTTCTTTGTCCTAGTAAAATAATAATAATAATAATAATAATAATAATAATAATAATAATAATAATAATAATAAAGACACTGTAGCAACAAGGTCACACATTAATTTCGATATATAACGCTGGTTTACCTCATGTAAGGATTATCTCCTAAATATACATGCTGCATAATGTTGGCATTATTACAGACTCTATTACGTTGTACCTTGGAATGATTCATCAAGTCTCAACTTATTTTTGTATTCTCAAGGACAGTAAATTAAATGTCGTAAATGAATTTGAGGAACTGTTCCATTGTTATGTTCCTAACCGTTTCTTAATTACTGATAATCTGTCAATATTATGCATTTATTGGATTGTAAGAAAAAGTGAGCACTTTTTTTTATTAAATAAACCGTTAAATGAATGAACCTAATAGATGTGTCTGTTTGCATTGCACCCAACGCCGCTGAAGATATTACCAGAGAACAGAACTTTGGCAAAATGTCTTTTTAAATGTGTGTCTCTATTTTAATTATATAGCTGAATCTGTGCAAACTAAATCTTTGTGATTGAAATATTGAAAGTATATTGCATTTTTCGGCCTTTTTAATATACAGGTTAGTTAAAAGTTCCATAACAACTAAATACCTTTAGAAGCTGTTCAGTGATATGAAACTCGGTGTGTGGGGATAATCGTATACTGAGAACTAAAAATGTTATTCCCAACTTTTCTACTTCCGGTTTAACCGGAAGTAACACAAACTCTCTTATTTTAAATGGAATACTCAAAATATTTTTACATTTTCGAATAATGCTCATTAAGAGCTTTTCAAAAAGTACTCATACTAAATACTTCTGTATAAATTTATTGTTGTTATATTAAGAAAATAAAAAAGTTGTTCTTTTATTTACTGTGTTTTGTCAGAAATCCTTTGTTTTGATGCATGGAATCATATTTATTGGTAGAGAAACATCTTATTTAAGGGATTAAATCTGACATCCAGTGTGTTACATGGTTATGTCTAATGTTGAGAGAAAGGGAAAGAATTCTACTTTTAATTATGGAGACAGGCAATGATCTCATCAGAGGCGGCGAATTCATTTAGTGATATACATCCGGATTCCAATCCAGTTGCATATACAGAGTGAACGATCCTTCATGCAACCGGTTTCGGCATGCGACCGGCCGGTCGGCGAGGCTGGATGCGACTGACAGGAAATATAGTACGGTATATGGCATATATAATGTATAGTAAGTTATTTCTGACATACATAACATAAACACTTAAAAAGAAATGTAAGTTATTCATGTATATTAAGCAAGGAGATGCTGGAACTGCCTCCCTTCGTTGTTCAAGCATTTCTGACACCTGCTTAGGAAATTGCTCATTACACTCTGCAGTTCCCTCTAAGAAATGGCAGCAATTTCTTGACGAATGTCAGTTTTAAGTTCATCTAAAGTGTGTGGATTTGTTTTTTACACTTTATCTTTTAATGCCCCCCCCCAGAGATAAAGAACACTTTCCGTTTCACGAAATTTATTTACTAATCGACGAATCGAACTCCGATTAGAAACGTGAACGTCAAGAAATTCCTCTTGAAATAATCTTCTTATAGCTTGCGCTGATTCTGTACGCACTTATGAATTATACATGAATACTCTTTGGGGAATAGAATACTTGTATTGCCCCATTTCATTTTATACACTTTCACTATACATTGCATTGCGTCGCTTAACAAACTCGAGCTACTTGCGCAAGGTTTCAACTCACACTGAAGCCTTGCGCAGCGAAGGGGAAATATACTCTCCGTCTCCGCCGACATAACGACATTGCGTTGCCGGCCGGTCCCGCGGTTGCGTCAAGCATTGCTCACCCAACACAACAGAAGGATAGTAAAGAAATTTACTCGCGGGAAGCGTAAAAAAATTACCAAGATCAGGTTTCCCGATAAGTGCAACTGGATATTCCCCTCCTTGTGCAAGAAAATACGAAAGATTCTACTGCAAATTTGTTGTTAGAATCAAATGTAAGCCAAAGCTTCGCGATTAAAATCCTTAAAAGTACCAAGCAACATCCTTATAAAATTTAACTTTTGCAAGAACTTTCAGAGGACGGTGCAGATAGAAAGATGTAGTTACGTTAATCAATGAAGGAGTGCATTAACAACAATCCAGTTTTTCTTAGACAAATTGTTTTCTAAAATGAAGCCACATTCTACCTGAATGGAATTGTCAACAGATACAGCTGCCAATACTGGTAAGACTCCATAATGAACGGAGGAAAACGACACGCAATATTCACAAAAACTTAATGTTTGTATTTGTATTGTTGGTGCCCTTTCTTATTTAAAGAAACTCTAAACGTTAATAGATAATTGAATTGGCTGCGAAATCACATAGTACCGGCTATCGCAAATTTGTTTCCACATGCAGTCAACCGTGATCTACCCAGAGATAACATTTATCTCCAACACACTATGGACAGAATGTTCGTCAGCAATTAGATCAGTTTTTTTCCAGGACAATGGATTGGTAGAAGAGGTTATATAGAGTGGCCAACAAGAACCCCAGATTTGAGTCTTTGGATTTCTTTTTGTGGGGTCATTTGAAGTCAGACTTAGAAGATCCAGAGTACGAAATAATGAAAGCGGTGCAAGACATTCCTAAAGCCTGGCTAAATAGTTTCTTAAATTGTTTCTATGATTGATTGCCACATTGTCAAGCAGCTAAGACCGCCACGGGTGGCCGAGGTCGTTAAAGCGTGGGCTCGTGAGCGGGAGGTCTGGGGTTCGATTCCCGCCAGGACCGTCCTCCCTGACAGGTTTTTTCCAGGTTTTTCTCAGTCCTCATAAATGGCAAATGCAAGGGAGGAACCCTAAACTTAGGCCTGGAACGTTTCCTTCCTTAAAAAAATCCTTTCCCTATTTATCATTTCATCTCATGTATCATCAGTGTCCATGACTTTGGTACCTCAGAAGTAAAAAGGTGCGTTCAGCATCATTAAACCGGATTAAAAAAAAAAAAAAAGCACCTGAGGGCTACCAGTTTCAACCGTTTGAACTGTTAAGCTAGATTTGTTTTGTTCAGGAATCACATTTTATCATTTCCTACACTTTTTTTTTTCTTAATTTAACAACAGTAAATTTGTACAGAAGCATCCAGTGTAAGTACTTTTTGAAAAACTCCTAATGAACATTACTCGAAAATGTAAAAATATATTGGGTATTCCATTTAAAACATGAGAGTTGTAGGTACTTTCGGTATTACAATCAGTAATATTATTTTGAGTTCTCAGTATACGCCTATTCCTACACACAGAGTTTTATGTCACTGAACCAATGCATCTAAAGCTATTTAGCGATACAGAACTTTTAACTAACTTTATACGAGGGTAGGTCCATAAGTTTCCGGCCTCACCGATAAGGATTATCGCCTTCACAAAATACTTATCTGGTGTCGTACTTTATCTGTTAAGTAAATAATTGCAGCTGTAACTTCCGTTCAGCTGTGTTCAATTGTTCAGATATAGTTGCATAAAGAAGGCTATGTGCAGAAGATTGTGACATATTCAAAATGGGATTTCGAGCTGTTATTAAGTTCTTCACAAAAGAAGGACTTACTCCAAATGAAATTAAACAGCGATTAGACGATATTATTGGGGAAGCATCCCCCTCATATTCTACCGTAAAAGAGTGGGCCAAACTTTTTCGAATGGGTCGAGAAAGCATTGAAGACGAAGAACGTGCAGGTCGGCCTTTGGCGGTGCTCACTCTCACTTCCCCCCCCCTTTTGAGTAGTGTTTATCGCCTGTTTTTACTACTGAGGCACCACAGGCGGTGTGCTCACTCCCGAAAACATCGCTCTTGTAGAAGGAGAAATTATGCAAGACCGACGGCTCAAAGTTACAGAAATAGCAGCAAGGCTGGGCCGTTCTAAAACAATATTCTTTAGAATTAAACATGAACATATAAAAAGAATAAGGTTAGTGCAAAAAGGTTGCCTACACTTCTTTCCTCAGTCCAAAAGCAGCAACGAGTCATCTGTTGTCAGACATTTTTGGAGCTGTGCCGTAGCAACGAGAGAGAAGTTCTGCAAACCATTGTTACAGGAGATGAAACTGTGATCCTCTACTATGATCCCTTGTCCAAAAGAGAATCAATGGAGTGGCGTAAACCTGGAGATGGACCGTCTCTAAGGGTCACTCAGTCAACAACCAAGAACATCATGGTCACAATCTTTTGGTACTGTGAAGGAATACTCTTCATTGACTTCAAGGAGAGGAACATCACAGTAAATGGGGAGTACTGTGCTGGCCTACTGCACAGACTACGTGCTTCCATCAAAGAGAAAAGGCGAGAAAAGCTGAGTGGTGCTGTGCGCCTTCTTCACGACAACGCACCTGTGTGCATAGCTCTTGTTGCAAAGGAAGCCGTGAAGAAATGTGGCTTCAAGGAGATCGACCATTCATCATACAGCCCAGATCTAGTTCCCAGTGGCTATTTCCTCTTCTCAAAACTCAAGAAGGACCTTCTAGGAAGGAAATTTACATGTGACGAAGAAGTGATAGAAGCTGTTTATGCCCATTTTGCAGACAAGACTTCTGACTATTTGGGGGAGGGGGATTGAAATGTTAATTCAAAGATGTGAGAAGCGTATTACAATAAAGGGTAACTATAGTGAAATGTAGTTTTTGTCTTTATCATACGTAGAAAATGGTTAGGCCCGAAACTTATGAACCTAACCTCGTATATGTCTCATCGAGAATTATTTAAGGCATAATTAAAAATAAGAGCTGGATCTCAATCGAGGAGTCGATTGATCCTACAGTTCTTTTTATTGCCAATGTCCCTGTTGGACCATTACATCCTTCTTCAGAAGAGGACTCATGGAAACCATTACTGCTTACAGCAGCGTTCTGAAAAATATTAACAGTCCAACTGTCTTATAATTCAGCAGTTCAACAAGACAACGTTCTTGTTGAATTCTTGTAATTTTCATAACAGACATTCCAACTTATGTCTGAGAAAACTTTAAAAGCACTATTTACAAACATGCTCCGTATGACCTCACAGTTTCCACACTAGGTGGCGGAAGAGGTACGATGCTTGTTTCCAGATGTCTGAGGAGAACTTTTTGAAAGTCTCAAAAGGAATCATGAATTTAAAGACGTTACTCTGGACGAGCCTCCTTATACTGTCATAACAAGGTGATACATGGATTTGAGCAGCAGCACTGTGCCTCACATTTCATACTGACAGTAACGTTCTGGAGGACGAGGCATCATGAAATTGCAGTAGCTCAGAAATGTCTCGAATCTTCCTTCGGACGTGAAAAATGACTTCACTTTCATTGAAGCCGAGCTGGTTTTCTGCCAGATATAATCTCCCAACTGCAAGAAAGAGAACAGCCTCTGACGAAGTGAATGAAAATTATGATTTGAACAAACTCACAAACCTTTCAGAAATTCTACAAAATGACAATTTTATTGCGCTATAAATGAGCCCTTCTGTGTTGTTCTGCTTCAGATTTGCCATTAACAGCCCCTGTGGATGTCGAGAGGTAATTTTCTCGTACGGAAACTGTGTTAATGTGACAGGATACAAAAATGATCATAGAAAACTGAAAAAAGGTGATAATGTGTAACAAGTAAGCTTAGTAAGACACAGGAATATTTATTTGTTGTTAAGTTACGTAGAAATTTGTTTAAAACTTTAAAATTGCAATGAAACATTCGCTACAGCGTTAATATAAATATACTGACTGGCTATTTTAGTTGCTTATAATGCAGTTTTATCTGTCTACTTTAAGGATTTATAATGCCTAAATTCCCAGGTTTCTGAATATTACATAACGAAACGCATGTTGGTCGCTCGCGTTCTTCCCCCATGTTTGTGTTGACAGGGAAATCGGGTTTGAAAACACGTTTTTCTCCTTGACGTTAAAAGACAACATTTTGATGTGCTGACACGATATCTTATGGCGTGTGTACGAAACCCCCAGGTCGAGGATAAGGACACGGGGAAACACCGTCACGGTTGTGAACTAATAAATCGTGGGCTGAGAGATACAAGGTGCTATTTTACATTTTTTTTCCTAAGAATGCGTTTTTTATACTGAAATGGGTCATAATATGTATTTTATCACACGGTATATTATAGCCATTTTTCGTTTTATTTCCTCGTATTAATACTTTGATACGTTTCTAGTTTAATGTTTACAAGTTAATTGATCAAAATAAGGTTCCATTTCAATCTATCGTAGACGCGGCGCAAATTTACTATTTAACAATATGTAAAACAATATCAATTAAAGGAAACAGAACCTGTAAAAGTTCTATGTATACATACGTATTTGCAACAAAATTCAATTTGTCAATCTTGCAACACAAATCTTTTAGACGTAATGTTTGTGAAGAACTTTGCGATGGGGAAAAACAGCAACAACATCATCAATTGTTTGTTTTTATTGAAAATTTTTCATAAATATTCCAAAAATAGTTATCAGTATTTCGTCCTATAACAGGCTGCACATAAAAATGACAGATGTATGTCGGGTTGCAAGACAGGGTAATGTACATTGTTCATAGTAGCTAATTGGGCGCTCAGGTAATGGTATGGCAAGCGCTATCATAAAGGTAAAATTATTACCAAGATATTGAAAAAAAATATTTTGAAGTCTGTCTCATTGATATACCTTGGTTAGATTTCCGGTCAGGTCAAGCTTTCTGGGTAAGTTTCTTTTTTCTTTTTTTTTTTTTTTTTTTCCCCGCAGTTTTTCCTTACCCTGAGAAGGTGAAATGTCAGATAGCTTTAAGACACCAAAGACTCCGAGTTCTTTTTCTTCATCATTAATTCATTTCACTTTATTCCATTCACAACTACAGACTTGCTCCTACAGTATTCACGTCCAATCTACGGACGTCACAAGAAGACAGTCAAAGCGACAACAAGGCATTAAAAACAACAACTATTTGAACTGATATTTGTTTCCCCTAATATCGAAAATTCATTAACAGTGTAAATTTTTTACGAGTATATATTAAAACAAAATCTATTGTAATAAAAGTTCTACTCTTGGTCATTTTTCCACAGTAAATAAATAATATGCACTCAAATATTCAGGAGGATCTGAGATGTTCTAAAATTCGGTCCTCAGTTGGTCCTCCGCTGCGATTCTAATCGTTACCTTTCAGAATTATCAAAATGACAGTAGGTAATTTCAAAGATTATAAAAGCACAAACATCAACCTAAGCTATTCTGGAGCACCATGCATGAAATGTAAATGTATATTTCAAAATTAAATACATTTTTTTTTTCACATGGGGACTCTGAATTCCAGTTCCTAAATCTAACTGATCGAGGAAAAAAAAATATATATAAATCCAATGAGTATCACCTTTCACACATTTCACAGCCAAGGAATAAGTCATTATTAACAAAAAAAAGTTTTGGACATCAGATCGATGCACAAACGGGGGGGGGGGGGGGGGGCAGAAAATGACAAGACTTAACTATAAAAAGTTTATTCAAGAACTTTTCATAACAGTGTTGCTTAAAGTTATTTTGTTGCTTAAGATAGATTTGTGATAATGAAAAGACACAACGTAGAATAATACAAAAGTGAAAGTATCTATTATTTCCTTAAAATAATAATAGTTTGTTATAAGCGAATATGATTGTTTTATACTATTGATACATATTTCAATGCCCTGTTTTCATATTAATAGTATAAAACAATAATATTCGCTTATATATACTATTCACTGTTGATGCATATTTCAATACTCTATTTTCATATTAAGAGTATAAAATCTTAGACTTTTACAGTTACAACACTTGCTCAAAATGTCCATCATCGGCGTCGATACACTTCTGAGTACGTTGAACTACTGATTGAGCAACGTTTACGAAAGTGTCCTCGGCGATTGCAGCACATGCCGTTTCAATTTCTTCCCGAAGTGCTGACAATATAGCTCGTTTTCTACGGTATACAACATCCTTAAGAGTTCCCCATAGGTAGAAATCCAACGGAGTTAGATCCCAGTCTCATGTGCACATTACTTTGTCGATTTCTGCCATGAATGCTCAAAACGTTCCAAAACCATAGCCGAGGACGCGGGGCTTGTTGCTGTACAGGTCTCACATATCTGTCCTTGTGAACATCGCATACGGTACCACGAGTCTCAAATTTGTCTCGAATGCCTGCAATTGTTACTCGCGTTGGCGGTTCTGTTCTCTACACACGTCTCCATTGCCTTTGAACTTCAACAACATTCTCGTTTTTCAATACCACTTCAAAATTTCTTTCCGCTTTTCAAACGATAATCTTGACTCCATTTTGTTGTAGCAACGTTAGCATTACGTAATGTGAGTCACATCTGTTTACAGAACATCATACTACACATTACTGTTGTTTTTCAGTCCAACTTTGAAATATATTAAATAGATATCCATTGGGAAAGTGTGTATACATTTTTTGGCATCCTTTGTATTTCATTCAAGCCAATATCCTCTAGTCCTCATTCGTTATTTACAAAGATAACGTTCTGTTTGCATTATTTTTCGTTCATAGCTCCCCTCCAGAATTTTAATGTGTATAATGAAAGCAGTATAAGTATTTCTCTCTCTCTCTCTCTCTCTCTCCTGCATTTTTTAAATCGTGTTTAACGATTGTTTTTACTGAAGATGTATCACAGGCGGTAAACACTGACGATACATGATAAAGTGGGAAATGATTTTTTAAAGGAAAGAGGCGTTCCAGGAATAAGTTTAGGGTATCTACTCACCATTTATGAGTACTGAGGAAAGCTTGGAAAACACCTTAGGGATGACGTTCTTAGCGAGAATCAAACTCCAGATCTCCCGCTCATGAGACTGTGTCTTAATGCCTTAATCATCTGTGTTGGTGAAAGTTTTTATGATTTCATATAGTAGAAATAAGTATTTTAGGATTCCCAACTTTAAAACTCTTCACCTGTAAAAATAGTAAAACATTAGATAGAATCTTGTACGAAATAATAACAATAAATGTGGCAGCGTTCCCATTTCTATGTAAATCGTTGTCGTTACTTTGATGTAGTATGTGTACAGAAAATATTATTTATAAAACTTAAATAATACATACATTTATCATGAAGATTTTCATATATATGATGTTTGCAATAATAATACGTTCAATTATCATTAATTTCCTGCAGTGTAAAGATTCTGAAGAGATACAAAGACAGTTTCTGGCGAAATAATGAAGCGAAATTAAATATATATTTAACACATCTAAACTCATTCCCGTAAAATATAGCATTTGCTTTCATTAGGTGTTCAAAAGAGTCCTCGAGACCTTAAATAGTCCATAAAGCTATTCTTAGAATAATACTATAAAGAAGTAATATAATAATTAATATAACGGGTGGGCATGCAGCATGTGTATCGCTATAGTTAGTTTGTCCCAGAGAACGCGGATGCCGAAAGGTTTGCCTAAGCAAGTTATTAAGAGTTCCTCGGCATCGGTATGGGAGAGGCCTTCCTAAATGAAACATCAGAACATTTAACTGTTGTGTTGTTATGTACTCGTTCACGTTTCTTTAAAAATACTTACGAATCAAATTGTCATGTCTAGATACTATTAGTGCTTGATTCGTAATGAAACTGCTCAAATAAAGTCTTTCTTGGTGAATATAATGATGTAAGTTTATCTCAACATCAGCATGGATACTTCTTAACAGTTGTAGTGATACTGACTAATTCTTTGTCTTAATATTTCCGAATTTTCTGTTTGCGTTTCGCAAATCTTGACTTTGGTGTAAATTCACAAGAAAAATCAGAGAAGTTAAATCGGGCGATCTCGCTGGCCACCGAATGGGATCACTACAATCTATCCACCTATCAGAGTACACATTCTATATCTGTTTTACAATAATGAGGTGGTGCACCATCGCGCTGAAACCAGTGGTTTCCCGCCTATTGGAGTGGAACATCCTCTAGCAGGTTTTCTAGTTTTAGATCATTCTGCAGAAATTGCAAACAAAACCATAATTAGTCCCCTAGAACACTGCATCACACGTTAACTCTCGTGTGATGAAGATTCTTAGGAGCCCAGTAACGGAGATTATGCGTGTTCACGTGGGAATCATTAGCGAAATAACATATACAAATCTCATACCCTCGGAGTCTACAGAAATTAAAAACACAATTGAAATTAAAATATGCTACATTTTTTTTTGTTTTAATTTTGTGTGACCACATTGCATAAAATTACTACTGAACAGCGTTAAGATTAGTGTTTGATACCGATCAGCGTTTGTTGTTTCATTAAAAATATATGACCTATTGTTTTCGTTGCACATATAGCATAAAATGCACCAATGTTCTGGTCATGATGGTCTGATTTCATGCAAAATTACTGGTTTTTTCTAAAGACCACTACCGACAATTTTGTGGTTGAAACCCAATTTAGATAAAAGCATGACTGGCTGTGAAGAAAAGGTGCAGCAGATATTTTACTCTGAACAGCATTCATTATCCAACTGCAATAATTTGTTCTTTGAGCCACAGCACTCTCTCAGGAAGCATGAACACTTGTATACCTTATGGCTTTAACTTCGGTTATTTTGTTGCATTTTTTGAGGAAGATGGAAATGTCTATTGTACAAGCTTAGTTATTGATTTCTGTGGCGAACGCTCTAGACTGGCTTCAAATTTTCCGTCTGTTAAAACAGGCGAATTCTATTGATGAAATTTCCGTAGAATTTAATATAAATCGTGGCTCTCGGTGCAATGATAATCTCGAGTATAGGCAAGTGTGTATCAAATGAGTTCAGTCGTCAAGAGCACTTGCACCTACATGCTCATGAAGCGCTCCTTTTTTCGTCGAATTTTGACAGGGACGAGTCTTGAATGCACCATCGTGAACCAGAAAGTAATAAACAATCCGCTGGGAAAATCATTCTGACGATGAGGCATTCCTTTTGAATGAACACTAACTTGCTCACCAGCAGTAGTTATTTATGAGGACTGAGGAAAACCTGGAAATAACATGAATCAGGGAGGATGGTTCAGACGGGAATCGAACTCCATATCTCATGATCACCCGTATGAGTGTAATATTGACCTCATTGGGGCGGAGTACCGGGAATGTGGCAAACGTGGCGCAAGTGCAATTCAAAATGAATATTTCGGGCACTTTTATAAAACATAAGATCGTGGTTGGATTTCTCACCACGGAAGAAAGCAATTCAATGATCCCTTGTCCAAAAGAGAATCAATGGAGTGGCGTACACCTGGCGAAGCATCGCCTCTAAAGGCCAAGATCACTCAGTCAACCAAGTAGATCATGGCCACAATCTTTTGGGACTGTGGAGGAATACTCTTCATTGACTTCAAGGAGAGGAACACCACAGTAAATAGGGAGTACTATGCTGGCCTACTGCACAGACCAAGTGCTTTCATCAAAGAGAAAAGGCGAGGAAAGCTGATTGGTGGGTGCACCTTCTTCACGACAACGCTCCTGTGCACACAGCTCTTGTTGAAAAGGAAGCTGTGAAGAAATGTGGCTTCAAGGAGATCGGTCATGCACCCTACAGCCCTGATCTATCCCCCAGTGACTATAACTTGTTCTCAGAACTCAAGAAGAACCTTCGAGGAAGGAAATTTAAGTGTGACGAAGAAGTGATGGATGCTGCTTTATTTGAAATGTTAATTCAAAGATATCAGAAGTATATTGCAATAAAGGGTAACTGTATTGAAAAGTGAAATATAGTTTTTGTTTTTATCATACCTAGGAAATGGTTAGGCATGTTCCAAGTCCGGAAATCTTTCATCCTATATTTTAATTTGATATTTATTGCGATGGAGAATGTTTTTACTCGTCAGCGATGAAGATTTAGGCGCGAACAAATGTTTATTTTCAGAACATGTTCGTGTTCAACCAGTGATTTGGAATTACTTCAGTTAAATTTGAAGCATTGGTGAATGAACTTTTACACAAAACTCCATCGTCCTACAAACAGAAGTGAGTCCTTATCGGTAAGGTTACAATCCTGTGTTGCACTTCATTGGCTAGGCATTGGAGGACACAATCATTGTATGTATGATGTGGTTACCGCTAAGGAGCAATGGAGTAAGCATTTAAACTTCTTTTTAGATTGTACATATAAAATTACAACTGAACCGACATCAGTTTTGAAATAAACCATACATTGCATTCCAAAACGTATGGGGAAATTGAATATACTTCTTTGCTCTAAAGGGCAAACGAATTAAAGCAGAGACCCTTTCTCAGTTTCACTTCCTCGCCTTGTTGTTTGTAGGCCAGGGGAAAGTTCAGATGACAATATTTCCATTTAAGCCCACAGGAGTCACAGGAAATCTGTCTCCTAGTAGAGCACATGCGCAATAGAACAAAAACAGGGAAAGAGAAAGAGCATGAATAATTGCTCTTGTCATCCGATGCGATTCTGTTTCTTCACTTCTAACATAACCTTATGAGCAACTGTGAAAAGTCTATCCTGTTCCAATAACTCAATCGATAGAGAAGAGGTTAAAGTTGCATTTTAAAAATACAAAAAACATCCAGGTAATGAATATCAAGATAAGGAATTTTTTTTTCTAACCTCTTGTTAAATAATATATTTTTAAAATTCACCATATCTTAACAAGGTGGTCAACAGCTGACTGCAAAGACAACCATCGCACAACAATATGTTTTAATATTTCACTATATTCATTCTGGAAAAAAAAAAAAAAATAAAAAAATAAAACAATTTTATGAAGAAGAAAATTATGATTAAATTTTAAGAGCTTCCACGTTGTATTTTAAAAGTCTAACTTTAGCACAATTATGCAATATGTAAGAATAACATTATTGGCTTTAATCAAGCAGAATTTTCCTTTTTTCATTCTAGTAAACATATAATTATGTATGCAGAAGTTAACAGAATAATTGTTGGCTAAATTTAAAACTACATTATTTAAACCTATATCACTTTCTAGTAAATTAGCTTTTATTTGAAACGTCCTTTGTGGACTCGTTTGCATCTTCATAGAAATTAAGAACTAGTTACAATTTCCCTCATCTTTGGGAAAAGAGTTGTAGTAGCAGATACTATTTTTATTGTGCTTACATTATGCATCTGACCCTACTGAATATAGAAATATATAGTCCCTCTTTAACACATGGCAAAAGGACACATTTCACTAACGCTTCACTTTTGATTCGGCCGCAAACCATGTAGGAATATTTAAAATTACGAGGATATAACCTATTACAATTTTGAGAACTATAAGAATGGTGGCGTTTCACACCATGATGCGTTTCCCGCAATGCTCTGGTGCGAGCTCTGCAGACCCTGAGCACCCGTGGGACTTCTCATGTTACTAGAAGTACATCAGGTCGGATATACGAGCCCCTTCTCTCCAGGAGTCGTCCGAATGGATTGTACTCGAGGGGTAGTGTTTTCCCCCAATCACGGGCAGTTGAGTGTGCTTGCGTCATGAGAAAGTAGTGAGACATCAAAAGAACTAGGGTTACGTATCTGCAGAGTTGGGAAGGATGATGCTGAATTAGGTCGCCCTACCAGTGGTACATAGCATTATACTGGTAGCCTAACCGAGAGCGAAGGCATAGGTAAGCAAATATCTGCTTCCACTTCAAAAGTGCCGGTTTAGAGCTACCAGATGACGTCCTATGGAAAAGCCCACCAAGGGAACATCTCTTGTCGTACTTTGCTGGGCAAAGGAGGAATCCCCACTTGAACCAACATACGTTAAAGTTAATTACGCTGCAGCAATTTTATCCTAAACTGTAGAAAACTTCTTTTATAAAAATTTAAAAAGGGATTAAATTTTATTTTGGCTGCTAACATATCTTTAATGTCTAATCTGACTATGAATGCTAGTTCATCGCCCTAACATGTTAATTTAACAGTAAATTATGTGAAAAAGCATTTAGACATAAATTCATCATTATATTGTGTATAGTTCTCCTCTAGCCATTCTTCACGGAACGAACTTAAATATTCCCTTTTCATTTGCAGTACTAAATTTCTCTGCACAATAATTATTGTTACTGGCAAACTGAATAAACAAACTGCAAGTGTGCGCGCGATATCCCTAGATGCAACAATGAACAATTGTCAGATTGAAAATAGAAATTTACTTTTTGTTATGATTAAAAATAAAACTCCTTATTATTATAACATACTATAATTACACAAATGACCGTTTTGTAGTTCATCATGTCTGCCTGTAAATTCGGAGGTTCCCGGATGATAAATCCCGGAATGTCAGTTGCTTGGGTAAGTTTTTTCCTGGTTTTTTTTTTCTCATCCTGAGAAGATGAATTTTAGGTAAATGTAAGCATTGTGGCTTATTATATGCACTGATTTCCTTAAATATTAATTCATTGTCTCTTTAGACCGTCGTTTTGAGGGACGTTAAATCGTAACAAAAAATGATATCTTAAAAATAAATAAAAATAAATATAATGCAAAATTAACGATGAAAAGTTTTAGAAGAAATTGAGATGAAGGAGTACTGAACTAAGAAAAAGTTTTAGAGAAAAGTCCGAAATCGAGGGAAGGATATTGAGAAACAAGGTTTATTTGGTAAACTAAGAGATAAGGGCTTATTAGAGTGATATAGAGATTTGAAAATAGATATACGTGTGTGTGTGTGTGTGTGTGTGTGTGTGTGTGACAGAACAGGAAAATAAGAACATGCTTGGGCAAGAACGAGGGTTAAACAATTAAGGGGGCTTAAGAGGGGAACTGAACTGAACATGGATGTTTGTACCCTTTTGTGCTAATTTAGATGCGATATTGCGTGCAAGAAAACCGAGTTATGGAGGAGAGACCATCTGTTTGAAAAGTGGTATAGTTTTGAAAATAATGAATTAGCAAAAAGAATTTTAACAAAAAAGGAAATTGAGTTTATTTCAGAGATAGTAAAAGTAAGAGAGCAGTTGTTTAGAATTGAGAATAGGATGGGAGATGGAGTAATTGATTGAAACAAGTTGGATTTCAATACACAAATAACCAGGATGTTGAAGTGTATAATGTCCAGAGAAATGAGCAATCAAATTGGAAAATTTTGTATTTATTTATTTAGAATTAAAAAAAAAAGTAATAGTAGTATTTGATGATTTATGGATAGCGAGTAATGTGTAAATTTAATTGTAATGTTGTTTGTTGAAATATAATTCAGTCATTCGTATAAAATTAATTGTAGGTCATAAGTATTATATTCAAACCCGCAGTTCATTAATCCGTAGATTCGTAGGTTACGCCTCAAATCCGGGAACCCTGATCCATAGTTATGCGTACGGTGGCAAAAAATGTTGACACCAAGAGCCCCAGGTACTTACGAAAAATAAGTAACCTTCGAAATGGTGGGCCAGTGATGGCAGTAAGAACGTGAGAACACTAAAAAGTTGCACATCGCATACCTAGTTAGACAGAAAAACGAACCACCTGCTTCTCAACAATAATGCAACATTTCACACCATTTTGCATATGATAGATTAGATCTGGCACTCGCAATGGTTATTTATTTTGGCTCCTTTAAGCATGAACTTTGCAATTATTATTTTAATGGTGAATTGCATTTCAGTTTATTCACAAAAAAGTTTATGGAATATATAGGAATTTATGTGAATTCCATAAGAATAGAAATTAAAGCCTTTGAGAAGGAAAATAATAAAAGGCAATATTTCTGCACAGCGTTCTTAGGCCTAGTATTACAGTTCAGGCTTAAGCTTAGTTCGGAGCTTAAGCTGGAACTTAACCTGCACATGCGTTTTACACTGTACAAATTGAATGATAAGCTTCACTTAATTGACTCTTGGCTTAAACTGAGGAGCAGCATGGTTTAAGCTAGGTTATTATTATAAGTCAGAATGTTTTCGGAAGAAGATAGGTTCGGATCATTGATCATCGGATCATTTAAATTTATGGAGCGATTCTGAATTCTACGAGAGATTTAGGTTAAGTAAACAGTCAGCAAATATGATATTGGAAATCAACGGCGATAAAATAAAACATGCAACAAGCTGGTAATAGTATTAGTAATGCATAAATCATATATGTATAATTTACTTTAGAAAGAATTGAAAATGTTTAATAGCGATTTTAATAATTAAATTTTCAGGAACAAGGCTCTACCAACATTTCTTCTTACTTTGAGGATATACGCACCTAAGCTGATAATGATAATAATGGGCGATTTCTGCGGCGTATCAAAAGCAACAGCGAGCAGAATGATGAAGGTTTCGCATCACATAGAACTGTTATAAAATTTCTTTCCATATTGAAGAAAGAGTTAAAAATAGAGATGTTATTATATAGTAGCAAAATGTACAGTTCCCCCTCTTTTTTTTTTTATTTGCCGCTCATTTCCGAAATAAATATGTTATATTATATCCCTACACTTCATTTCCTTAACTTAGCAAAATCGTAAACAACGAGGGAAAATAAAAGATAAACGATTAATTAACTGCGCATGTCCATGCATTGCCAACTTCAGCTGTATCAACAATGTTCAGCTTACTAAAGCTAAAGGTTATAGCGTAATTGTAAAACTGGAGTAGCTTAAGCTTCCTTGTTTCTTATATCTGCTTTGTATTTTCTGAAATTCTTTACTTTACGTAACAATATTAATTGTGTGCTTTCTGTATAAATTCACTACTTTTAGGTGGCGTCGATCAGCATGGGTACCGCCATATTTTTATCAGATTTTATATGTGTATTCTCGTACTTAATTCTTGTTTTTCATATATTTTTTTAAATTTTCTCATTCATATACTTCTTTTAGATTCATAAACGTTACTCTGTTGGATCATCGCGTTTTGATTTCATGGTGGATTTGGAGAGGTTTCTTCCAGCAACATAAACAATTACAGCAAACCGCAAACTTCCTGAGACAAAGGGGGATCCTACTCTTATCAAAACAAACTAGCACGCGCGTCAGAAAAGTTTCCAGCAACTGTCTGTATACTATTCCGGATGTTATCTACCTATGGGAAGTTGAGCTGACAATTCCCTCTGCAATGCCATCTGCCCATCTCTCCCTTCCTCTATCTAGGTCAAATATTTCTTAGCTCTAGCCAAATTGTATGAATTAAATCTACATTACTATAGCATGAGTATTTCGCCCATGCATTGCTGAACCAACCTAGTACAAAATTGTGTTCAGTTTCAACCAATGAAAGCTCTCTATTCGAGGATTTTATACCTCGACATCCAATTACTTTTCTTCGACGTATAGGGTATGTATGGAATGCGGTTCATAGTTTCCGGTCTGATTATGTTGGGTAGATGGTAGAATAAAAATTCAGATATCATATTTCAATGTAATCTCCCTTTATTTCCTAACATCTCTGAATTAACACTTCAGTCCCCGTAACAAAAGTCCCAAGTTTTGTCTATAAAATGCTGGAAAGTGAACAGTTTTGTTCACAACAGATTGTCCTGCAGAAGACGAACTACTCGACATAATACTTCCTATTCACTGCTGTGTTCCTTTCCTTGAAGTCATTCATCAAATTTCCTTTGCATTTCTAAAACATTTCGTGATAATTAATCTTCGTGGACAGTGCGACCTTGACCTTTTTAGGCGGTGCTAAACCTTTCTTCCGCCATTACATTAATTCCCTTTTTGAAAGAGGGTCATAGTTTTGTCTGCTGTGATGATGGATTCAAATATTGCCCTGTCTTTACCATGGCAAAGATTCAAAAACATTCTGACAGCATTTCATCCGCACTTGCATTTGAATTGGCCTTACGCATATATGCAGATGTTGATTCTTTTAGAATGCCTCAACCTTGCAGCTATTTATTTTGTGTTCAGACGCCTGTCACTCACAACTTACTCCTCGACAAAGGAGATATTTTCTTGTGTCAACGTATTCTTCGACCTACTCTCATGTGAGTCATTTTCAAGGTTCAAAAGAAATAATTTTGGCAATTGCTTCACATTGGAATATGAAGGGAAACTTCCCCATACACACCATCAAGACGTTGTTTAATATCATTTGGTGAACTTCTTCTTTAGTTAACTGTTCTCTATTTAATTTTGAACATCGTGCTATATTATATAGGTACAACCCGTAACTCAAAAGAGCTTCTCCAAACAAATGAAATGCATAGCCGGAAAGGAAATGCAGTGTTTAGATTCCGAAAATGTGTATAAGATGGCATGAATGTTGCAACTATGAATCATGGTCTGTCAGGCCGGAAACTTATGAACCGTACCTGGTTTGTTTCTCTAAATTTTTTCGGAAGAAATGATAAAATACATAACCACTTGTTCCTAGATTATTATGCATAGGCAGAACTACAATTTAGTTGCACTAAATAGAAAACATATGTTGAAGAATGATACCCACACATGTCAAGAGTCAAGTTTACTTTTTCTTAGTTGTAAATTAAACTTAATTATTAATAGTGTATTCTTTAATTGAATTTGTTGTGCTTACCAAACTAATCGTATTTATTATTATTATTATTATTATTATTATTATTATTATTATTATTATTATTATTATTATTATTATTATTATTATTATTATTATTGTGTTATAATCCATGAATAGATTGACGTAATTTTCTGTTTTTGGTTTGTACTGTCATTTAACAGCTTTGGTTTCTTGCAATACCTTTATTAGTAGGTAGTACAGAATAGCGACTCTCAGTTTTTTGCTGTACATGGCATAACATCTTACAACTTTGCGAGATGCGTGAGGCATTAAAGATATTATCCTCAGCACTAGGTATGTTTCCATAATATACACATATTGCAAATTAAGAAAGCCTTACGCAAGAACTAGATATATTTGAATGGGAAAACCTTTCTCTGATAGTTTGAAGTCTTTTGAAAAGTCTAAAATGAAAAAAGAAATACGAAAGAAGTTTTACTTTTTCATCTTTTAATAAAAAATCTTATATTTAAAGAAAAATAATTTGCTTCTTTTTCTTCTTATTGAAAAGTGCTAGGAAGGAATTTGAAATGTGACCCGCTTCTTCCTCAAATGTCTGCAGTCGAAGGGATTAGAAAGAAAGACTTGTTCTTCCCGAAAAATTAGGAAGTACTTTCAAAGGACTCCTTCAATTCTTCCAACTAGGAAGGAATTTAAAAAAAAAAGGGGGGGCTACTAATTTCTTAAAGGTCTCAGTTAAAAAGAGACCTACCTAAGAAGACATTTTAAGAGAAACCAATTTCTTGAAACATTTGCAGTTAGAAAGGGATTTAGAAGAACGCCCAAACTTCTTTAACATTTTAGAGCTATGAAAGTATTTGAAAGGAAGATCTACTTCCTATTCCAAACAATTCATTAATATTTTCAAGGGCCATAAGGGAAGTTATGTAATATAAGCCACTACATTCTCTCTCCTATTTCATTTCCTTTTATTACTCTTCCATACTTGCCTCCTAAACCCAAGATAGCGGGATCAATCCCGGCCAGGATAGATGGATTTTTTCGGGCGTAAAAATCCCAAGTATAGCTTCCTTCGGAAGGGAAGTAAAGCAGTGGGTCCCGTGTCGTACATTTACGGCATGTAAAAGAACCTCAAGCCTGAAAGAAGAGGCCTCTGAGCAAAATTGATCTGCCGTTTCACGCCCTGAATTGAATGGGACACTGATATCTGAGATGTTACATAACGTCCGTAAAAACAAATCAACAACTCTTCCATTTTCTTCTTACCACGTTCAACAGCCGCTAGGGATAGAACATTTAAATTAGGCGCATGTATTTCGACTTATGTTCGTCAAAAGGAAAAGCTGTTAAAGAATTGGCTTTCACGCTCTACTTTATCCATTAATGCTTAGAATATTTTTTCCAAAATAACGTATGTTCAAAACAGTTTCACATAACATAACCTTAACTTTGACGACTAGGACCAAAATGGACTGAGAAATATCTGTCGCTGGTCTTAATTGTCGTTTTTGAATTCCTGAAAGATCATCAAAGAGGCATGCAATTTAAGACGCAGAGTTAACACAATGTGAAAGTCAGAACAGTCCTTCCGTAAGATTCCCTGAAATATGAGTCAAAAACAAATAGAATACTTTGAAATTTTGTATTATATAATAGTTTTATTTTAACGAAAAATATTCTTAAAAGCTCAGGTGATTTTCAACTACATTTTATTTATCTCTAAGGATAATAAACGTTATCATTTTTATAATACTAATATGATTTTTTTCCCCTTTACAGTCTATAGATTTTATAGGAATGTTCCACTGGAGCTATATAACAGTGCAGTAAAAATTTAATTAAACATTATTTTGTATACCAGAATTATAAACAATCTTTATTGTTTGTCAAAATTGTTAATAAAATGCCACATTAAGACACCAGTTGCATTAAATTATCATATTAACAATTATGTCATTTAATTATTTTCATTGTTAAAAACTGTCATTAAATATTATGTTACGACAATATTAAGGGATCATTTTATATATTACTGGAAATAAAATTAGTTAATCATCTTCATTGCAGAATACATAATTATAGAATTTATAAATAATCATCATGAATCTACCTATAAATGTATAAATATAAAGTGCAATTTGCCATAGAAATTGCAGGAAAATGAAATTTCTACAGATCTGCAACTACATTACGGCCTTACGATTCTGCAATTTCCTCACCACAAAAGAATTAAGTATATTAATATTAGCTAACAAATGAAACGGTAGAAATTGTTAATACTAGGCCTGTTCTGAAATATATGCGAACAAGAACATTTCTGAAATACCTTTAATATTTTTACCGTTTATCGAATTAATGAATCTGTCGTATTTCTTCTGATAAGTATCGTATGATTTTCTTGATTTTGGTGAAAATTTAATCTTTTCAGCTTGGGCTAACATTTCTTACGATAAATCCATCTTCCTGATAACAAAAACAATAGACAAACACCAGATAATCCCCATCGATAAATATTATAATGAAGGCATTGACCTCCGAGTAATTCATTATAAAACTAACAGTAATATTGATTTTATTAATATGCTTTTGAAATACTGGTATAAAATAGTTCGTGAAATTTGTTTATATTGTTTTATAATTATTGAATTCGTTTAAGAAATATAAATTTGCTTCACTTATTTCTTTAATATTTCTATAACATTCAGGAGTGTAACTCTAGATGTCAGGTGGGTCAGAGCCCCTCCTTGGGTCCTCCACGCTTTCTTTTTATAATTGTGATTGTAACCTTTTGCACGATTGACGTGTGAATTATGTAACATTGTTTTTAATATATTAAATTGTGCAGAATAGACTTTTTGTATTATAACTGTATATTGTAATATTGAAAATATCTCTATTGTTCTATTGAAATATTAAAACGTTCAATATGTAGTTTAAAACATAAAAGTTGGTCTTGGTTTCTGTGCTTGCAATGCCCAACAACGAATTTTACAAAGTGAATAATTCGATTATTTTTTGTTAAAATATCTGTTCATACTTTTTAGCCCTAGTTATTCCAAATAAAATATTGAAACATTCCTTGAGAAAGTGCTATGTCAATTGATATCATATAATATTTTCCCATTACAGCCGCCTATCTATAAATACTTGCTACATTAGTTTTAGTTTTATCGTCTCTTGATCGTTTTCTAAGCTACTACCAAAACGATGCGAATAATCTAGGTGCACTAGAGATTGATAAACTGCAAAACAGCGGCAATTACAAAGAAAGAGAACGAAAGTAAATTTGTGGCAACCGTTGTACGTTTCATTAATTTCTGTTCACATCGGTTTTCATAGCCACATTTCATAATAATTAAATAAATAATACCATCAATTATGTATTTGCGTTTTGTAACACATACACACAGCCTTTGTAACAATTTATTTTCTTTTTTTACGCAAACCTATTGTTGTAATCGCTGGTGTACGTCGCTAAGTGTTATTGTTGCAGGATGCTTATTTGCTTCGTTGTTTTAAGGACAAAATGAACTTTGCAAAGTTAGCAGAGCCCCGCTGGCCCTTAATACCACAAGCTCGGCGATATACATCGGTACATGTACCCATACGAATACCAAGAACTTAACCGAACTCCTGCCGCGAGGCAGCAAATTACCGACCGTGCCAAAGAACGTCCGCTCTCGCGCAGAGTCGGGGAAGCACAGTGCAGTATTATATACTGGCCGGCGCCACACGGTAGAGCGTAGTAATATGGGAGCAGCAGCAGCGGCAGGAGGAGAAGAGCGAGACGTGGTCGGAAACGGCAAGCAAGTGCGCCTGGCCTGTAATAGTGGCGTGCTCCGAGTTGTCGGCAATGGCAACCGTGTCACCGTGGCCCGCAACGACGGCCGCATCTTCTTGACCGGGAATCGCGGCAAATTGCAGATCACCCACAACACCGGCTACGTCTGTTACACAGGCAATGATGGCATCGTCGAGATAGGGACCACTTCACAGGCCATAGGCCAAGTGATATACATCGGCAACGGTGGTAAAGTGACTCGTTTGAAACCTGGGGCTGTCAGCAAAGATCCTCCGGTAAAGCGGAACTCCAAGAAATCTACGCCCACATCAACCACTGACAACAAAGCCAAAGAAGTGAAAAGGGAACTCTTGAACGAGTTGAAGATCAATGGCATAGACATCAATCCCACAAATACGGCATACAAGAAATCGTACGAGAGGAACAGCTGTTTCTGCGGACAAGAGGCCAAGTCTAGATCATCTACACGCATCAAGTTGAAGCACGTCAACAACGTCCGCCTGGAAGTGCCAGATCTGGATCTGGGAAACTGGGGTCTGAGATTGGGCACCGAGTTGCTCGTCATGTGAATCACAAAGAAACGTTTACAAGTGAAGTGAAGTTTTTGGGTTTGACTTGCACCTGTTTATTCTATAATCAAGAATCCAAGACTAGTTAGAACATTTTTTAACTTATCAAATTAATTTTTACAACCAGAGTTCTGGTGGACATTTGTCTCGCATCGATTATGCAGATATTTTTTTTCTGAAATGTATTTTGTAATTCCTTAAAGCGTTTTCACTCTTAAAAGACAGTGAATGAATCTCTGTTACATAAAGGGCTGCAAGCGTTGATTATCTAAACGAAGAATTTGTGTAAACGAAATTTAAGTTCCTCATATGAACAGTTCCATGCTGAGCAGGGTGTTTTGTGCTTATATATTTTAAATGTGATACACATCAGGATAATTTATTCAACAAATGTTTGAATTAGTTGCCATAAATGATGAATAGATTCTTCATAAACAATTTCGAGTTAAATTTTCAAAATAATATATCTGAAGTAGTTCGTGACACATTGTCCCTACTTTCGTGATATTTTGCCGTTTATCATCATCCTTCTTCCTCATCTCTTCTTTCTTTTCACGAACATTATATTGATTTCTTGTTGGAAGTCTAGAGTTTTAAGAAACAAGAGCAGACAAGATGCATTTTTATATTAATTCATGAAACAATATACGCATTTTACCAAACAAACAAAGATATACTGCATAATTTCAAAACAGTCTACATTTTTATCAATAACTTGTATGAAGATCTTTCAAGGTGTGTGGTCATTATTAATCTCGGTTGACAGAACTAAGATTATAATGAAATAATGCCGTAACTAAACTAGGACCGCGTGTAGGCTCACCTTATAATAAATTCTTCCAAGAAAATATAAATGTTAATATTTCATCTTCTTCCAAGCACAATGCACGTTGGTGTAAATGAATATTGCTTATTTGCATTGAATATTATAAAATGAAATAGTAAAATTTTGTTTGCTCTCTGAACTTGCAGACTGATGGAAATGCTTTAATGTATGTAAAATAAAAACTATTTAATTGTAATTTATGTAATTCACTTTGTTAATACAATTTATTTGTGCCATAAATGTTGAAGTATTTGTTACCTTGCAGGTATCTCTAATCCCAGATCCATTGTTATAGCAGTGTGTATGATAAAATTACTTCATTTTGAATTGAATGTTTCAAAAAAAGGCAGCGTTATACTTTCAAAAGATTAGCAGTTCACAAAGAAAATGTAATTTATATGTTGCATATACAAAATTGTGTTGCATTTTTAATTTAATGGAATTTATATATTATTATATTAATTTAGTATTTTCCTTTTTCAATAACATATATAATAGTAAACAGATTTTAAAGGTGTTAATAAGTCGCCCTTTCTTGTAATTAGATGAACTAAAGGCATTCTAAAGCTGATTATGTTAGCAGTTGCCCTGTCAACGTGTATGTCATTTTTTTTTTTTTAATTACGCTCGTATTTTACTGTCGTTTGGTTGATTTGCTTTATGTACGGACGCACTTTTTAACATTCCGGGCGTGAAACGACCGACAAATTTTGCTCAGAGGCCTCTTCTTTCAAGCTTGGGGTTCTTTATCGTGCCGTAAATGTACGACACGGGACCCACGGCTTTTCTTCCGTTCCGAAGGAAGCCATACTTAGGATTTTTACGCCCGAAAAAATCCATCGATCCTGGCCGGGATCGAGCCCACGATCTTGGGTTTAGAAGGCTAGTTACCACCAGGACCGACTCGTGAAATCACGGCAATGGATCTTTATGATAAATTAGATGAAATAAAGTGGGGAGGTAGAATTCCCGGCGTAATGTCATTGACGAGACTGAGGAAAACCCGTTTTTTTTTATTTATTTATTTATTTTTTTTTTTTTATTATGCAGACCACCCCCTTCATGTGCCTGTCTTACAAACTTGACCACCCGTGTTGGTCCCTGGAAATCATATACGTTGTTTTGAAAATCTTCTTCACGGGCACCTCTAGAGTTATTTGGGGATAAAATGTTCACACTACGAGCTTGGCACACATTTAACTTTTCCTCTGTTGAAAGCTTCCATTCTTAAGAATCATCTAGTTAGGTCGGCATATAGATTGTTGATAATACATGTGCTAGTGATATCAGGCATTCATCAAGAGTAGGAAACCAGACCTTGTGGCGCCCTAAATAGAAAATTGCTTTAGGATCCAGTCAGTATATATCAAGGTAAACAATACACGACATGTAATCAACCACACGACTGGTAGAAACTCGCGATTGTATAAATATCTGTGGGTGTAAAGTTTGGAGGGGGAATTCCTAATTTCCAGGATAGCAAGGGGCTGTAGAAAGTCGTTAGTATTCTTTATCGTATGTGGAGCAAGTGTCTAATAAAGTATTGCGAGGTGCTGAAAGAACCAGTTTGGTCAGAAGTTCGTGGATTGGTGGATTCCTCGAATTTGGTTACGCGTCAATGTGACCTTTACCTAAAAGTGGATATGTGCTGATGACTGCAAAACAACTGACTAGAGACATCTGCAGCTTCGTAGTCTGTGGACTGTTCTGGGTTTACGGCATTTTCTTTTCTCTGTAGGCGATTTGGTTCATTCTTCCTAACCGCTTTTCTTTTTTCTTAATTTGATCTATCTTCATTAGTTTCCATTAATATATAATGCATTTTCTTATAATATATTAAATAAAATGTATATATTAAGGCAAATGGTGGTTAAAATATTTTTAACAACAGAAAACCAGGTTATAATTGAATTTTACAATTTAATTGTGAAGAGAGTAAAATATGAAGGCAATATTATATTTGAGAACCGCATCCAGTACTCTCTATGAATAATTAAGACCACAATATTGCGTTGCAGCAGCTAAATTAATATTTTACATTATTTTATGATAATTATGATTTGTAGTTTCTCATTCTTTGTAGATATAACAGAACGAGAAACGGTTTTAGAGTAAAAGTTAGTTAATATGTCATACATTTCACTGTAATTTAATATCTGTGCAGTATTTCGTACTGTTGAAAAGAGGCAAAATATTCCATATATGCAGGGTCATATATGGAAAATACGGCCCTATTAATAAAAGCATTATTATTTGCATATCGAATGATGAAAAAATGCTCAAAGTTATATTTTAATTCTGTGCAATTTATTATGTTTCCTTTCGTTTATTATTATTATTCCCTAGTATATACTTTTAATGTATTTATGTAAATTATTGATCTCCTTTCCTTTAAACATGCTTTAATCATCATCATTCTTTCACTATCTTTCCTGTGTGCATTTTCCCAAAGGTTCACATTTTCTTCTCAATACAACAGCATGTTGGCTGCTCCCTTACGCGGACATTTTTTTTAAGTGAACACGTCACGGAATACACACGACTCCTACAAAACACATCTGTTCCCAGCTGTTGAAATTACTTGTAGTAATTCCTTGTGTAAAAGCAATCAGACTTACAATTAACAGCCTCTTTCTTCAGCCGGTTATTAAAAGAATCAACAAAAGATGTGTGGTATGCTGTTAATAACAGCTGTAGTTAGTTACGGAAAGCGAAAGATAAAATAAACAATTGAAACATTTATTTATTTATGAACACCGAATGTCTAAAGTGAATTAATTTTGGTTCAGATTGCAAAACGAAGTCCCACTTTAGACACTTGCATTATAACATGTCATTTCTCAAGCTCCCATTTTCATGTGCATACATACACACATACACTTTTACGTGTTTTTAAACTGTTATTTTTGCTTGTGATTCTGACTCAATTTATGCCTTCTTAAAATACGTTGTTTTCCTTCCTTTCCAGTAACAGCAAACTAATTACTGATGATAATCTTTTTCACTTGCATTTTTAGCGAATTCCGAAGGAACGAAGCTATTGCGGTCGACACCGTGAAAAATCGACTTACTTTTCAGCTATTTTAGTTTGTTTTTAATTGTGTAACGAATTCGGAAGGAATGTAAGCTATTGGGGTGGTACAAATGGCAAAAGTTTTTACTAATCTGTCCAAATCTGCATCGATCGTACCTACTAGGCACCCACAATAATAATAAAAAAAAAAAAAAATTAGAAAATATGCATATGTATATTATGTATGTGTGTTCGTTCTCTCTAACGTTCGCAATTTTTTTTAATCAACGAACCTCGTTACATAGCCATCAATTAACAAACGATTCGTAGAGTTCCTTTACCGGCAAAATTGGACCATTTGGGGTGGGGATTAACCTAGCGGGGGAGAAAAAAAAATTTGAAAAATCACTCTATCGGCCACAATGTTTGTGTTTTCTCAACGAAACTCGGTATATTTCTTTAAAATAAATTGATAAAAGTATTTTTCGAAAATCATGGTAACCAGGTCATTAGGAATGGGGGTTTGCCTGAAAAAAAGTGGGGGTTAAACCGAAATTTTAAAATCATTCTAGGGGCTGTAATTGTAAATGTTTTAAGGAAACTCGCTTTATGCCACTAAAATAAAATAGGAAAAATAGTTTCCGAAAATCAATAACATAGGAAAGTTAGACGGATGAGGGATTACCTGAAGCCCAAAATTTAAAAATCGTCCTAGCAGCATCAACAAAAATCTGCATATACAATTTAAATCAAACAAAATAAAATTTAAATTATTATATTGGGTGTGGGGGGGGGGGGGGTTACGTGAAAAGGGGATGGGGGTTGAACCGAATTAATTCGGCATATAAACTGTATTTATAAGGTTGCATATGTTTATATTTAGCAAAAACATCGTCGTGAAGATAGCAAATGTGAAATATTAATCAAATATGTGCTTGAGAATTATATTTGTATGCAAGAGAGCTCTGTAATAATCTTCAGAAAACGTTTGCGTTATATGTTTTTAATACAGTAACATTTAAATTAAATTTCAAAGCAATGAGAATCTATGAAACTTTCGATTGTTCTTTGTTGATTCTGTATATTTGCTTAGTACATCGGACTTGTTTTTAAATAGTAACATGATTTTGTTTTACTGAAACATATGAACACCATATTCTTAAATACGGAATGTAACTCGAAACTTTCTGTTATTTTTCTCTATTTTAGTTAATGTAAAGAAGTTCATAAACATGGCTACATTTAAAAACACTCACACAATATAGCTTTGTCTAGCAGTGGTCATATATTTCATTTAATTAATTCTTGTGGTTTACTCTTATTTATAATAATAATTCTAAAAAGGCGTTTCTCTATTGTGATAGTTATAGATTGCAAGAATTCTAATTTTTGTTTCCCTAATGCGACACAGTAACGCCATAACTTATTTTGTTTCATTAATTAATAAGGTCTAATTTGGATTTTATATTAATTTTTATTAAAGCGTATTTCAAATTCGGTGAGGTATTCGCTTAGTTTACGCAGCTCCAGTGTGACGGACTTTTTTTGTTTACTTTGTTGTATTAGTCTTTTATATGCCCACGCGCGAACAACAGACGTAATGGTGATCGAAAGAGGTAATAAAAATTTAATAGCATTCATCACTATTTCAACACTGATGATACATAAGAAGAAATGTTAAACTGAAACATTTTTTAAGGAAGGAAGCGCTCTAGGCCTAAATTAGGGTATTTCCTTGGCATTTGCAATTTATGCGGAATGAGGCAAAAAAGAAAGAAAGAAACAAAGGAGGGGGGGGGGAAGAAAAGAAAGAAAAGATAAAAAAGAAAAAATTAGTCTGGTGGGAATCAAACCAGAGAATTGCCGTCCAAGAGACCATGACCTAATGACCTCGGCCATTCATTCATACCATTCATAAATGGTATATGTGTCTTTGTCTTTTCCTTTATTAGATATCCAGCGAATGCAGTTGATAAACTTAATGTTGCCATGTCACTGATACACACTGTATTGCGATATCCTGATTCCTGTTGAAACAAATCAAAAGCTTAAAAAGGTGGTAACGTCATCATTTCAAACGAGCATATAGTCATGCTCCTGATAGTTCTGCGTTGCAAGATTTTATGGATCTTACTGAACAAATGGGCGCACTTTTTGGGTTTCTCTTTCATTAAAAAAAAAAAAAAAAAAAAAAAAAAAAAAAAAAAAAAAAAAAAAAAAACTCGTGATATGTTGGGGTTAATATACTCGTACACGTCATTTGCTACTCTTAATTTGACGCAAGCAAATCCTGGTAGTCTTCTCACATACTGAGAGTATTCATATAAATATATCAACTATTGTTCTTCACCATACCTCCTTTTCCTTTGGAAAGGATGTAAAGCCGTGGGTCCCATGTCGTAGATTTACGGTACGTAAAAGAGCTCCAGCTTAAACTGCGAGCAATATTTATTGGCTGTTTCATGCCCTGAATTGAATGGGAAGCTGATGATCTGAGATGTTAAAGAGCGTCCGTAAATAAACCAAATCAACATCACGTTGATTTGATTTATTTACCCTAATTAACCATGTTTTCGCTTATTGGCACTTTTTTATGAACCGTTTAACGTCCCCAAAGGTAAACAGATACTTTTTTTTATGAAATAAGCTTGGAGCCTAGAACACTTAAAAGTTACCTCGTATTCACCTTTTCAGGGCAAGGAAAAACTTCTTAAAGTATCTTACACCAGCAAAAGACATTAAGAGATTGGAATCCGGAATTTCCGGATTTATAAGCAGACAGCTGACAAGACCATGGAAACGGTCTCCATGCTGTGACAGTGGACTGCACTGTGGGAGAATTACAAGAAACCTTCACTTCTTGAGAGACCGCGATAATGATCGACTGTAACTGATCATTTGCATTCCAAAGTAATTTGTTTAGAGAACAGAACTTGCTAAAGGAATACGAGTAGAGAACGGTTTTTCTGCGACCCGTACTCTCCGGCCAGGCAGCGGTTACGTCACGAGCGGCCATGACCCACAATTTGTTATGATGGACGGAGTTGTGATGAATGCTGATAATATTTGGCACGCGTGGAATTCGCATACGTTAAAAACAAAGCGTTTAGGTTCAGCGAATGAAATACCATGCATTCGAAGCATTCAGTCGAGTTTTATTTGACATACTTAGTAATAAAACCTATCAGGCAGATCGATATCGAATGTGGTATATCATCGTAACACCCAGTGTCAGCGACATGCAATATACTCATACATATTTGCCAACTCTCTTCTTTGGATATGCGATATCAAGTTGGAATGTTGTGGCATAAGGCTGTAAACCTAGAATGGTTCAAATCATATCTTGGAGGTCGAAAACAAAAACTAATAATTGAAACCAATTCATTCTAGGTGGAAGAGTAATAATAATAATAATGGCGTTCCCCAGAGATCAATGTACAAATTTAAAGTGAAGACATTTTAGAAAGATCGAAAGTGAGACGTATATTATAAAGAATTGCTCGTATGTGTGTGTGCAGAAGTACTTTATCGCTTAAACCATATTTGATTTGCTTGTAGTTAAGTTGAATATGAAGTAACTAAACACTTAGTTATAAACTTAAAACATTTTAGAGTCCTCTTAGTTATTTAATAAGTTTTTTTTTTTTTTTTTTTTTTTTTTTTTTTTTTTTTTTTTTTTTTTTTTTAAGGGCGCTCTTTAACAGCTCAGGTCATCAGCGTCCCATTTAATTCCGGGCGTGAAACGGCCAACGAATTTTGCTCAGAGGCCTCTTCTTTCAGGCTTGAGGTTCTTTGTCGTGCTGTAAATGTACGACACGGGACCCACGGCTTTACTTCCCTTCCGAAGGAAGCCATACTTAGGATTTTTTACGCTCCATAAAATCCATCGATTCTGGCCGGGCTTTAACCCGCGACCTTGGGTTTAGAAGGCAAGTATGGTTACCACTACACCACCAGGACCGACATTTAATAAGAATGAACAAATATATTCACTTCACTTTCTTGGTGTTTTATTAAGGTTCGATTTAAATTTCACACAGCTATTTGCCTTGTACAGTGCAAATATTTTCGCATTGGGACCACTACTCTATATCATATACACAAATGACATACCATACAGTGTTACTAGACATACAGATGATGCAACAGGCACAATATTGAGGAAAAAAAATTAATGTTGCACGTCTTGTCCAGCACAAATAACCATTTTATAAACAAGAATTATGATATACTGAAGTTATTTCATTCAGTTTGTTCTATGGAATAAAGTATGCGAATTTAAAGATAATGAGACAGTTAGAATAATGATCTAAACAGGAATAAGGGACTCCAGTGAACCAAAAAATTAAACATTACCCTTATACGGGGTGAACGTTCCTTCACGCAACCGGCTTCGCAGTGTGCGGTCCACCTGCATGACTGACTGCTGTGACGGCGTTGCAGGTGACAGGAAGTCCACAGTAAATATAGTACAGTTTGTAGCGTAAGTTATTTCTAACATACGTAACATAAACACTTAAAAAAGAAAATTAAATTACTCACTTATATTAAGCAAGGAGATGCTGGAAATCACCAGGAAATTCCTCTTGAAATAATCTACTTACAGCACAAGCTGATTCTGTACGCACGTATGAATCATACATGAATACTCTTTGGGGAATAGAATGCTTGTATTTCCCCATTTCATTTCATTTCACTTGACACACTTTCACTCATTACACTGTATTGCGTCGCCTGACAAACACTACTACTTACGCAAGGTTTAAGCTCACACTTAAACCTCGCACAACGGAGGGAAATATACTACTCGCCTCCGCCGACATAGCGACAAGGGGTGCCGGCCGATCCCGCGGCCGCATCAAGCATTGTTCACCCAGGGTTTGTAAATCTACAATATATAGATATATATGCATAAAATCTTGACAAGTTCCTTGAAATTCAACATTACAGAACTATAAAACAAGACGTAAAAAGTTCCTAATAGGTAGACTAATAATCCCAGATAAAATACCCTAATCATGGTATCAGGGCATACAATAAATTGCTACAATCTCAAGGAAATATAAAATCACACTCATTAAAAAAACTGTGATAGATGGTTGGGGCAGAGGAGGATACTTTCGGTACCTCAGACTTGCTCATGGCTACCCTTTGTGCCTATGTCCCCGATTGGGGCACTTTCGGGAAGGGATAAGATGAGGGAAACACCGAGTGTGTCTCAAGTTGTGTCTATCATTGAGCTCTATTGTGATGTCAGTCCTGCTAGTCTAGTGGTAAGCATATTTGCCTCATGAACCCAAGATCGCAGGTTCAATCCCGGCCAGGGTCGACGGATTTTTTTCTCGGGTGTAAAAATATTAAGTATCGCTTCCTTCGAAAGGGAAGTAAAGCCGTGGGTTCCGTGTCGTAAAAGAACCTCAAGCCTGAAAGAAGAGGCCTCTGAGCAAAATTTTCGGTCGTTTCACGTCTTGAATTGAATGGGACGACCTGAGATGTTAAAGAGCGCCAGGAAAGAGGGAGAGAGAGCGAGAGAGAGAGAGAACCTAGCAATTTGCTTCTTAGCTTTTCCAGTAACTTTTTACTCGAGTTTTAGAAACTGTCACTGTCAGTTAGTGTTAACTATTTCTATGCAATTTTTACACTCTCTATAAATTCCATAAGATGCTTTGGATTACCGTCAAAGGTTCTAGGAATACACATCAACGCTGTGACTAGTGCAGTTTTCTGCATTAATGGCAGTGAAGTAGCCTATATGCTTCGAAGTCCGGAGGCTTGGTGATGAGAATAAAGTTTCAACTCAAAGTTGAACTTTACCCTGGCTGAAGATGGGAACTAAATGTTCTCGAAACCAGTTCCATACATTTATGAAAAGTAAGTGAAGCTTTAAGAGTGTGTAGTTCAACTGAATCATACAATGATATCAATTAATAACATTCATCAATTCAGCATGTAGGTTCTGAATGGAGATTTTCAGTTCTTGTAGGTCGCTTGATAACATTATTGCTGGTATGTTTCTGGGGGCTGAGGTTATAAGTTGGTCATGCTAAAGCTTTTTCCCGGATTCTTCAAGTAGCAGTGGCGGTGTATAGAGTGAATGGCCAGGATAAAGAGGGCAGATAGGTTCTCATATCTCACACAGCATTTGGAGTATCTGGATATATTGTGTTGTGTGCAGTGCTGAAAGTCTTGGCACCACAATAATGACACTTGGGTGGGGTGGTTCGATGCGCAGGATTGTGACTGCGACGAGGGTACAGCAGGTAGCTTCGGCAATGTTCCTCCTGTAGGACTAATCACACAAGTGGGGAGGGGTCAGAGGAGGTCCTGATCCTGATGGTCTGCATTGCCTGGAGCACATTTGATTCAGATATGTCTGAACTCCTATATGACATCTTATGAGATGGAAGCAGTGTGATATGCTGTTATAAACAGCAGGTTGTTCCAGGCTATTGGTGGTGGAGGCAGCTGCCATATTAGTGTTGGTTGGCTTATGCGTAGCGTCTGCTTGGCTGGGTACTTGGTGCTCATCCTTTCCAGTGGAGTGTGTAGCATTGTGGTTCAATTCTTCTTTCAAGTCATGTTGCAATCTGCTTGGCCGAGTGCATGGGTCATTTTAGCATACAATATGTTTGGCAAAATGAACTGTAAAGTGAACGAGGCTTCACGCCCTTTCTGGGATTGCCAAAAGATGAGCTAATTCACAATATACCCCCTAGGTCACCGCTATATATCCAGATAAGCTGCAAGATGAGGTATATAGTATATGGTATATCTACAATTAAAAAAAAAGCAATAACTAAAAAAATGCAGCCCCAAAAGATTCTAAAAACTAGAATAAAATAAAAAGTGAAATCAGGATAAAAAAAAAAACAACCTGAAATCAACAGAGGGTCACTAACACACATCTAAGGATATAAGGAATGCTCTTACATGGGCTTTAGGGAAAGCTGCAAATACAAAGCATCATTATTAGAAAAATTGTAAAATTATTCAGTAAATATATTCAGATATATTTGTAAAATACCTTAGAAGATGCACTTCTGCCCTCAAGATGATCACAGCAAGAAGGTGGTCAAAATGTTCGGAGATCAAGCACAAGATGCAACTCAACCAAATAGCAAAGGCAGTTACATTTTATTTATTACTTTACTGCACCATGAAAGAACCTTAAAAGAGCAATTAAACTATGCAACTATAATTCACATTTTTATATAAATTAACAAGCTCTAGGAAGTAAAATTCAAACATGAGCATTAAAGGAACAAAAGTGTTAAACTGCTTATGTGAAACTTATTTACATATAGAACAGATAATACACATTTTTCTTTTCTTAAATAATATCTAAGTTTTTTCATCTCACACACTTAAAAAGAACATTCATGTACACACATTTAAATTTGCTAATTTGTTGGTGTCCTTAGCATCCCTAACAATACCATAAATTTTACTTTTCATTTTATTTTCATTAGTTATATTTTGTCTTGACAAATTTATAACAAGGCTGACTAAATGTTGACTGTGTCTGATATATCCATTTTTTGCTAAAGAGTAGGCTATTATATAATATACCATATTTGCAGTGGCAAAGCATAGGTTTTGTTTAAGGTAGACTGAAACTTGGGATGTCAAAAATTATTGGAAAAACTAATTTTTCTGCATTAATGCATCAACATGTTCACACTAACTTCACTTACATAACACTACTGACCCTCAACAACAACAGCTGATGATGAAAGCAAGGGCTTCTGAAACATGTCCTAGTGTTATGTAAGTGGAGTTTAGTGTGAACCTGTTGAATACATTAATGTAGAGTATATTATCACTCATTGTCCACAGCTTCATTAGTACAATTTATTCACTTAATTAAACTACATTTTTAAATATATCACGGAAATGGGGTCTGTAATGTTATCATAAGAATGTTTCATTTCAAAATTATGGCATTATGACAAATCATTATGTATATGATATTAAATTAAATTACGTGCAATATTAAAACAAAGTTTATGTTCCATCCTCACCCTTAAATCTGTTTATATATAAGCTCAATCCTATGGTCCCTTTTCTGTTCATATACATAAAACACTCATTAAATGAATTATTTATGTTTCAGTGAACTTTTTACTTTCTCTTTCTCTAGAATTCTTGTAAAATACCACACCGTTCTGCTACAGTTCACACTTATGCAGAAATAGAGGAAAAAAGAGTTACAGATGAAGAATGACGAACCTATCATATGGATTGCAGTCCTATTTAAACTAAAATATGATTATGGGAGTATAAGTTTTAAAAATAAGTGATAGTAAAGATTATTTTCTGTTAAAATAAAATTACATCATATTATCACAATACAACTAAAAATAGCATAATTCTATGTTTTAAATTGATATTTTGCATCCTGATCCTTTTGTTATACTCCAGGTTCTACAAAATCCTAGAAGGCAGACATAATCACATGGGCTGTGACAAAGGCTAGCTACAGGAATGAAAACTCCATGAAAGATTCCCCCTTCATCTCTCTGACAGCAATTTAGAACATCACTACTGCACTTGTGCAAGACAAGCTGAGCCCTTGATCATATTATTGGCGACTGGTTATCTACGTCATAGATAGCATACTATTTTAACTAACGAAATATTTCAGTCACATTAATTTTGGGTAGGCTTAATGGATGCTTTGCTCATGCATATTTGTCAAGTACCACATGACCTGCATTATTATGAAACAACCTCAAAAGGCGTATTACAATTGCTCATGTATTGGAAGGCTAAAAACTGAAGTTGTATAATGTCTAGTTACAAGCTTACTATAATGTATAACTTTAATCACTATTGACTGCACCATTGCTGTAGAACGTTGCTGCATGCACAATGTAAATGGATGATTATGGCAGCTGATGTGCATTCAATGCAAGTTTGCTAAAGATGAAAATCATAGAAAAGATTTAATAAAGAGAAACCAATATTAAAATAAGTGTTTTGTTGGACAGAGTACTCACTATAAAATCAAAAGAAATAGGGAGGGAAAAAAAAAAAAAAAAAAAAAAGCAATTGAATGTGTCATTTTTAAAAGACACTTGTCCAACAAAACATATTTTTTTAGGAAAGATTAAAGTTTGCTTTTAAAAATAAATACTCTAAGAATATCTGAAATATGTATAGAAACATTAGGAAAGCTATATTTTCTTCAGTAAAATGAAATTTAAGCCTCAAACAGATTTATTAATGCTCTTAAAAAAGCAATAGTAAAATTATTAAGATCTAATAATATTTTATGGTTCAGAAACATGATACATAAAATGAAAAACAGTAGCCAATTTATGGTCTACAGAAATTAATTTTTGACATAAGAGTTACAATTTTAAAACAAGACAAAAGCAGAAATGGTGTTTGCTATTATGGAAAAGGAGAAAAACATTATAAAAAAATGCAAACTAGCTTGCTAAATAAGATATATAACTTGCATTTCTACAGGAGGAAAATGAAAAAGACTGTAACTGAAATGGGCAAAGGGAATAATTGGGGCAGTGAAGAGAAAGGGGCTTGAAGAATAGTACTTTGGAAAATAGAAAAACAAATGCAGGAAAGTATCTTATAATAGAATTTTAAAATTCAATATAGAATTTGAACTTGAAAAGCTACCCAGCATGGTTAATAAAAGGCTTCAATCAGGTCAATTTGAAGATTCATTAGACAGACTAGGAATTTTATGCAGAAAAGAGATGCTTGCATTCACCATTTTGAAAACATTTAACACTTATCAACAGTATCTAAGCTTTAAACATGGCCTAATATGATTGATGTTTCACAAAAAAGATGATACAAGTATGTAAATAATATAACTTTAAAAAATGAACTAAAGATTATAATAAATGTCCGCTGTTGTAATATTTTCAGAATTCCAACTCAGATGGCTGAGAACATTAAACATGGACTCGTGAAAAGAATGTCTGTGGTTTTATTTCTGCCAGAACTATTCTACTTGAGAGTTTCCCTCCCCCCAGATTTTCCTCTTATCAAGACAAATGGGAAGACACCCTAAATATAGGCTGGAATGCATCCTTTCCAAATAAATTTTTTTCCAACTTATCATTTCAAATGCATTGACATTGCAGGCAGTAAATTTCTTGGAATTATAATGGAAAATGATCTAAGATGGGATAAACCACACTGAAAAATTCAATAAAAAAAATTTATTGTAACTGTGTATCAGTTCAGGAATTCCACAAACAATGTAAATATTGGTACACTTAGAAGTGTTTATTTTGCTTATGCTTACAATGACTGAAATATTGCATCTTGCTTTGGGGTAACTCTCCCTCATGCAAGAAAGAAAAAAGTTGGTGTAAACCAGAAGTCTTCATGCAAACAACTTTTCTTAAAACTGAGAATCTTGCCATTCCCCTGCATGTGCATATATGAAGGAACATTATTTATAAGAAACAAGTTTGTAGCAAAAGAATCACATATAACAAATGAAGTAATACATCAACACAATACAAAAAGCAACAAAAATATTCATATAATCAGAACCAACACCAAAACAGTGCAACTCAAATGTCCATAAAATTACACACAAATTAAAGCAATTGAAAAGTAAACTTTAATGGCACATTTATTTTATCATTGTTTCTACTCATTAAATGAGTTTTTAAATAACAGTGATAGCATTTATAATGCATGAAATAAAATTTTATTTTATTATTAGCAGTTAAACACATTTGTAAAGTTGTTGAAATTAATGTATATATTTTTCTTTTGATAAATAATTTTGTTCTAAAATATTTGAACAGGTTTCAAAGATTTATTTTATACTATGATGTAGCATAATAATGAGAATTTTGCATATTAATTAGTCTTATGTAATTTTAAATATTATAAAATTCAAAGATTTTCCGATTTGTTTTATATCATGTGGCATTCTGTGCATTTTATGATTTATAAGGACCAACAAACCAAGATCTCAGTTGTTAGCAGTGTTCAGAAGTAAACTTTTAATATTTGGTTCTAAGAAGGAGTTTAAAAAAGTACCTGCTCGAGTGTGTAACTATAGAGAGAAACTATCAAATGAGTTGATGTTTAGCTGATAATGCAGGCAAAGGGTTTATGAAACTGGTTCTACATATTATAAACAAGTAAGTGGAGCAATAAGAGTGTTTAGTTCAACTCAATCATACAATGATCTTAATTTTATGATTAGCTTCACTGTGCAAGTTCCAAAACATTTCTAGTTACCAAATCTTGCTTTCAAATACTGCCCAACCACACTGTACATGCTGAAAGGTTATCCTCAAATACAAAGTGGTACCCGTCTGCCTTTTCTGGATGGGATAGCATCCTTTATGGTTCTGTTCAGAAGGCTCCCAACATTAAATTTATTTCGTGCTGCGAACACACACAAAATTTTTTAAAATTTATATCCTTCTTTATCATGGAGAGAATTGTGATGTTTTTAATATTTATGGGTCTTTTGAAATGTCAGCCCTTATCTACTAATGGTTTAAATCATTGTTGAGGGCAGTATTGATGATTTATCTGCTGGTATTTCACTGTGTATTCTTCCTTGTTGAATGGGAGGTTGACTAATCTATGATATAGGTTGTTGGTGTAGTTTAGGGTTAAAGATAATGTAATTATCTGTATGTATGGGTTTCCTACATACACCAAATAAATTTATGCTGTTTCTTCTGTAGATTTTAAGGTCCTCTTCAACTTCTATAGTCAACTTTAATGCTTTGGTCTTGCAGATCTAGTTAGTAATTTTATGGAATCATTGTCTGTTTTTTGGTACTATTGCAAATGTGTCATCTGCATAGTCAAATCATGTTTTAAAGATAAATGGAAATGCCTTAGTAATGTGTGCTTCTACTATACTCATGAATAAATTTGTCAGAAATGGAGAGAGGGGAAGACCCAGATTCAAGCCTGAGTTTTGTTGGTATATTTTTCCTTTGAACATGAAGTTTTGATCTATGCACAATTTTTAAGATTACTGTAAACCTCAATTTCATCTACTGATGTGTTTATACAGCCATTGCTATACTTTAAGGTGCAGCCTTTGTTCTGGAATGCAAGTGAACAAAGATGGAACATTAAAAGAGATAAGGGAACCATCCAGCAAAATCACTGCATTGTTAATTTTTGATAGAAATTGGTCAGGCATCTGCTCTCAAAACATTCCAAAGTTTAAAATTTTTTACCAACCATTTAGCCAAATTGTAGGTCAGTGCATTTATATTGTTCATTATTGGGTGCATGCTTTTGCCTGGTTTGTATATTTTATAAATATAAATAGGTGAATAAATCAGCTTTGAAGATGATTTTTGAACTTATCATGACATTACAAAAGAAATCAATTGTTGAAACTAAAAACAATGCCAGGGAATTAACAATATGGGAAAAGATTTTCATTTTAAAAAATAAGCATGTTATGAATTTTGACATCCAGCCAATGAACTTCCTGTTTTGCTGTATATTGTAACCACCAGAGATTACATCATCACCTGCCAGCCTGCCGGCCATTTTCATCCCCAGAGAAAGCTCTTGAAACATGTACCAACACATTAATCAATAGTGAAGTATAGTGTCACCTAATACTGACATTTTTATGTGTAAAATCAATCTCCTTCACTGTTTCTAAATTCTACTGAGTTTACAATTTTCTCGTTTATCTTTTCCAACAAGTCTTCTTAACCTCATATCTCAGAGAAAAATTTCTTCCTGTACAACCTCTTTGCAGTAAAGATTACCCCTTTATTATTTTTTCAGCAAATTTGCAAGTTTGCTTAAGGACATGATACATGGGATTTGTTTTCTAAACTTTAAAATGCACTGGAGAAAGACAATGCAAAAGTATTTGTATTATCTCAGTGCCCTTGCAGAGGTCAAAGCATTAATGGGGTAGCTCAAAGGAGGAGCAAAAATAGGCTTGCACTATCATTTTTCCCAGAAATAACAAAATTTGGTCTGTACAATAAAAATTATCAATATTAATAATAATTTATTTTATAATTCTCACCATAAAATTTGGAGCAGTATTTCCTAGCTCCAGCGATTAGGGAGAATATAAAATAGCATATTTAAATTGATGAACCCTAATCATTAATCAGTCACTACCAGTATACTTAAAGCAAAAGCCTCAGAGAATATGTATCATGCATTTTGTGCAGTAACTCTGCAAAATCATATGTCAGGACCTCGCAACCTTGTGTCCCCCTCTATACAAAGAATAGCCAAGTCATAAAAATTCTGATCTCAATACAGATCACTTCCTGTTCTTCCTGCACTTCCTGCTATACTAGGGCGATAGTATAGCAGGAAGACCTTGAAAAGACACAACTCGAACAAAGCCTAACGGGACATGTTTCTAACACAAGTAAAACTTGATGGGGAGATATGAGGGGTGAAATGAAATAAACAAGCCCAGGAGTTCAATAGTAGGACTCTTACAGAAATCGCCGTCAAATAGTAGCCTATTGGGAACGAACCGGGAACCACGTGATTCTCATGTAGCCAACCTAGGAGTAGGACCTAAAAAGACGCTACCAGAATTCAAATACAAAATTAAAAGAACGCACATGAGACTGACGAACTAATAAAAGTTATGGGAAAACAGAAAAGCCCCGCAGTTTTGAAGAAAAGCCACGCAGTTGTCGACAGTTTCTGATGAGTCCTGAGGCAGGTCAGGCCGGAGCAGTTTGCAATCAGTTCTGATGAGTTTTTACGCAGTTTTTGAAGAATCTTCGACACAGTTTCGTAGCAGTCCTTGATCAGTTTCGTGGCAGTTTTTGAAGAATCTTGAGACAGTTTTCGACGCAGTCTTTGATCAGTTTTGTAGCAGTTCGGGCAGGAACAATTTTTAAGCAGTCTGATGAGTTTTAGTCAAGCCCCGCAGTTAAGGCAGGAGCAGTGTGATCAAGTTTTTACTTAGGCAGTTTAATCAGAGCAGTGTGACGAGTTTTAAGCAGTTTTGGTAAGTTTTGAGACATTTCAGACAGTCCGCAGTTAGCTCAGGTCGAGTGACGTACCTAATCCCTTATAGACAAACAGTCCGAGATTCTCTTTTGGCTAGAAATTATAATTTATGTAAATAAAAGGGGTTCATCATCTCTGTAACTGTAAATAAACAATTCTCAAAAGGAATTTACATGTGTCTTGATGTGAAGGAGAGTGTGTTCCCCCTTCCCATCCTGTCTCCCTGGTAATGTGCATATGTTCCAAAAACCAAAAAACAAATATAACCCCTGAGATTCCAAAAACTAAAAACAAATAATTCATTCTCATGCGCCGGAGCATAGATTCTGACATAGTAGTCTACACTTCATTGCAGCGGAGTGATCATCATGCTCAGCAGGACGATGGAACGCTGCAGCCGACACCCCCCCCCCCTTATTTTAATATTGCTGCAAATTTCATTTTTTGAACACTTGTTCAGATTAAGTTATATTCAGTTCAATAATATCCAGATTAATGAGGCTTTACTATATTACCAAATATGAAGTAAAGCAAAACTTATTATTGCTGTTAGATGATTTGTTTTGTGATCAATTATCTAGTTTATCCAACTGAAGAAAACAGATAATGGGATACACATATAGGCAACTATCATGCCATATAAAAATTCTTGTTTTTCCCAAAAAACCTAACCCAAATAGAAATGGAAATGGGTAATGTACATATTAACTTTCTCTGAAATTTGGAGTTAATACTTTCTATAAAGAGCCTCACATCTTGATTCTAAATGAATACTCTTGTTTTCATGGTCTATCAGTTACTGTATCAAGTATTATGAATGGAAATATTTGTTTACTTTTTATAGCAGTACTTATTCACTTGCTGGCTTATTTTAATGCCCTCCTCTCCTTTTTGGGTTACAGTCATAATCTATGAAAAAATTATATGTTATTTAAAATATCTGGTTAAAAATGTAATATTTATATTATTTGGTATTTAACACAGATTAATGCTAAGAATTAAAAAATTCAAATTAAATAAATACTTAAATGAGCTGATAAATGATTATGTAGAACTGCTGATCTTTTAAAGGCACAATTTAATTTTAAAAATACATAAATTCACAAGTGTGTGACTGTACCATGTTTTACCTCCATATATTGGAGGAATATATTATGTACTTAGAATATATTACAAACAAGAATACTGTGGAAAGAGTAATTTTCATAGAACAGGGGGGGGGGGAAGAAGAAAAAAAGTAAAGAAACCAACTCATCAATGCGGCAATATAATATGATAATTTTAATAAACTAATTGAAGCAAGGAAATAATTTAAAATGGAATTAAAACAGTACTTGGCATATTCTATAAAACAAACTGTAAACTATGAATTAAAATCTGTAATTAATATTTCCTTTCACAATACTGATATAGTAATTGATATACCATGGAACCAAAAGAGTATTTATTTAGGATCAAGATGCAAGGAGCTTAGGTTAACTCATAAATTTCTGAAAAAACGAATTTGTAATCACCCATTTCTTTTGGGACAGGCTTTTTTGGGAAGCTTAAGAATATTTTATATGACGTGACAATGGCCTACATGTATATCCCATTATCTGCTTTCTTCAGATGACTACATAACCCTCAATTTAGGGTTGATTACATCTCAGATTTTCCAGGATGATACCAGAATTGATATCACCACCCCAAACATTATTTTCTGGATGCTTAAATGTTCTGATTTTCACCAAACATACATATTTTCTTGGCTTAACCCAATACCATAAATCTGTTGAACAAATTCCACTTAAAATTATTAGAATAGAAACTGTGATTTTACATTAATTTCTAATATTTAAATTTCCAACAACTGCTACACAAGACAATATGTAAGACTCACTCTTACATCGTAAAATATGACTAAATCTGATTCAAATGATGAATTTTACGTACAAATAATTTTAGTCAATCATATCACAAGAAATAAAAAATCAAGAATCAATTATGCCTTAAGACAAATAACTAATTCAGTGGTAGTGTATGTGTTTCCTTGGTTGAATGAGAGCTGATCATAAAATAAACATAAATTTTCAAATTGTAAACTCAATGGAAGCTAGAAACAGTGAAATAAATTCATTACACACATCAAGTAGTTGGTTTTAGGTGACACTAAACTGTGTTAACTGATTATATCTTGATATCACAAAAGAAACCAAACTGTCAGCGAATTAGAATATGGGAAAAGAAATTTTAAAGAATAAGCATCATGTTATGAATATTGTACTTACGAAGCTGTTGACAATGGAGTGGTAATATATCGTAAACTTAGGTATTCATTTTTTTTACACTAAACTCCACTTACTTACATAAAAATAAGACGCGTTTCGGGAGAATCTCTCCCATTTTCAGTTGCTCACTGAACCGCCGTTACTCGAAATGATGGCTGGACACCCGGATGTTTCTGTCGTGGTCTCTGTTGGTAGAAGTAGGAAATTGCTGCGTTCATCCTACTTCAACCAACAGAGGTCACCACAGAAACATCCGGGTGTCCAGCCATCATTTCGAGTAACAGCGGTTCAGTGAGCAACTGAAGATGGGAGAGATTCTCCCGAAACGTGTCTTACTTTTATTTAAGTAAATGGAGTTTAGTGTAAAAAAATGAATACCTAAGTTTAGGATCATGTTATGAATTTGACATCCAACCAATGGACTTTCTGTTTTTTTATATATTGAAACCACCAGAGGTCACATTGTCACCTGCCAGCATTAGTGAGTCCCCAGCTGAAGATGAATGCAAAAGCACCAAAACTAATTAATTAGTGAAGTACAGTGTTACCTAAAACCGACTTCTTTACGTGTATAATGATTTTTCAAGTTATTGTATTTATCGCAAGTTATTCATTGCCAACATTGGTGATTTTGTTTATAATGCCACCAAAAATAAATTAAAGTAATTTTCCATACATAAAAAATTGAAAGATAATGACAATGAAACTATTTTTTTGTGTAGTGCTGTGTTTTCAATTCAATAATGGAAGATTAGACATTATGGGAAAAAAAAAAAAAAAAAAAAAAAAAAAAGGCTGCTCTGACCTTTGAAAGTTCATGAGTTATTTTATTCCTGTGAAGTGTGACAAGAGTTTTAAATTGGCTACAAGTAAAGATACTTTTCTTTTCATACGGTTAAACATAATTTAAATAATAATTTTATAATTTACACCTATGAAAATGTTAAGAGGAAGTATTCATAACAAAGAAATTTCAAGTGCTGATCAAAAATTCAAAGACATTATTGTTAATGTATTCGTGCTATACTCTATGCAGGCCGTTCATGAACTGGACGAAACTGAATTTGTATCAGTTATGATAGATAATTCAAATCATAAGGCCATAAAGTTGATTTCTGTTTTGTCCATTATTTTGTATGAAACTTTGGAATAAAAATTAGTGTGATTGGTGTGTTGAATTTCAGCAATTCTAGGGGGAAACTTTAGAAATGATAACAAATTTAATTATAGAGCTTCTCCAAATGTTCAGGCTCACTGACAAGATAATTGCATTATCAGACAATTACACAAATACAAATTTTTGAAGGATTAACCGAGTAAAGAGGAAATGTTATATCTCAAGTTAAAATCTAATCCAAATAGAGACATATTAGGTTTAGGCTGTCACACATATTCTGCAACATAGTATTCAAAGTGCAAGTGACTTGTTACCAATACACACTGAAAGTTTTTTGTGTAAGTTATTTTCATATTTTCATGTATAAGATTGCCTGTGTGCAAGTTGTGCAGGAATTTTGTGATTTCATAGATGCTCAAAATAAATAAGTTATTGGACATTCAAAAACAAGATAGTTATTTAATTAAGATCATTGTATAATTGAGGTGAACTACACACTTTTATTGGCTCTACTTACTTGTTTATGTCTCTTGCTTGCCTCCTCAGCTATCTGACGACTGCTGAATAATTCGTCATGCTATGGGGATGTGTATTTTGCTCTGGTGAGGTATGATGAATTTAAAGTTTGTTTTCATCCCTAGAAGTGTTGGAAGTTGATTAATTTTTTTCTGTATTTGTAAATATAGATTTTTTCGCCTGTTGCTAATTCTGTAGGTCCTTGTACTTTAATTTTGCTTTATTCACTATATTGTGGTTGGTTCTGGTGGCGAAGTAGTAACCATATTTGCCTTCTAAGCCCAAGATCGCGGGTTCAAACCTGGCCAGGATTGATGAATTTTTTCAGGCGTAAAAATCCTAAGTATGGCTTCCTTTGGAAGGGAATTAAAGCCATGGGTCCCATGTCGTACATTTACGGCACGAAAAAGTACCTCAAGCCTGAAAGAAGAGGTCTCTGAGCAAAATTTGTCAGCCATTTCATGCCCTGAATAGAATGGGATGCTGATGACCTGAGATGTTAAAGAGCATCCTTAAATAAACAAATAAAAAAAAAAACTATGTTGTGGTGTTCTGTCCAGAAATGAGATGCTACTGCAGATTTCTCCATTTGTTTATATTTTATGTTCCTGAAATGTTCTTTTAACCAATATAAACTCTTTCGCATTCTGCCCAACTTATTTGCTAAGTACCTGCTTTTTTCTTTATGGAATACTTTCATTAACATTGTCTTTCAGATTATTTTGAAATTTTTCTGTAGTTCATGTTGATATGTGAATTTTTTAAAAATTATCTTCTCTTTTCCTGCTGAAAGTGTTGTGGTTTCTTTAATAAGTTCTGCATCTTGAATTTCTGTACTTTTTTGGCACCTGAAAAGAGATTTAATGTTAAATATCTCCTGAAAGACAATGTTAATGAAAGTATTCCACTAGAGAAAAAAACAGGTTATTTACTAAATAAAATGTGCAAAATGTGAAATAGTCTATATTGGAAAAACAAAGAGAAACATGGGCACATGGTTAAAAGAACACTTCAGAAATATAAGCAAAAATTATCCAGCAATTGACAGGTGAGGATGTAGATGATGATCAGTGAAACATGTTCTAAATATAAAGCAGGTGGATCCAATAAGAGAGTGTGGTTCAACTCAGTCATACAATAATCTTAACAAATGTTTACTATTACATTAACACAAATAATACAGTATTAATTTGTCAATGTTTCAGAATAAAACAGTAGTCAGTCAATGACCAAGGTCTTCATTAAAATAAATAATAAAACTAAAAGTATAAATGAATCATGTTATGTTTGCATTATTTAAAACCCTATCAGGGCATGAAACATCATAAAGCAATTGTTGGCATAATGATTACAAGACATTTTCAATAGTTGACCATATTCCACCGAGTAGCATTAAAGTAAACAGGATTAATGGTAACTTAAGCATTGAAAAAACACAGGCTTTAACTTCAGTTTGCCTTTAACTACATTCTTTGTATTCAAGCTTTTGTAATAACAATTTCACTCATCAGAAAATATGTAAAACATGACAAATTGCTTGAGCAAAGAAGCAATGAAGCATTAAATTATAAGAATCTATAATTAATCTTTGATTAAGAAGAAAGATAAATAAAAGTAAAATCTATAGTTTCCCATAACTTTGTACGAATTATGCCCAAAGTAATTAAGGCATTGAGCATGGATTTAGTTGGCACCTATGTATATAGCAATCATTACTTTATAACTCTATGATCCTACTTCCAAGTTAACTTGACAATACTAGAAATTTGTATCAGCAAGACTACTGGCAAATAAATTCATCAGTGGTAGTAATATTGGTGATGATAGTACAATAGAAATGTTGGCAGTGGCAGCAGCAGTAGTACTGAGTGCTTAATTCTATATAAGCAACACAATAATTGAAGAAACTTAGAGGATTCATTTATATAACTGCAGAAATACAATATAGTGTTGTTGTGAGCTCACTGCACAAACTGTATTTTAGTTTTCAGCAAATTTTAAGCTGTGCCACCTTTGAAAATGTGAAAGCAAATTAATATATAAGTATTCTAAATGCAAAAATATGAAACTGCATTGTTCTAGAATACCAGATAATCATTTCAATTTGTGTATATAATGCACATAGATGGTACACAATCAAATAAAGTCACTGAACTTAAACGAGCAGATATTAAGCACAGTAATTTAAACAAATAAGCTAAATAACAAATCAAAATGAGCTATATGCAACTTAAACTTAGATATGCTGGTTCAAATTATATTTTTGCTATTTAATGTCTCATAAGGAGGTTGATCCATCCAACATTTTCTTAAATATGACATCACAGTTTTAGCATACAGTCTTCATGGATGACCAGGAAGGAATTAACATTTGAGTATATATTGTCCACAATTATCGTTAAGCTTACCATCCTTTTGATAGTTTCATAGTTCTTAGGAATGCAGAGTTTGGTTTAGGCTCTTGGAATGTTTGGGGGCCGACAAGTTGGTTGTGCTATTCTGAATGGCAGCAAGGATCCAAACACTACATGTTGAATGACAGGGAACTTTCCTAGAATCTGAAACCAACAAGCAAAGCATATGAAAAATGCCTATCATAATAATGTGGTCTTATTTTTATTTCATGCTTCAATAGTATATGCTCAGCACGGGACTGTAAAAATGTTAGGTAGGTTATATGTTGAGCATTAAAATACTTTTGCTGTACAAATTTCTGCTTCATCCAATTATATCTGGTCCACATATTAAGAATTAAGTGTAACACAGTATCTTGTAGTTCCTGCATGCATTGTATTAGTAACACTTCATAAATCTCACTTGCCAGAGAAGGATCTAAGACAATTAATCTGAGATAGGGAACCAATAGTTTGCTAGGAAAAATTTCTGAGTTATATGGATTATAAATAAATAAAATTTGACACAAAAAAATAAAATAGTTAATACTAGAATGTTATCATGCCTTATTATGATTGCTTTGGTAAAACTAGTTTTATGACTACACATCAATTCACTTTCTTATGTCAGAACAAACACAAAGTGCTCAGAGTAAAATTTGGCCGAATTGATAAGGTGCCAGATTTTGAATATGAAGAATATAGGTTCGTGCCCTGATAAGAGACAGAATAAACAAACAACCTCACACACATTTCTTAATACTTTCCTTGTATCCTTATTGAGGTTTATCTCTTCTTCATTAAATACTACAAAATAACTTTTACTTACTCTACAAAAATAAACACTTTACTACAATTTAGGTCAATTCCAGTTTCTAAGACATTATCATTGCATTCTTTAGATCAAACCACTGTTCATACTGTATTTAAATTACAATGCAATTTGTGCAGTTCTGTGCCTACTATAGCCATAAATATTGTCACAAACTTTTGGATTGGACTGTAGAATTGGTTTTCCAGGTAGCAAAGTGGTCCTTGCACTGAAGGCTGGTCCTGACAAGTGTGTGTTCAACAGTGAAAGAGAAAGAGTAAATCTTCTGCTCTTAAGCATGGGGTGAATATGAGAACAGGGTAGCTGTAATTGGACTGCACAAGGTTAGAAAATCAACAGAGATTTTCCAAATCCTGAAACAGCTAAAAATCAGCAAGAGGTTCAGCTACTGGACAATCCAGCAGTGTAAAAGATCACATGAGAGTTGGTCATTCTTGCAGTGTGAGGATAAGTGGCAGCCCATATCCGGCAACATCCCATCCAGAATCAGAAGATAACAACATGGGAGCTCATTATTTCACCACAATCAATTACTAGGGTACTTCTGAAGATCTTGGGAGTTAAGAGCTTATAGGTGAAGTATAGAACATTTCCTGACACAGCAGCTGAAGCAGCAGAGGGAACTAAAATCAAGGCAGCTTTTGCAGTGGTATGCCAACATTGGGCATCGAGATTTTTCACCACTGAAGATAGCTTTAACTGCCAGAACAAGAGAGTATATGAGGCAAGGTCCAGAGAAGTCACCATTCATTCCTCTTTAGTCATTATTTGATTGGAGGTAAGCTATGAGAGGCCCACCAGGGTCCTGTTGCACAAAAGTATGGTCTAGTACATTACAAGTGTATGGACTTGTAACTTTAGTTATTAGTAAAATTCTGTTCCACAAAGGTTTCTGCTATGTTTGTACTTTACAACTCCTTATGTACAAGTGATTTTTCATTGTTCTGTTCCACAGAAGTATTACTATTAGTTGGGCACTAGTAATTTGTATAAATTTCTCTACAAGTACATGGATATTGGTAACTTCAAATACTAAAAAAAATTTATCCTTTTAATGATTTTGAGAGTCATTTGACCTAAATGTGCTAAGTATAAGAGAAAGTGATGCTAATGATGAATAGGAATATGTATAAAGAAAGAACAAATAAATATTTGTGTACAACGATAAAATTAGGTTAAATGCAATTAAAGCTTATGACTGATATTGGCATTTTCTGTTTCAAATGCATATTTCAGACCAGAATCTTGGTTATGTGTTTTTAAGGTTCTTGCTACATGTAAAAATAATTTCTTTTCATTCTTCATTCTCTTTTAAAATAATCTCTTTTGACACAATTTTCCAGTTTTTATGCTTATAATAAGAACGTGATTGTCAAGCAACATAAACAAATAAATGAATATAAATGAAAAAAATGGACTAATAAAATAAATGAGTGCTAGAAATCAGGAAGACTGATTCTTCTGCCATCTCCTGGCAACTGAAATTGATGCTATTAATATACCTGTAAGGGACCATTGTCTCAAAGTGGATTATTACACTTAAATATCAATAAATGCACAATAAAGTATTTAAATTATCATTATATAAAAGGAAGAAATAGAAGAGCCATTTAGCAGGAATGACAATAATCACTCTGCACATTAAAAATCACTAAGGAGGGGACATAACCTAATTCAAGGTATGGCAAGCAGCTGTTCCTCCATCTCGCTTATATGACGTCACTTGTAATATTTTACTAATACTTTACCAGTGTTGCACTTCTTTTGTCTTGTGCAACAGAAAGTTACAAGACCATACTTTATAAGGACCTGTACTAATACACTTGCATATATTAAGGCATACTTTTGTGGAATAGGACCCAGGCTTCATTTTTATATTAATTATACAGAATCCCAAAATGCTATACCAAACATTCATGCTCTATTGCAGCTGATGCTCCATTTCTCGTGAATATCTTGGATTTTCCACTGCCCAATAATGCTATATCGGTTCATTTGAGCATGATTGGTGAATGTTGCTTCTTGACATTCTTAAGAAAAGTTATCTTAATCATCTTAAGAAAATAAAATGTCAGAAAAGTTACAGTTTTTTTTATAGTATAGCAGCTCCCTTGCAAAATTCAACACATTTCTGAAAATCATCCCCATCAAGGGCTTAATGTAGGCTAATGTGATTTGGATAATATATGTGATGCTTAAGTATACAAAGAATACTATTTTGAGAGATTTTTTAATTACGTTCCAGTTGACGGGAATGGACATGTGGATTAACAGGAACTGTAGCTAATAGAGTGACATGAATTTTCCCCAATGCAGCACTTCTCATTTGATGGTGTTTTCTTGGTACTACATCTCCCGTTTTGGAAAACAAGTTTGCAAGTTGTTGAAAATTTCTAGCAAGACTGCCCCCTTTCAGAATATTGTTCTCTGTAAAAGTTGCAGGCTGCTCTGGTATTCTTATGAGCTTCACCATAAATGTAAATCATATCGATCCTCTCAATGATCATATATTGAACATCCATGATTGAAAAATGAAGTGGAACAGACTGAGAATAATGTCCTTTTAGGTTTGAATTGGTAATGATGAGCATTCATTTGTGTACTGGTGTCAAAAACGAGCTTCTACATGTAAACAAATGAGTTTCCTTCATAGTAATAACAAAGTAAAAGAGAGAAATGAAAGTGAATGAAAAACATTTGCTGTCTTAATTGTCCAATATCACATGTACTGCAACTTTTATACTGAAAAATGAATGCTCTTTCCATTCTGGAAAAGAAAATACATCATTCCATTTGAAAAAATTAATTTGACCTTGAAATGAAATTGGCAAAGGCATTTCGAGGATGAGTTAAGGTCTGTATTTTATGTCCCCTTATGAACACTTCAAATTTTATCTGAAGCATTTTTCGATTTATTTCAGAGGAAAATGGCTGCAACACTAAATACCTAATCCCTTATGTGAAACTGCAGCTTGATATCTCTACATTTTAAAAGCAAATTGCTACTATCATGTTATCAACAATTGTGTGAAATATGGTTGCAAAACTCTCTCATATGACATTGAAGCAATTATCATAAAGATGTTCAATGAATTCAATTTCTCTGCTATCATGATTGAATGCCTTAAAGAATACAAAACTTTTGTAGCATGTACACACCAAATGGCTGTCATTGTATCCTGCCATTAACTGTCATATGAACTGCTGGCTGCTGTTAAGTTGTACTTCTTGTGCAAAGAAAAAGAAGATTGTTCCAAGATAATATGGAAGTTTGTTGCTCCACATGACTCTGATCAGCAGATTCCTCTTAACTTACATATAGTGTTCCAGAGTGTTATTTGTTCTTTCTGCAAAGCTATTTCTGCAATTTGATGCTGTTATACTCAAGTTGGAGAGTACTTTTATAGTTCTATGAACTTGGATGCAATAATATGGAAATTTTAACATAATTGGAAAATCATCTTGGCAATAACTTTTAAGGTTATGTGCTAAGGCATTTGAAAGTAATAGCAACATAATCACTTTTCATACTAAATTTATTTAAGCTTCTTTTGAAAAACATACTTCAAATATAGTCCCATTGTCATGCCAACAATACATTGCAACATCCTTAGCAGATAATATAATTTCTAAATATCTCTCTCACTATCAATCTAAAGCTCTATAAATGACAACTCTTAACTGAAAGCACATGATTGCAAAGGTTCTTTAATCTTTCAAGTAATTTTAGTAGTAAACCACTTTTAGTTATGTAATATGATACAGTATGCACCAAAATAATGCTTTCATAATCATAACACACAATAATCATTACTTTCAATGATTGATCTATCAGCAAATGGCCCAAGTACACTATTCTCCCTTACTTAATAAAATGCTTCCAATCATCAATATAGTAGGATTTCTCCTGCACAAAATTCTTGTAATGCTATAAAATAATGAGTTGCTTTTTTTCTCTTGCAATTTGGATTTTTATGTTCAATTCTATTGAACATTTTTAGGGCGGTATTACTACAAATCAGAAAGTCACTGCATTACAAAATATGGTTACTTCAGGACTTACAATATTGAAGATTTATGAAACAATTGTTGCTCTATAGCTTAATATAAGACTCCAATGGTCGCTGCTAGGAGCACTGATTTACAACATTGTTGTCATTACTTTTCTAATGTTCTAGTACTATAAATTGACTTTTTGTATATTAATAAAGTGTGTAGTGTCAAGCTGCCAAAGTGAGAAAGTTAAGTATTGTAAGTTGAGTATAAAGTATAATAAGGAGTGTGCAGTTCAACTAAATCATACAATAATATCAATTATATTATAAGTTGAGTTTTTTTATATTAATATTGATGAGTTATTTGTTCATACTACAACAGTTTCCTTTTATATGGAGGTTATTGATCAAGACAAGATGTTTAAAAACAGAAAACATCTGCATTTTAAGAACTAATCTTAAAATCATTATTTTAGACTAAAAGCACAAAGATATACTATAATAAAATTCTTAGGATTAGTGCAGAACAATGTTGGAACTCACCTCTGCCTTATACATTTTTATTAATCCTGCATTAATTTTGGACCAAGAAGGAACTGCACTGATGTTCCATAGCTGATTAGAATGTTCAGCAAACAAGCCAGTTTTCACCTTTGACAAATATAAAATGATCATATAGTGAACTGAGATTTTAGTGCAACCTTCTGCACATAACTTTATATAGAATACATTTAGATGCTATTTTTGATACATGAGTATCAAATAATTCTAATTCTATGATATGCAAGTGCATATGTGCAGGTCAAATTCTATGATACATGATAGAATTCACAATGGGATACCAATAATAGTTAATTCATTTAAAACATCAATGTTAATTTACCTTATTTATAAACTGTATACAACCAAGAAACATGTAATCCTTTGCATGAGCCTCAACAACATCCGGTTGTAAAAAAGATTTAGGTTCTATTCTTGGATGTGCTGTGAAAAGAGAGATATAACTAACAAAGTATTAACTTGTTGAACTATATATCCATTCAGTCTTAAACTAATATAATAAGGTAGTTAGGCAGTCCTTATAAAAATATTAGATTTGCAAGATTTAATAAAATTATTACCATTCTCAGAAATATTCTAAAAGCTGCAACCCATTGCCTTGCCCAGGTAAATCTCCAAAGTTCAATTTTAGAGAACAAGTGCCCTCTGGGCTTTAGGGTGATGGTGAATTGTATTATATTTATTCACCATAAAAAATGTTATAATTCATTAGGTTCATTTTATACAAATAATATTAACATAAAAATAAATTAATGTTGTTACAAGTTATAGCTATATAAGTGTAATAACAAATAAAGAAAGAAAAGAAAATAAATTCACTATACACAATGTAATATTTCATATCCTGTTAGCATTTGAATAGGTTCACTAATTCCACTTACTTACATAACATTAGGGCATGTTTCAGGAGCAATCACTGTTGGGCAGCTGATGATGAAAATGACTACCCAGAAATATGTCCTAATATTGTATAAATAAGTGGAGTTAGTGTGAACATATTTAATAAATTTTAATTGGATTATCACTTCATTGTCTACGCTTCCTAAGTACAATTTAAATAATAATATCCTATATTGATATTCGTGTTAAAACCTTTGGGGTAATAAATCCATAAATTAATAATGATTGCATAAATCTAATATTCATAGAATATAAATGAGTTTGAAATCCAATTTTGCTTTAATTTGTATTGAATTTAGTTATGGCAAATCAATTTGTTTGAGGTAAGGGATAAAATATTATAAAATTTAACATCTAAGAAGGCTGTGTTTTTATCATCAAATTTGTTTCTGTATAAATGTAAGTATGATTTACTTTTTATATAATAGTAATGAAATTGCCTTCCTGGTCTACTGGTTAGCATTGCTGGCAGTATTTTGGGGAGGTTCCACTTAGATTTTTGGTAATTATTTGGAAAAATTGCTGAGTTTGGGAGATCTGATACAGCGCCCACCCAGTCTCTTGGCAATAAATGGGTACTGCTCGAAGGAGAAAGTTGGTGTATTTTCAAGCAGAATGCAGTAAACTAATTACATGTTTCTTTGCAACACTGTCCTCTGTCAATAAAGTTGTGTATAATGGAGGCAGAGGATGCAATGGTCACCATGCCTGGCATTAGTCCTTTCGGACTGTCATGCCAAAAGGTAGGGTGATTGTTATAAATATCTATTTAATTGATTTTACAAACAAGCGAGAGCAGTATGAAGTGATCTCAGCCTCAACATAAGTAGCCATCAATTGGTAAGATAGCAGTTGTTTACACTGGTGCATTACATTCTTAAGCATACATTTGAAATACCATTATTGATTCAATCAGTTTATTTAACAAAGCTTTCTAAAGCAGACATGTTGTGGGTATTCCATTAAATGCATCAAATTGTATATAGTGCAATAGTAAAAAATGGTTTAATGCAAAGGAAATTCATAAAAGTTTATGGGGACCCTTTTCCATTTTAAATTATTAAAAAATGGGCTGCTGAATTTAACATTACTCTGCTTGCCCTGAAGATGGCCCATGTGAAGGTCATTCAAAAAGTGCAGAAACAGCAGAATTCATTGAACAAAAACATGATAATGATTTATATGACTGATGAGTTAAAGTGCATGAGTGCTGAGGCTAATTTCAAAGAAATATGCAGGTCAAATTTTATATGAAGGAATATGTATAAAAAGTTTTATAAGCTAACAGCATATAAAAATGCATTCATACAAATATATTGCAACAGTGTTTAGAGAATTTTAACAGTAAAAGAACTGGTTTTCTGCATCAATTATAATTTTGGTTCAGACTTGGATCCACCACCACATACCAAAATCAAAAATAGTAGTCAAGACAGTGGACAAAAACCGTAAAGCAACAAAGAAGTTAAATTTACTTCTATCTGCAAGAAAAGTTAAGGCATCAGTCTTTTCGGATGCTAAAAGATTTTTACTAATAGGTAATTTTCAAAAGGGTAAAACTATAACTGGAGAGCACTGTTCCAGTCTTTTAAACCAACAAGATAAAAAATATTTCTGAGAAAAGAAAGAAGAAGAAAAAAATAATTTTTCATAAAGATAATTGCCTGCTTACAAAAGTGTGTGCGGTGGGAAAATTGACATTTGAAATATGAATTGTTGGAGCACCCACCCTACTCCCAGATTATGAATCCTTCTGGCTTTCATCTGCTCTGAAAGTTCAAAATCTTACTTGCTGGTCAGATTTTTATAAAATCAACAGGTGATTGAAGTTGTAGAGGAGTATTTTACAGACCTTTTGGATAGGATAATGGCATTGAACCATTGTTCATTTGGATTCATTTACCATACATATAATCAGGTGGTTAAGTTATAGGAGAAGCTTAGTTTTGGCACTGTAAATTTTTAGGTATTTTCTTTATTTATGTAAATTAATTATAATATTATTTGTGTAAATGAATTCATTGATTTAAATGTTTCCCCTGTTATCTACACACCTTCAATATATAATCTTCTCAAATCAGATTTATCCAGTAGCAATATTTCAGTATCTTTCAATTGCCATTTACCTCATACTAACTTTCTCTTATTCCAGAACAGTCCCTACATTGACTGTGTTCTGCAAAGGAATCTCAGAATGAAGTCCATTTTCTTGATCCTCTCAAATTTCAATTCCATATACCTATCAGTTTAAATTACCAAGAACACTCCTCATTCTTCATTCATTTATTCAGTTCCTACATCTCCCACTGGAGTAAAGGGCAGAGTAAACCTTTCCATCCAATCCGTTCTTGGCCAGATATTTTATTTCTGCCCTGGATCTACCTACAGATTCTACTTCCTTGATGACAGTCCTTTTCCGGTAATTTTTTTGGTCAACCTGGTGTTCTGCTATCTAGGGAATTCCAATCTAAAGCCTGCCTTTCTATAGTTCCTTTCAGTTTCCATCAGGTATGCCTAATCCTTTCTATTTGTAAGGCACAATTATTCATTATTCTTTGCAAATATCTATTATAAATGTTTGCAATCAGTTTGTGATCCCTTCTGTCGCCTTTCAGATCTTACAGATACACAAGAGAACAGATAACACATTACTGTTGAATATTCTTAACTTGATTTTATGACAGAAATTTCTGTTTTTCCATATGGGTACAACTGCTTTTCAAGTTCAACATTTTACATGTGCTGTTCTCCTTGCAGTGTTGACAATGTTGCCAATATGTAGAAAGGAACCCAACTTATTTCATTACACTATTATTTATTTTCAGCTTTACAACTACACTAAAATCCAGCTGCACTTCTTTTGTTTTGTCAACATTTACTTTCAACCCTGCTTTCCTCTGTAATTAATATATTTTGGTTTTCATATCTCTATACCTCTATGACAGTCAGTGCATATCTCATCAAAATCAAACTGCCACAGGTGGCTGAGGTTGTTAAGGCGTGGACTCACGAGCAGGAGGTCTGGGGTTCAAATCCCGCCAGGACCGTCCTCCCTGACTGGGATTTTTTTCAGATTTTCCCCAGTCCTCATAAATGGGAAATGCCGGGGAGCTACCCTAAAATTAGGCCTGGAACGCTTCCTTCCTTAAAAAATATCATTTCCCAATTTATCATTTCATCTCATGTATCATCAGTGTCCATCGCCTGTGGCACCTCAGTAGTAAAACACCACAAAAAAAAAAAAAAAAAAAACCCTCTTTGAGTCGCTCATGCAAGCTCCATTGTATTTCTCTCTTCTGATCTTTCATAACTTCTCCATCACTTTGTCTAAACCAACAGAAAAACAGTTCAATATTGATTGTCATTGGTTCAATAAGATCACCCTGATGTAGTACTTAGCACTCATAGACAATGTATATTTCTCTGATATTTACTATCTTTGCTGGAATGTCATATTCTCCTAAATCTTACCACATAACGTTCTTCTTTAAGGGTTTTCTTGAAGTCTATGAGTACGAGCTATGGTTATTATTGTTGTTGTTATTATTATTTGAAAATTTAAGAATGTTCTTTAAGATCTTTCATCATTAGATCCCCATTTAATTCAAATCATTAAACAACCAATAAATTTTGCTCAGAGATCTCTTTTTTCAGACTTGAGGTTCTTTTTAAGAGCTGTAAATATACAACATGGGACACATGACTTTTCTTCCCTTCCAAAAAAAAGCTGTACCTTCGGAATTTTACACTTTAAAATATCCATTGACTCTGGCCTGGAATGAACTCCAATCTTGGGTCTACGAGGCAAGTATGATTACCATTAGACCACCAGGACAGACTAGAATGTGAAGTACAGGGTACTTTGAAACGCCAAACCCTGCTCTATAAATGCAATTTCAATTTTGTCTGGCCCCAATTTGTTCTTTCTGCAAATTCCTTTCGATATAAGTTTTAATATGATTTTGTATGACTTTTGAGAGTAATTTGCAAAGAAAAGATTACAGATAATTCCATGTTAATAGTTACTATTTGTAGTATCTCCTTTCTTCGGAATTTTCATTAAGATTTTTTTTCCATTCCTTCAGTAGTTTTTCCTCTTGCCAAATTTTCCAAAGCAGTAGATTAATAAGCCTGCATTAGTTTCAATATCAGCCTTTAAGGCATCTAGTCGAATATTATCCACTTCAGGACATTTGTCACCTTTCATTTGTTTGAATGCCAGTTTGATCTCTTGCTAATTGTTGTTGAATGTAGGGAAATACCAATGTCGCTCTCTGTTGCTTCAGTAAGGTTTGGTGCATTGTTTACTTCTCTTTCTCGATTTAGGAGGTCTGAGAAGTGCTCTTTCTACCTTTTTAGTTTCTGTGCTTCTGTTGATAGTATTTGACTTTCTTTATTCCTTATGGATTTGCAACACTTCTTTCAATTTCATATATTTCTTAGCTGTCCATTTCCTTGCAGCCTGTTCCACTCTATCTGCCTGTTCTATGGCCCACTTCTTTTTGTTGTTCTGAGCACTTTCCTCAACAACAGCACTCTTCACTTTAATATAAATTTTTAAAAATTGTTATACTTTTTTCATGTGCTGCAATTTATTTACATGTTTTGTAAGGAGCCACCCAATGAACTATGAACTAACTTGTGCTGTTTTTCCATTGACTGTATGCATGCATTCCCTGATGTTGGTTGGAACAAGATCACCCTAGCATCTGGTTGTTGAGTATGGATCTGATAGTGGTTGAGTTCAATTCAATTATTATAAATGGTGAATTTTGAACTGTATTAGTGAAGAGAATTATGGCTTAGTATATGTTTTCTATTGCACAATGTATATTTATTTATGATTAATATGTGCTAAATCACCTCATCAATTTAAAAGGTTTTTGAATGATTTTTGGGTGTAAAACATCCAGGCCACACAATTTATAGTCTTTAAAATAAATTTCAGGTCATGGGTGGTCTAAAAAAAATTAATATCATAAGGTTCTCTCCAAAGAGACATTATATGACATCAGTCATTGCCTGGAGAATTCCCCCCCCAAAAAAAAAAATCATTTAGACATCCTTCATGATAAACAGTAATTTCTTATTGCTCTGTGCAATAAATTGTTAAAAGTTAAAACCATATAAAACAACTATGGCATATGTGAATATATTTTGCTCACTTTTATTAGAGAATTAAATAAAAGGGGGGATTATTTTGCTTTAAAACTCAGCCACAGTTCATACAGTGAATATTTCAATAAGAGAAATTTAAAGTATGTTTCAGAATGACAGTTACAACAACAACAACAACAGTAATAATGATGATGATGATGATGATGATGATGATGATGATGATGATAAGTAAGGCTTTGTGGTCTCCTCAGTCTCCCGACCTAACCTTTTGCAACTTTTATCTTCAGAGTAAATTAAAAATATACTATATGTAAGAAAACTACACCCCGGAAGAACGAAAACAAAATATCTACCAGGAAATAGCCAGCATTACTCAATGTGAACTGTGGAAGATTTTTAAAGAGGCACCGAAAATGTACAGCCAGTTTCAGCACCTTCTTTCATAAAGTTGGAGTAAAATCTTTTGAAATTGTCAAGGAAACTGCTTTAAGGTTGTGTCAGTATCACTCTATAATATCTGTAGGCACCATTGAGTGCCTGTTTCACCTATAAGCAAACATCACAAGTTGGTTCATAAGTTCACTGGGTCAACCTGTAGAACAATAAATGTAAAAGACACAATATAATGTTGCAATACATATTCTTGCAGCTGTGATGGATTAAAAATGAGTATGTTACAAATGCATTCAATTCTCAAAGGCAACTGAAGGAAGTGAAGTTTAATTTCATCAGCACATATACCGCCATGGGTGGCTGAGGTTCTTAAGGCGCAGACTCGTGAGCTGGAGATCTGGGGTTCCAATCCTGCTAGGACTGTCCTTCCTGATTGGGTTTTTTTTTTCCCAGGTTTTCCTCAACAAAAACCTTTTCCACTATATCATTTCATCTCATGTATCATCAGTGTCCACTACCTGTGGTGCCTCAGTAGTAAAATCTGGCGTGGAAAAAAGAAAGAAAGAAAAAAAAAAAGACAGCACATATGAAGTATTATAAAATAAAATAATCAGAATTACAGCATTTATTTTCATACTGGTAAGTATATACATTATATTTAATCATTTGTTGACATTCCAACAAATTAAGACATCTGCATGCACAAATCATGAACATTAGGTGTTATGCAATATATGCGTATAACTCCACATCCAGTACTTATTTATTGTTGGCTTTTAAAAATGTTTCTTAATTTTAATTGAGTTAAATAATGAATTTACTGTGTTTTACAACACATTCTTAGTGAAATTTACCTTCACCTCTATTACACAAGCGTATTTCAAATATAAACCAAATTTTTAAAAATAAATTTATTCTTACCATATGTAATTACAAAACATAAATTATATTACTTTTCTATATAGTTTCCTTCAACAGAACAGATTGGTAGTTTATTCATTCTCTCATCAAAGAAAGAAAATGGGCACATCAATAGCCAATTGCACACAAAGTGCTGAACCTGTGCAACATGGCTGAATTTTTTTCCTCCCAATGCCTACTTCAGTGGCCAAACATGTGGTAATCATAAGGGGATAAATCAGGACTGTAAGAAAGATTTCTGGGGGGTGGGGTCCAGTGAATTTTCCTTAATTGATCCTGATTATGGCTCCTATATGTGGCTTCACATTGTTATGCAGAAGCACGATATCATGGAGGGTTTGCCAGCATCTTTTGTTGTGATACACAGCTCTCATGGTGTCCATATGTCACATTCCCAGTCTTTCATTCATGAAGGAAATCAATGAGCAACATGTCTTTGGAGTATCACAACATGATTACTAGAACTTTTCTGGATGACAGGCTCATTTTGGCCTTGACCGAAGCACTCACCTCTCTCTTCTCCTCCACTCTATACTCATTCTCTTTGTTTGCAGGGGTGTAGTGATATACCCACAGCTCAGGTCACAATTCTAGTCAAAAACTGCTCACCTTCCTCAAACCAATCCAGAAGCCTCTGACTGATGTGCTTTTGAACATTTTTCTATTCATTAGTACGTAACATCAACAATATGGTTGCACATTACAGCTTCTCTTTATAACTGAATGAAAATAATTAATGTGGCATGAATAACTCTTAAACCCAACCATATCTAAAGTTATCAGCCATTCACCTTCCTAGGGTAATGGAAAACTCTATGAGTCACAACCATGCTACTCATGCCAAATGGGAATCAAACCTAGTTTCAAGAGCTTACAAGTGTTTAGTTCATGCATGAGCCATGCAGTACACAAAGAATTATATACAAGTATATATATATATAGTTGAATCACAGCTGATGATGTGGACAAAAGCCTGTGAAACATGTTCTGTTTATAAATAATGTACTTACGAAGCTGTAGACAATGGAGAGGTAATATTTCCTAAACTTAGGTATTCATTTTTTATACTAAACTCCACTTACTTACATAAAAATAAGACACATTTTGGGAGAATCTCTCCCATCTTGCTCTCTGAACCGCCATTACTCGAAATGAAAACCTATTTCTTATTTTTATATAAGTAAGCGAGCTTAGTGTAAGAAATGAATACCTAAGTTTGGATATGTTCCATATAATTCAATGGTAAGTAGAGCATAAGAGTATTAAATTGATTCAAATGCTAATAAAATATAATTAATTACTCCACTGTATTAGTTTTGACAAGAAATTAATTTTAAATGTTGTATACAAACATTCTTTTTATAAGTTAAACAAAAGGAGATATGGTCCTAAATTCAGAGATAATGGGAGTGATATAGCATACCAATCAGCTGTGCACTGCCCCAGATAAATGGTACAAACTGGTAATCATCAAGACTCCACACTCCATGGCTTCCTGCAGGTTCCATCCTATAAGTCAATTGCAGCTTCCGCACAAGGAGCAAATACCTGGACACACATACTAGTAGGTAAGTTCATGATTTGCTTATATAATATTGTTTCACATTACTCAAATGCAAAACAGGAATAAAAACACAAATCATAGCTTTACAATAAAACTATCATAAAGTTTTTTCAGTTACTCTATTTTCCTATTTTATGAACTCTATTTTTTATGTATTATTTATGTTTTTTACAGGTACTGTCTCTAATAATTTTGCTCTTTAAAGTAACTTTTATTTACTGTTAATTGTGATAAAGAGTAGTTTTGTCTTCAAGAGTAAAGGATATAGGTTTCTCTAATTCTGAGTCAGTTTTCATACCCGTCCATTAACTTTTCATGCAAAGAATTAGCAGACATCAATTTCTATTTCTATCATGTTGAAGTTTCTTCCCCAGAGAGGGTGAGCCAAAGGTCAGGACAAATGGAAATCTGAAGGCAAAAGATTAGGGATATATGCTGAGCAGTGTGATAATGCAGGAAGGTAGACCACCCTGCAAAGTTTAATTTGGGCCTTCTAACAAAACTATTCATGTTTAAACATATGAGCTCAGTAGCATGACTTTGACTGGGGAAATATTAAATCTGATGGCTGGCAGGACCTTGGGGGAGTCAGAGGCATTAAAATTTGCCTGTATTATTATTGTTGCTATAGGCATTATTATTATTATTATTATTATTATTATTATTATTATTATTATTATTATTATTGGTGGTGGTGGTAATGTTGTAGGAAATTAGGAAACAAAGTAGTATTATTTCCCAGGTGCTACATGATGCTAGGATACACAGTACACTGCTCACCTCCAAAATCTGGCACAGGCACACTGTAATATATAGAATTTAAGGATCATCAGAAGTGGCGAAGATGTTTAGTATTCTTTGAGATAAAAGTTTCTGCATGTCAATTCTTCATGTTCTCTCACACTCGATACATAAAATGCTGAGTCCACTTAATCATGCTTGCAACATTGTGCTACATAAATATGTTTTTATTAATTTTAATTTTGAAAAGGATCATCCAGCTGATGCAACAGTTACAGGTAGAGAGAAAAATTAAAAGAATGCAGTGCAAATGTCTGATAAACTTGATGCTAAAGCATAATTTTCGATTAGCAAGAAGTGTGCCAATTCACAAACAGATGTTTTGTCTTTTATCTCATTTTTTAATGCATTTTTGAAGCACTTTTAACTATAAAGTCTTCAATATACTGCATTGATAAATGTTGTGCTTTACTATGCAATTCTTTGTCTTCTGCAGTAGACATAAACTATGGGGTGAATACACTGACAGATCACTTAAACATTTCATAGATTGAACTTAATTTTGATTTGATTAACAATGATGTTTAATGAAACACATTTACTTCAAAATATTTTTCAGGATCTGGCCAACGTTCATCTAAATGCCTCTTAGTTTTGCGGAATCTCACGTTTTCAAATTTTGCAACAACAACCCATTGATTTGTAAGAGACATGCCAGACAAAAACACTTCCTGAAAATTATTTCTATAGTCATTTAGCAAATTTGCAGAGTTTGGATTGACACTGAAGCTCAGAAAAGATCAAGGTCGATGGAATGCAGTAATTTTGATACCAAATTAACAGCTTCAAGTATTTTGGAATGCAGGACAACTTGAAAAACAAATTCAAAATTTTCCATTTGTTTTTTTTCAGAGCACTGGCTTCATTACAGTCAGCATATTTTAATTCCAACATTGCAGTTAGTGCCTTCATAACATTTAAGTAACCATGTCTTAGAGCTTTTATTGAGTCGAATCTTGATGACCAATGTATAGGATAAAGCATTTTAAAGAGTAAGTAGCTAGTGATAACATTTCCCATTGCTTTATACTTTAATTGAAAATGCTGCTGTAATACCAGTTCATACTTACACTATAAGTCCAAAATAGCTAAAAAACTTCCACATTGAGCTTTCCCTAAATCTTCTCTATCACTTCGTAAAACTAGATTAGATAATGATAATGCAATGATGACATTAATTATGTTATCAAGAATTTGTTTCCATATGTTAACTTCTTTAATATATATTCCAGAATACAATCTACCATTTATTTTCTTTCCTAGACATAAACAACATATGCTTCATATGGGAATGAGACATTTCATGTATTAAAATTTAAAATTTCTTTTGATACGCACTGCTAATCATGAGCAACCTTTATACAGATAAAATGAAAAGATGCTGAACTTCTGTTAGCAAATAACCAGCATGGCTCACAATAAACAGTCTCCTTTTCTAGAATAACGGAATACTTTTCTCATCATTTTAGCCTTGATTTTGTTAATTTTTCATAGTAAGTACTAGAGAAACATCTGTAGCTAGTAGAATTTAAAGCACCTGCTCAGTGGCTTGTAGTTTCAAGCAATATACCTGCAGTAAATTTGTTCCCAACCTGACCTTATATGTGATAATAAGAAAGAATTAGGAGAACCAAGTATGAATTTATAAGATAGATATATTTATTTCTTTGAAACAAAAAGGATAAAAATCACAATTAAACTTTTTAAAGAAAGAATTTAAAATCCCATCTTAAAAACCAAATGAATATGTATTTAAAAGGATAAAATTCCAGAGGAATCAAAGGAACAATTCAGTGAGTTTATCTATATTTTATGAAAGTTTAGTGGTGGAAGGCACCTTTTCAAAAGAGATACTGATTTTTCTGTGGGTGCCAAGGTTTTAGACTGGAAATATTGTCCAGAAAATACAAGAAACCATCTGACATTTGGTAAAACAGAAATTAGAAAATTTGTATTTGTTTTACTTGGATGAAAGAGAAAAAAATCATGGCTTTTGTATGTGCAAGAAAATGAAATTTCAGACAAAGCACGCCAAGTATTATAGTAATACCATCAAGTGAATGTGAAAGAGGACTCTTGTAGATTAATCTGATTGTAAATCTTCAAAATCATCTTCTGCAATGATGTTTATTAGGATTGAGAACCTCCTCTTACTCAGCTCGACTCAACCAAGTATGTGGAATCAGTACATCATTCTGTAGCTGATAAGAAAAGCAAGAAGGATCTAGAGATAACATATATCAGAAAATGTTATGTGTGAAAATTATTTGATGACAACTCCATGACAAGCATGAGCAGTTTTTTCCTAGGAAAATAAATCACTGCCTAAATGCTCTGCAAAGCTATAAATGTAACTTATTTTTCCTGTGTTATTAAGACATTGTTTTGCTTCAAACCTATGTATTTTGTCATTACTGTGAAAATAAAATTCCAAATGTGAATTACTGGAATTATGTATGCAACTGAATTCAGTTTTTACTACCATTATTTTCTTCCTGCAGTGTATAGCATTTTTCTTTTTATAATTGTTTAATGCCCCATTTCAATTGGAGATTTATGAGCAGATGAATGGAAGAAATTAATGATGATGTAGCCGAGTCTAATACAGCTTAATTTACCTCAGCTTGACCTATTTAAGATGAGGGAAAACTTGGGGGAAAAAGCTCCCCAGACAACTGGACCCAATTCTTTGTTTAAACTGCTGGAGTTCTACAATCTAAATTATAGCCACAAATGAAATAAAAAATAATTAGTTATTTACCATCATCAGGTGCAGACTCAAGGCATAAGACCTGTTCCAAATGTTCTATGGATCATAAGAATCAAACTGGAGATTTACAAAATAGAAAAACTCCAGTAGTCTGCATTACACAAGGCTACTGCCTAGTGCAACATATACATAATGTACAGAATATTAAAATATACTCATTCCTCAGACAGAACTCGAACCTGAACCCTTAGGTCATGAATATTCTCAACAAACATGGCAACCAGTGGTAGCATATCGTCATCATTATCATCATCATCACGGCTGCCACCAACACCACCACCACCATTATTACCATCAAGAGAAATCCTTGCTTAGCATGTTGTACAAAAATTTAATTACAAAACCTGTAGAATTTAACTTCTTCAAATGTGTATTCACAATAAATTATTTTATTTCTTTTCCTGGTTGCTATGCAGTAGAAAATTGCTGCAGCAATTTTACAATAATATGTATAGGAAGAAGCACAATGCTATAGGCATATTTTAAAGTAAGGTTTTAATTATTATTATTATTATTATTATTATTATAACTACAATTTATGACAGCTTTCTATTGTCCCCAAGGAAATTTCAAAATCTGGTGCCAAAGATGACTCTAAACACCAACAAGGAGGTTGGGACGAATACTCTGATGCACAGGATGCGAAATGCTGGAGGCTGATATTACAGAGCAAGAAGCTGTTAATGTGAGAATGTAAAATGAGCAAGAGATTTAAATTGTTCAGTGAATCTCATGCCACCCATCTCTATAATTATTTCTGTTATCAATGTACCTGTTAAAAATATGAGTTACAGCTGCTATTTTATCTTCTTCCTTAAGAGCACCAATTTTGAACAAACAGCACATGAACATCAAAAAGCACATCTCATGGCCAGTGCCATAGTCAATGCGTGTTGAGTTGCCAAACCCTTCTGTCAGATATGCTATGATTTCTGGTACAGCTCTGTGGAACTCTGCAGGGAGTGCTTTCTCTAACAGCTCTAATGCACCCTGAAAAAGAAAACAGCACAGTAACAGTACACTGGTTTAATTTTACTTTTAAGATACATAGCTAAATATCACTATGAACAATTTATTTTTAATAAGGTGGATGGCATATCATTATTGGTTAATTAAAAAATGATTCAGCAGCAAACAGCTAAGAAAGGGAATAAGAAGAACAACATATTAAGAAGACTAGCAGGAGTCAAATGGGGAGGATCCATAGGTCTCCTAAATGACAAGTACAAAAGATATATAAAGCCCAATCTGCTCTATAGAAGTGAGATAATGTCCACAATAAACAACCAACTAAAACTAAATTGGATACAACACAATCTAGGTCCTTAAGAAAAATAACAGAGCTGTTAAAACAATACCAAAATTGCTACAATTGCTACAATGCAGAGCATAACTAACAACCTGCCAATTAAAATAGAGCTAGATATTATATATTGGGGCAGAAATTAAAAAGTAATCAACGCTGGAATACTGGTTTCATATTCCTGACAGCACATAGTAAACTAAACAATTATTATCTGGCTTATACATCTGTAGAGTGTATACTATGGACCTCTTAAAAAGGGAGAAGGCAGGATATACTGTGAAGCATTCTCTCAATATACACCTTTGGGACAGTATGCTAACAATTTTGATGGTGAACTAATGGCCATTGGAGCAGCATTAGAAAACTCACTGTATAGAATGACATAATAAAAGAATTGTTATCTTAAGTGACTCTAAAGCAGCACTACAAAGTATAACAAATTAGTTACCCACCAACATAAGCTATAAATGAAATAAGAAAACTATGTCAGACAATCCAGATTAGAAAAACAGAAATAGTTTTACAATAGATCCAAGCCATGTGGGATTGAAGAGGACTGAGTCAGCTGATTAGCAAAAAAAGGACCCACCATAAAATTGCTCACCTTTAGAACTAGAACTTCCCTCTAAATGGAAAATCATAAAAAGATTAATAACTGAACAAGAACAACAAAATATCAAACAAAAACTTAAAGGAAAACCATACGAAGATCTAAATACTTTCAAACATCTTTTATTGAAACCAAGAAAAATTGAGTTGCCCAATTTCACTTAATTGTTGAGCATGATTGCCTGTCAGAACATCTCTTCAGGATGGAATTAGTCAAGAACAACCACTGCCTACTGTGTAAGGACGTGAATACTGTATTAAACAAAGAACATCTACTGAAATCCAGCCACAAAAAAATGAAAAATAATTTGGAAGCTTTTTATTGGGAAGTTAGGGAAAAAATGATAAATATCAGCATTCCCAATGGCGTAGCAATCAACCAAGCAACATTCCTCATGCTTGAAACATGCCAATAACACACCTATAACATACAAAGTAAGAACATAAAAACAAATTATTTTCACATCACTTGGATTCTGATATCATAATTATATCAATCTTTTTCTTCTACAGGTACTGCCTCAGTTATCTTGTGAAAAAGTTTGACTAGACTTCTTGCTGTACTTATGACGTATAATCCACTGCACTTCTCTGGTATAATACATAGCTTTCTTAGATCTGCAAGTTTTGGTGCTGGAGCAAGGGCATCAGCAAAGAAGGGCGAGAGGAGAAAGATGGGTAGAAGCCCCTCAAGGTTTTTAAAATTAATAAATTTCCATTTAATAACCAAAAACACTGATATTTTACAATAAAACATTTAAAGAACATAACTGATTAAACTATTTTTTCTTTTTTATATTGATTTTAAAAATTAAGTTGTGTAATATATCAACAACGAAGCAAACTGGGTATAAAAGATAATTTTACAGATGTGTCTAGCTTATTTTTATTGAAAATTGCAGGTTTTCAGACAATGGCAATTGTGAGCATTATGGTGTTTGTGACAATGAAAGCTCTAATGTTTTTTATAATTAGGATAGTCATCTCTCATTGTGATTTGTAACTGTTAGTGAATAGCATAGCAACACATCCATTTTTCAAATGGATCTGAGGAAGTATTTTACTGTTACCAGTTGTTGATTTTATGACATGCTGTAGATGATGTTTTGTTTCACTAACTTCATCATCACCATCATCATCATCATTATTATTATTATTGTTGTTGTTGTTATTACTGAATAACAGTCACTAGAATTAGAATTGGCCATTAAATTTTCATTTTTGTCCACTCAATACACTCACTAAGCTTTGGTCTCTTATTTGAATGAAAACCAGTTCCTTCAACATTACGAGATGATTTTCATTCAAATAAGAGACCAAAGTTTAGTGAGTGTATTGATGTTGACAAAAATGAAAATTTAATAGCCAATTCTAGTTCTTGTAACTGTTATTAAGGTGAAGTTAGTGAAACAAAAACGTCATCTACATCTGCAAGAATGAATGATTTGCAAAAACCCTATAGTTTGTACATGTGTTATGACATGTGAGCACTCGAGATACAAACAGAACCTGAACCTCAAGCTCCTCACTCAACCCTCAATGAGCCATTCTGTTGGCAAGCAAGTTAATGACTTGTTATTATAGGTTTATTAAGAATGAAGCCAGTCTTTTGCCCATATCCATTGAAGCAAAAGTCAACTTTCCCACATTAAAACTGGTCTGACAATATATTTTCAATGGACGAATATCTAATTTCAGTTCCACGAAGCAGAAGTCTATGAATTTTAACAATATGACATCTAGTAAGCTATTCCTCACATTTAAACATTTTCTGTCCATTTGGTACTTAAATTATAAAATAAATTATCTGGAGACCACAAACCATTATTTAAGGAATGTCTGCCATATCATCAATAAACTTAGGCAGGTCTGCAGGAGTTGCTTGTTCAACAATATTGCTTGTTGCAAGAAAGCATTGTAAGTTGCTATAATTGGCCTTTTTCTGCACTCTTCAACATGCACATTTTCATGACCTTCCATTAACTATGTAAGCCATTGCCAAAGCATTTAATTGCTCATGCAGTCTTCTCCATAAAAACAGGTTAGCTTGGGATATTTACAGCTGTATCATTTTGAGCTCTCAAAAACATATGACAGAACATAATGCACAATTGAACAAACTTTGTAGTTTAGTTGATTATTTCCAAGGCAATGAGCACAGATGCTTGAAACCACTTGAGTGCTAACAATATACTCCCACAAAATATGCCAGTCCATTGACTTAATTGTTGCCGGTTGTTTTTCAGAGATAAAAAAAATATGGAATCTTAGTTTCTGGATGATTCTTGTATATAACTGTAAATATGGGATAGTAAATTTGATAAAAAAAATAATTTTTAAAAATGTTAGGGCATTTTAGCTCATAAAATCCTATGTTGGATTAGAGTTTCTCCAGGGAAGAAATTTTCAGTTTATGCATTTAGTTAATATAATAAATAATGTCCTGTAGCAACACTTTATTCCAGTTTAAGCAACTTCAAGCTACTAGGTCATTTTACTGCTTATTTAAAGATGTCATTCACTTAGTGACAGCAAGTAAATTCCAAAATTCAAAATAGCTATCTATGAGCTTGGCATGCCAATTAGAGATCAGTTGAACTTTGAATGTTGGCCAAAATGAGTATACAGGAAATATGAAAATATAACAAATGCTGTAGTTTCCTGGTGGTCTAGTGGTAACCATACTTACCTCATAGACCCAAGACCTTGGTTTCAATCCCAGCCATGATTGGTGATATTTTTTTTGAGGTGTGGTTGCGAGTACTACCAGGCTCTAGGTCCAGGGGTGTAACACAGAGGTCTGTGCCACCCGTGGTTTTTTGCATTAATACGGCACCTTGTTTCCTAAACCGACCCGCCATTCGGCTGCAGGCGATTACGTTGCCCAAGCGCACCGAGTGAACTGCAGCTTCTAAAGCCGAGCGCACCCAGCTACCAGAGTTTCACTGGCTGATAGGTCATACCCTAAGTATGGCTTACTTTGGAAGGAAAGTAAAGCCATGGGTCCCATGTCATGGGTTTACAGCATATAAATACATTGGCCATTTTACATCTTGAATTGAATGGGATGCTGATGACCTCAGAGGTCAAAGAGGGTCCATAAATAAACCTAATCAACAATAACAGATGCTAGAAGTTGCAGTCAACTTACAAAAATAACTCCCTAAACTAAAGAGAGAATTAGACATTGCAAAGACTAGATCACTGAAATAACAGTTGTGATGAAGAAACTGCATTTCTGTGAACATTTTTAATTATAACACGAAAGTGAGGGGACAACAATAAGGAGGTATGTATGACAAATCTGCCAAATAAGGAAGGTATGCTTGCAAGGTGCTTGTAAAACCCCTTTTTAATGCTAGGAACAATAAACATTAGCAAATTTTTTGCAAAAAGTTGATTTATCTTGGATTTGCAGAAAATAATCTAGGATAGTGTTCAATCTGTTGATTAAGCTTAACTGGTTGATTGCCACAGCTCCTCAAGCCAGTCTTAACTTTATAAATTATTTAAATATACTTTTAATGATTTGTATTCGTATGAATAAATGAATATTTATTATTTGTACACATTACAAATAGTTTTACAATATTGATCCTGAGTGGTTGTTAATTCTGGATCCTATATAACAACACCCTGGTTGTTGTATACTTGGATCCTACATCACTCAGTTGGACTTTATAAATACTTCCCTAAAGGTGATCATCTTCCCCCATTGTTACCTTAATACCATCTTCCTTCGCCTTGATCACTTTCTTCCAACACTTTTCTCTTACTTTCCCTACATGATTTCCAAACTGATTCAAAAATTCTTTTCTGCTAATCCCAAAAAAGCTTTAATACCAGAATTTCTACCTGCAAATTATCCCACTTCTTGTTCCACATTTCCTCTTTCCATCCTTCGGTTTCTGTACATTCTGTACAGTGCAAGCTCTTGTCTACCTTATCACACTTTGGGCATAATTACTTGTCTACTTTTACTACATCTAACATCATTATTCCTGATCTTGCCCATGCCATAACCTCTCTACTCATTTAGTCACAAACCTCAATATGTTTTTCCTGCCTCACTCTTTCTTAAAACTCCTATAACATATCAGAGTAGTTTATCTCTTAGGCTATCAAATATTTCCTGTTTCTCTATATCATCAATTCTTGCTTTCACTTTATTTCACACACCTTGCCCATTTTGTGACTTTAAACTATCTAGCTCTCCCAAACCAATTTCTCTTACAATTTCCTTTAATCTACCTACCCAACTTCCTATTCATTTTCTTTTTTCTTATGCCCCCAAGCAGTCTTGGAGAATATTTCCTTCCTCCAATGATTGAGTGGTAAAAATGGGCTTAAGGTTCCATAATAGATTTCTAGCAGGAGTATGACACAGTATGTATGTGCCCATGTGCCAATTTTTACTTCTCCTTGCAATGGCAAATTTCTGTGCTCTTTGCATTGCCCTAGTCAGTTAATAGCCTGCCTTGTAAGTAGATGTAGTTGGTATTATATATTGAAATAGATCAGTCGTAATGCTTCTGTTGTATTTACAGTTTAGTAATTGTTTGTGTTTTATTTAATAACAAGTGTTCTAAATGCTCAGCATAAGGAATTTTATCATGTTCATAGTGATTAGGAGGAATAGTTGTTTATTGTTATACATAAAAATATTGGTATATGTATTATATGCAATATCAACTTAGCTATCCTAAAATAAAAAATAATATGAACGACATTTTACAGTTCACAAGAGATTTAAATCTCAAGCTCCTGTTGGTAGTGAGTTAAAGAAAAAACATTCAATTTTAAATACATGAATGTAACGTAATTAAAGCAAACATGTTTTTTAAAACCTATATAAACAGTCTTGTAGCAAAAGTAGCCAATTTTCATGTACCACAAGCAAAGTTTGTGATACATAAAGTCTTTGATAATGACCCAGTTCTTACAGTGCTTTCCTGCAAGAGTTCTTGTTTTCTACATTTAAAAAATAAGAGATAATCTCAGGTATCAAAGACATGCCTCTGTCTAGGTTCCAGAACTAAATTTAGGATACCTCACAAGCATTATTTGGGAGGAGGAGGAGGAGGAGGAGGAGGAGGGGAGATGGAGGAGGAGGAGGAGGAGGAGGAGGAGGAGGAGAAGAAGAAGAAGAAGAAGAAGAAGAAGAAGAAGAAGAAGAAGAAGAAGAAGAACAAGAAGAACAAGAAGAACAAGAACAAGAAGAACAAGAACAAGAAGAAGAAGAAGTTATGGTAAGAACATGATAAAGATTTATCCAACTAAAAGTTATTTCTTATTTTCTTTAAATTTGTTGTCTATGATTATTCATTCTAAAAATTTAATGCAACTACATAGTTTGGGAAGCACTTAAGTTTTTCCATGTAACTTCAATGTGTGCACCCCACAATTAAAACTTACTATAATAACAGACCTGACCCTTTTCGTAATTACAAATGAAATACATTACAAGTTGGAACAAATGGAATTCCTTATTAATACATATAAATACTACGCAAATAAATAACACAGTGCTCAAAAATGAAATTCCTTTTCAATTCACATACACACATACATACTTACACCTAGCCCAGAAGAATAAAAGAAAAAAAAAACGGAGGACCAGTGGCTCATTACTTTTGAAATATCTTCAATTACTTTACTGTCACATTATGTAATTTTAAAACTGGACAACAAATATTAAAGGGAAGTGAAAGTGGGATGCATATGTTGAATTTCAATATTTTTCTGTATTCTTCTTCTACAAATAAGTAATAATAATAATAATAATAATAATAATAATAATAATAATAATAATAATAATAATAATAATTAATATAATGACAACGTTGTGATTTAATTGCTTCAACATTATATAATTTTTCACTTTTAAAAATTAACCCAGTTTAAGAATGTATCTTCTTACCTCCTTAAGTTTTGCATACCATGTTCTAAATGCCTGGTTTCCGAAGCGCTGGGGTTGTACAATTGGAGGTGTCTCATCCAACCACTGCTCCAGTGTATCAAGCAGGGTAATAATGCCTTTTGTAATATCACTTACTGGACAATCAATTAATAAAGATTTTCCTTTAACAGATTCATTCAATGCCATGATGAAGCCCAAATATTCCTATAAGAAAACAGAAATTTTTTAAAACTGAAAGTTAAAAACACGAAAGTCCTGACAACTCCGTTAACTTTATGCACATGTAAAAATGTGCATTTTGATAAAATATGATAAATGGAAAAGATATATCTTAGGACTTTTTTCTTTTTGAATAGCATTTAACACCCGTAATTTTACTGCTGAGGCTGGACTCTGGACTCTGATAATACACGAGATGAAATGAAATGAATTTTTTTCCCCTTCTCTCTAAAGGAAGAAAATGTTGCAGACCTAAGTTTAGGATACCAACCATTAGCCATTTATGAGGACTGAGGAAAATATGGGAAAAATCCTTAGTTAGAATGTTACTGCCGGGAATCGAGACCTCCCCTGACCTCGGCATCCTTTGTGGCATCTAAATTCTTATTTCTACTAATCAGTAAACCAAAGTAACTTAACTAATGATAGTTTCAGCGGCTAATGGACTTATACAAGTGATTAAGTGCCCTGAAAAAAACATTCTTTGCCGTCATAAACACAAAATCATTACATTAACTACGCAACAATGTAACAGTATCAACAAATGCTAACATGTAAGCTGCAGGCCAAGAAAATTCTTCTTTGAAAGAAAAATATTTTAGTTTCATGTTATAAACACATTCAGAATGACATTAGCGGTTGTTCTCATGAATGAAACTAATTCACAAAACTACTATAACTGTCTGGCCGCAATTACACAACTGAAGTATTACGCTGCATACATACCAAATATGCTTCCGATTTTTCCCACATTTGCATATCTTCCATGCTTAAAACTGCCCTCTTAGGCACTATGAACACATGATCTGCCGGAACTGGAATGAAAACAAAGGCATTTATTAATTTACCATGATTTTTCAGGGCGTCCAGGCAACTATAGCGAAATATTCACTTTATGCATTGTGCCAGAGCTGTGAAACTAACCTCACTCTTTATTAAATAAGAAAAGAAACTTACGTTTGAAGCTCATGTTGTTGATTTAAATTACAATGAAGAATAAAACAAATATTGTCCACATAAATTAATTAATAACGGAATAAACTAAAGGTAATTTGACATGTTATCACTCAGATTGCGACCTTTTCAATTTACAATTTATGACACACACACTTCTCTTGCAATTTCCAAATGCGCCGCATGAATTATGAATGCCATTGGTTATCGCTGCGACTGACGTTAAAAACAGCATTGCCAACATGAAAAATATTAAAGCGCTAAATCCTTGCCCTCCAAAAGCTCCAAAAAAGTACCAGAACTTAAGTTAAGAAAACAGAGAGAGATAAAAAAATTGAGCCACGTCTCGTAAGACATAAATCCTTGTATTGCGGAGTTGCGACTTGCGAGTCGTTGTTTTGGTATACATAATAATTTTCCCTCCTTGCAGAGCCTTGGAAGCATGAGTTTGGGTTCATGAATTCATTAGTTCATGTGTCTATCTCCAGTTAGTCCCCCCCCCCCTTTTTTCCCGTTATGAATGTCTGAAGGAAGTTCTCAATTTTAATCTTGCTCCATGTAGCTTTTAACAAACCACTAAGCAGTTTTAAGCAAGTCACAACAGTCTAAACAACTTTCGCAATGGCAGAAATAAGAGATTATCTCTTATTTCTCGTTCGATTACACGAGACAAGAGACACAGGACCAAATAAATATGCAAAGCCGCGTGAAATAAAAGACTAATCCGCGCCGGATAGGCAACAAGATCACAGTTCTGAAGGATAGGGAAAAGAGTTTTTTTCTTAAAGAAATTGTAAATTATTAATATACTAAGAATAAACACAAAGAATACAAATACAAACTATCAGGGGGCCTCCACCTAGCTGGCCCAGGCCATTTTAGGGTATGCCCCCTCACAATTACACAAAGTAAATAAAATAATTGGTTTTATTATATCACATTTATCCAAATTCTAATATAATTAGACAAATATAGTATTTCCACCTTGATTGCATCAGTCCCCAGTCCCCGGTTCATCAGCAGCAACCCACTGGAATTCCAGGGGACCAGACTCCGACCCAATCCAAGGTCCTAAATAAAATTTGTCCATTACTCTACAATGCCATTATTTTGTTAGCTGGACAACTTCTACAACTACTATGCCTTTATTTCTCAAATGCATATTAAATGCTACATTTCAAAAACTAATAAACATTTAACACACTTCCAACCATAGTCACCTTTAATTACATCCTAATATAATTCAACAAATTCAACTCATTACCCCCTATTTGATTTACTTCCCTTCCTAGTATCCAATTCCATTTATTTTTAAATTTGCTTAGGAACTCCTCTACATTCCTGCTATCTTTATTGAACATTTTCATTAAGGCTTATTTTCTATCTAATTTACACCATATCTCATTTATGAAATATTTCCTCCAGAGTTCTATCCCCTTATATGTTTAATATCCTCCTTCCCCCCCATATTTGATACTGATTTTGAGGAAACCCTTTCCCTATTCCTTTTAATCTTCACATGCCTGCTCGTTACCACGCAAGGTCCTTTCCCTGTTCTTTATTTAATTTATAATTATACTTCTCTCTTTCCCATTTATTTTTACCGGTATATAAAATATTAAATATCTTTTACTATCTCGCTAAATCGGACGACTTTTGCTCACTAAGCAAGAAAAGAGTGGCAAGAGGGGCGCGGCCATGTTAGGTGGGGGGTTCATGGAGGGAAGCAATCGAGCGGATATTTCCGCTTTGATAAATCCATCCCAGTGGCGCTGTCTGAGCGAGAGGTTGCACAGTCCGTTGTTCAGAGAATCATACTTCTTTTCTGACCAAAGAAGGAGTCAAACCGATCAAGATTTTATCCAGACTTCGGGCAATATTTGAAGAAGCGAGCTTTCACGAACCCAAGTATTTGACTGACATAAGAAGGTCTCAGTTATCGTGATGCAGCGTAAAATGAAAACCACCCACGTAATCCACGGACAAACATCACTCAGAAAAACAGTCAGACCATTTGTGACCTTTTATAAGGTGATCAACACCTAAGTATGCTTGGAATCACTTCATAGGCAAGTATAAGTTGTGAAAGGACATAAACATGCTTTCTGAAGAACAAGGATTTTAGAAAATGTCAACGGGGGTGGCACCCACGTCTCCTCACTAATGAATAGAAACATGTTCGAAAGAACGCCCCGTCAATCTTTTGGGTAGGTTTAAAAGGCGAAACCTTTTAGACCCGAAACGTGAACTGTGACGGAACGTGGACAGACCGTCTGCACCTGCATAAACAAGAAAATGGGTATGGAATGTAAGAGAGGTAAGGAGACGGTTCTCCTGTCAATTTCAAAACCCACCTCTCAACCGGAAAACTTCTTACGAGCTTGTTTTGGGACTCCAAAACAACCCATTCGTGAGGTCCTGCTGCCATATGACAACCCGAAACCATATATTCGAGGTCTGTTCAAAAAGTATCGCGAATTTTGTGTTTTTTTAAAAAGTATTTATTTATTCATGAATATCTATTTTGTCTCTCTCAAAGTAACCCCCAACAGATATTATACAATTGTGCCAACGTTTTTTCCAATCCTCGAAGCACTTTAAAAAATCGTTTTTTGTGATCTTGTTCAGCTCCTCCTTCGATGCCGTCTTTATCTCCTCAATCGTGGCGTAGCGTCGTCATTTCATGGGCCTCTTCAGTTTTGGGGGAAAAAAAAGTCACAGGGGGTCAGGTCCAGGGAGTACGGTGGCTGCGGCATCATAAGTGTATTGTCCAAAAATTCGCGCACAAGCAACGATGTGTGAGCAGGGGTGTTATCATGGTGTAAAAGCCAATTTTTGTTCTTCCACAAATACGGGCGTTTCTGGCGGATTGCTTCGTGCAAATTGCGCATAACTTGCAGGTAATATTGCTTATTGACCGTTCTACCCTGTGGCAAGAACTCATGATGCACCACGCCCCTGCAATCGAAGAAAACTGTAAGCAAAACTTTCACATTCAACCGAACTTGGCGCCCTTTTTTTCGATCTTGGCTCGTGTGGCAGCATCCATTGAGATGATTGAGCTGTAGTTGCGACGTCATAAACATAAACCCATGATTCGTCACCAGTTATGATCCTCTGGAGAAAATTTAGGTCGTCGCGGACAGAGTTCAATGTTAGCTCCTTAGCAACGTTAATGCGATGGTGTTTTTGGTCGAAATTGAGCAACTTTGGTACGAATTTTGCGGCGACCCAAATCTCATGCCCAAATCATTGGTAAAAATCGAATGGCACGAGCCAATTGATATATTTAGGTCCTCAGCAACTTCTCTAGCGGTGATTCGACGATTGGCCAATACTATTTTCTTCACTTCTTCAATGTTTTCGTCTGTTGTTGACGAGCTCGGGCGTCCGGGACGCTCTTCGTCGTTCACATCTTCTCGACCCTCTGAGAACATTTTGTACCACCGATAAACGTTGCTTTGATCCAAGGTAGCCTCGCCATATGCCACAGTCTACATTCAGAATGCATCCGCGCACTTAATTTTGTTTTTCATACTAAATTTGATACAGATTCTTTGTTTCATTTTTTGGAATAGGCAAAAATCGAAGACGAGCCAAAACACGTCCAAGCAGAATAGCTGTCAACAATTAACTGAACATTCCAAATGGCCGAGCTTGTCAACATAAGTGAGGGACATGAGTACCAACATAACGCCACAAAACAATCGAAAATCGAATATACGTAGCCTGCGGAAATTCCAAATTCGCGATACTTTTTGTATAGATCTCATATAGCAGCTACACGGCGGAATCAGGTAAGAAAAATTCACTGAATATCCCTAGAACACACTCCTTACAGTTCCGGTGTATTATCTTGTGATTACATATTTGGGCCAGTAAAGAAGGCCTTGGTAATTAAAAGATTCAGCGACAATGCAGAAGTTGACTTTATGCGCAATTAGTTATTCCCACCCATCAACTTTCTTTAACGAGAAAATACAGTCAACTACCTATCCGGTGGAAAAAATAGATTTCTCCTGAAGGGAACTACATAGAAAAGTAATATAATTTGTTTTGTAACTTCATATGGTAAGAACACATTTATTTTTTAAAAAAAACGCGATTATATTTGAACGAGCCTAGTGTATATACAACATATGCTTTAAAATTTCAATAAGTACAACATATAAACTCCTGATTATTTCAGTTTCCGTTATGCTTTGATGGCAGTGCATATACCAGTAACTATGATCGCAGGTGCAGACCTCAGATGCCAGAGACTTCAGCGTTGTGTGGCCTAGTACATGGGATGTAAAAACCAAATTTCTGTTTAAAAAAAGCGAGTGGAAAGTCTGTGATTTACCCCATTTACCAGTCTTAGAGAGAAAGGGGCAAAAGAAGGATAGCACCGAATGTTTTCAAGAAACTAATGGAAGAAAACCCAACTCTTTCTGTGTATGATAGAAACTAACTACACAATATACCTACTGTTGTACTTGAATGGAATGTACGGTAAAAGCTGAAGGAATCCGGAGTGTTGCGAATATCGATAAAGGAAAGGAATGACCTAAACCAAAATTACAATGCGTCCACTATTACTTCTATTTTGACCATAGATTACCGATTCCGATCTCAATAAATACGAATATATCACTCCTTGGCGCCAGGCTCCATTGGTTAAGTAGTTTATTAGGACTAAAAAATAACCGTTGCAACATTTTAAATAGTTATATCTGATTACCACTTTCCTTTAATAATACAGTTTTTGCACGATAATCTTGTCGCAACTTTTAAACAAATTTCCTTGTCAGCGTTTTACAATATTTGCAGGACCAGCACATGCTTCTGTCATGGCGCCTCATTACATTTAAATTGAAAGCACTATACAGAGAGCAACATATATATAAATTACTAATAGTTAAAATGCATTAATAAGATATTCAAAATGACTGGGATCTCTGAAGACCATTACCTTATTGAAAAGGTAAGATTTTCTTAATGAAATTTGAGTTTTAATTTGCAATTTCGGTTAGGGACCACTGTGTGTAACATCAAGGATGTAAATCGTCCTGGGGCCAATGAGAAAAGAACTGCACCATATACAAGTAACAGCGAATAGATAGTGGTAAAAGCAGATGGTCCTGTTAGGGGTGCATTCCTAACAACGTGTGTCCGTTTTTATTAAAAAAACCATTCATATTTGATAAAATATTAAATAGTCTAAATAATGATCCTCGCGAATTTCGTGACGTTCCCCGGAATTTGTACCGAAAACAAGAAAACATAGTGTAGGTCGCACAATGTGCCTTTATGTGACAATGGCATTAAAGGGAACTTTTGAATAAAGCGCAAACATTTTTTGACAATAGTGAAAACAACCGAATAGAAACAGTTTTGGCGTTCATTAACGGATTCATTGTGGAAACAACCAAAATATTTCAATTATGAGATATTCACTAGTTCCTTCTATCTGCAATATCTCAGTTGGAGCAAAATAACATTACATCACGCATTCGAGCAAGAAGATTAGCGTATGGAAAAGGACGACTTTATTGATACGACCGTCTATCGTTTTTAATACCACTGCCTTTCACTTTTTAATCATCTGGATGCTAATTCAGAAGATGAATATAAAAATTACTCCCCCCTTCCGCTATAACAACATGGATTCAAAAGTTACCCCACTTCCTGATATAGACTAAAGTGAATTTGGTACACGATTATTCTGTAAAAGGTAATTTGTGGGGAATGCAATATAGCTATTATTATTATTATTATTATTATTATTATTATTATTATTATTATTATTATTATTATTATTATTACCACCACTACTACTACTACTACTACTACTACTACTACTACTACTACTACTACTACTACTACTACTACTACTACTAAACTGATACTAAAATGGAACGCTTACTTGAATATTTGAGTATCAGATAACTCTACCTCTGCCTATGACCCCCGATGTAAGAATCTAGGGAAAGTCTCCACATCTAGGTTACAGTATCATATTCCACTATTTCCCTTCTTCTTCTTCTTCTTCTTCTTCTTCTTCTTCTTAACAACAACAACAACAACAACAACAACAACAACAATAATAATAATAATAATAATAATAATAATAATAATAATAATAATAATAATAATAATAATAATTACTACAAAACCCCGAACCTGAAAGTTTAACAGTGAAACTGTTCTTCAAACCTCTGCACACAAAATCAAATTTGACTAGAAATATTAGCAGGTTGAGCTAGTATCACTAATATCATTGTTGATGAAGTTCTTATGAATTTTCCGAAGCTATCTATCAACAATGAGTTATAAATAATCAATTAATCTTTGAATCCACCTAAAAGTCAGAATTTTGATCGTATACTTAATTCGTGGAACCTACAAAATCATCGCAGAATGTCCATATCAAACTCTCAATTGAGTTGCTAAATGCGCTAAATCCATTAGTTCCCAAATTAAGTATGACTTCCTTCGGGAGGGAAGGAAGTACATGTACATTATATATTTACGGCATGTAAAAGAATTTCAAGCCTGAAAAATGAGGCCTCTGAGCAGCAAAATTTATCGACCATTTCACTCCCTGAATTGAATGGAACGCTGATGACCAGAGATGTTAAATAGCATCCGTAAATAAACAAAATCAATCGCAGTTTTTACAGTCAAGTGCCGAATTTGACAACAGCGAAAAGAACTTTACTGATAAAACTAAGAAACAAATCCGAATCCAAATATGAAGCCTACATATTAGTCTGTATATTGTATATTTAGCACAGTTATGTGTCACGTCTAAACGGGAAAAGAAATATGCTAAAAGTTAGATTAAAAACCACCTCTTTCAATTAGGTGCGACATAAGTGACAACTGATTTCTAAGTTAATAGTGCCTTCATAGAGCAAAATTTTAATATTGGGAGTATTACTACCTGTCGGTGCTGGTGGTGTAGTGCTTACCATTCTTGCCTCCTACACCCAAGAACGCGGGGTTCGAACCCGGCCAGGACCAATGGATTTTTTCGGGCGTAAAAATCCTAAGTATGGCTTCCTTCGGAAGGGAAGTAAAGCCGTGGGTCCCGTATCGTACATTTACGGCACGAAAAAGAACCTCGAGCCTGAAAGTGAGGCCTGTGAGAAAAATTTGTCGGCCGTCTCACGCCCTGAGTTGAATGGGACGCTGATGACCTGAGATGTTAAAGAGCGTCCATAAATCAATCAATCTAATTCAGAGTATTATTAACTATTATCCTCTCCTCAAAGTGCTTATGCACCTCCGTCGAGGGTGTATTTCTTATACGGTTCCAGGCTCCTCCCACTAATCAGAATAGCAGGGTGGGTAAAACAATGTGGAATGGCGGAAATATTGCTGTCTTTGTATTGAGTGGGTAATCTCAAAAATAGTATAATTTATTTATTTATTAAAATTAATAATTAATATTAAAATTAATAATTAATATTAATATATTGATATTAATAAAATTAATATCAATAAATATCAATAATATCAATATTTATTAAATATTTATGAAAATAAATTTATTAAAATTTATTAAAATTTATTAATTTATTAATATCAATATTTATTAAAATTAATATCAATAGCACTAAGATGTTTTACAGCATGTACCACTTTATGCTTCCTATAGGAACTCCGTGAACATGTAGTTTGCAGGTGCAAATGAATAATTTACAAATATAGGTATAAGATAATAAAGATAGTATGGTTGACTTTCCAAAATTTTTTTCTCATATTTTGGAACGATCAGAAAGCTCTTCAGTACTTTACAGCACTTCAGCTAAATATATCGGGGCACTTCTGGAGACAGTAGATTTACTTACGGGTGGTATATATTTACCATAAAAGAAACTCGTTTCAACGATTCCATAGCCTGTATCCATTTTTCAAAAGTAACATACCTATAAAGTCTAAACGTGTACTGTAGGTTTCATAAATACATTCACAGGAACATAATTGGAGCTAATTATCTCTCTAGCAATGAGTAACTCTAAAGTGACCAAACATTAGTCTTTTCTGCAGTTATATTCAGAATATGAGAAACAAGTTTCTTCGGTCTTTGAAATTGCGTCCAAATTAGAAAGAACGCCAATAGGTTTTTCATAAATACAGTTTACTTTTTAATATTATATTTATTTTCATAGTACGAACTTATATAGTTTTGTTTTGTTAAACTGCCATTGAAGGACAGCTTTTCATTTATATCACATACTTTTTGTATATTGATAATATTCTTTCGTCTTTGAAAAGAGTCCTCTCTGAACTGTGACCTATAACTATTAAATAAAACTTCCATGAAAAAATTAAAGAAACTAAAAGCATGTTTCTTGTGGGTTACATGCTCTCAGACCAACTTCTGCAAATGATCTTAAATTAAACCAACCAAAAAAGTCGCTTACATGGCAATACGCAATATGGAATGGCAATACGCATTGTATACGCAACTTGTGTTCGCGATTGAAAAAAAAAATATAGTTCATATAAATGAGTTTTGTGTGTAGATAACAAAATGAAAAAGTTATACAATCGGTATTTACGCTGCACTTCAAGGCCATGAACACATTTGCATATACCGGGTACAAACATTGGGTTGTTGGCAGCTCTTGGTAAAATAACGTGTCCACAGAGTACAAAATGCGCAAACCAATTTTCTGATCATAATAAGAGCAGTTCATGAATGCAAAATAACGCATTTATACATCAAAAAGCTTTTCTGGCGGTGTTTCAAAAACTTTGGTCGAGAGTCATCATATGCAGGTATTATTCAAAATTATCTAAGGAAGTATGCAGAGATGGGAGAAGAGAGCTGTGCATAATGTACGTCAGCAATGAAATGTAATCTTTCGTGAATGGTGTGAACTGAAGGTTGTTGAGAATAATGGGATTTTCAATCTGACTCAAAAATATAGCACAATATATACAATATAGCACATATAGAGAATGAAGGTAAGGTGCCATCTAGGAGGAATGACCTTGTTCGTATACACCATATATTTAACCTTGATGGCATCAATATTCTCTCTGTCACGACATGTGCCCGTGAGTAAACAGAGGAAGAAACTCTTGCTGCTTATAGGAAGAAGGCATCTTGGAAGAACTGGGTAATAATTTATTTCGTGATTAAGGTGAACTTAGAAGCCACTTGGCCCATATTTTGTGCTTTCACCGTATGCTGTGATATGCGCAGTTCAAACTGCTCTTTTGGTTCTTGATTACTCTCCACCATCTTCGAAAACGCTATCCACTAGCCGAAGTAACGGGCTTTATGGTGTAGGAATGACCTGTCGCTTTCTCACTTAGACTTAACATCTTACTGATTTCGCTCCCTTATAATGCAGAATTCGTGGCGAGTGAAACATTTTGCATATACCATTTTAATTTGTATTATATATCTGGCTAGGTAGCGTGGTGTTTATTAAGTGTATCACATCATTGTTAAACTTGTCGCATGTTTAGTCACTACGCGTTCTTTTCATAGCTCTTAATAATCACACGTTGTGATATCGCCGAAATTGAGTGTTTGTTTGAAACTTGCTACCCAAACAGGTAGAGGCAGTAAACCGCATGAGTGCAAAATCTTGAGCTTTTTCCTTACCCTCAGCTTGAAGATCGTTGTCATGAAAGTTTACGCCAAAAAGAAATTTCACGATCATTAACTTTTCAGCAACATACTCTATAATTGTCCTTTCTCTACAAGGTGGCGTAGATATCGCAAATTAATATAATTATAAACGCTCAAGATTTTGAGCTCACACATTTTATTGCCTCTACCTGGTTGGGTAGCAAGTTTTAAACAAAGACTCAATTTCGGCGATATCACAACGTGTGATTACTAAGAGCTAGGAAAAAAACGCGAAGTCACTAAAATATGACAAGTTCTGACACACACAAACATATATATTGCACCACACCATATCGTTTAGGGACTATACTGAAAATTAATGGTTTAGTTTTACCATAATCCTGAAAGCAATAATCTCCCTTGCCTTTTCCAGTGGAACATTACCCCACTTCTTTTTCTTCTGTGGACTTGGGAGATAAATGGACTACAGGCTTCCATTCTTACTAACATCTTTGAATCGACACTTGAATCACCATCCTTTCTTTCACCAGGTATTCTTTTCCGCAGCCATGTTATTGAATGCAAACTATTATATGTTTATCCTCCTCAGTTGCCATCGGTTTTCAATCACGTTGATTGTGAATTTTGCTAATTTTCTCTCTTTTTCTGTAACTTCTTAAAATATTTTGCATTTATAACGAGTTATAACTATATTCGTGATATTTGCAGTATACATACCACGTGAGTCCTTAAGTGAGAATAAGTGCTACGTAAGCAGTCACAGCAAAAAAAAAAGAATAGCTATACTGTTGACTCGTCACGATCAGAGTATGTAATAATGGCAAAGTTCATGCAGGACATCTACAGTACGGTACTTAGATAGAGTACAACAAAAGTTTCAATAACAAAGTTATTATGAACATGGATTTTTTCCTTCAGTTTAACGCTCCTCAAAAGTTATAAGAAACAATGAATGTCTGGTGAAATAAGTGCATAAACTAGCCGGGAATCCGTACTGCTAAGTTATCCTGCATTCAAATTTTCAGGGTAGAGGAAAATCCCGAAAAACCTTATGCAGGCAACTGACAGATAGGATCTGGACCTCCGACTTGCAGGCAGACAGGCTGACCATAACACCACGGAGGGGGCCTGTAACCTCGGATGATGCCTATTTCAACTACAAAAGTTACACAAGAATTGTATTATGAAACATGTAGCGAAGAAATATTTAAATGTTTAAAATGATTGCATTTATTGTAAAACGATGTTAGGCGTAGTCCCTCTTCAGTAAAACATCAAATATTTATAATTGATAATGAAATTGAGGATGGAACTTAGATTTTACATGTTTGTAATCTATTTATCATATCTATTCATAAAAACTACAAATTATTTTTGGCAAACGCAATCGCAACAGCGCAATAGCAGTTTCGAGAGCCCTAGCCGTTAATATTTGTCTGTTTTTATCGCTATTGGGGAGAATCGTTATTCCCGTTGGCTGCTGGCAGAGATCGACATTTATCTTGAGCTATCATGCTATTAAAGTTCAATACTCCGTTCATTGTTATCCATTTCATTTTTATGAGATAATCACTTCATTAACGAAATTTAACTTTTATTAATCCGACGGTTCGAAAGATACTCAGGTGTGCGATATGTGCCTTTGTTTTTAATGGGGTTGCCTTTACATTTGATCTTATCTTGACGCCTCTATTTATATGAAACATGGCTGCTGCACAATCGATGGATCTACGAAACCGTAAAAATATATCAAAATGTGTTGACAAATTAAGCAGTGAAATTAGGAGTGTTAAAAGTAACGTAACTCAACAGTATAGTGTTAGAGGTATAGAGGTGGTTAGTGAAAGCAAGGAAGAAAGAGAATCCTTACAAAAGTTTCCATATATAAGATAATACTTTATTTGTGACACCGATATCGTGTCATTTAAGCTGATAATAAACCAATTCAATAGAGAATTTGGTGAAGTTTTTATTACATAACTATTTATATACATTCAATTTAGTTTATGTATATTATTAAAATATTTAAATTGTATTACGCAGGAATATGACTTAATTTTTTTTGTTTTGTTTATTGGCCATGATTGTTTACGTTAGTTTTTAACATTTCTTAGTGTTAACATAGTATACAAGAATGTGTAAAAAAAAAAAAAACCTCCATTTATCGTGCTTTGTATACCTCTGTCCATTTTCCATGTCATAATTAATACATTTTCCCACGTACCCTGACAAATGTGAAATATTGAACAGTATCATCGGTTGTGCAGTTTAAATATTTTTTTAGCTGTAGGATCTAACATCAAATTCGTTATTATAAACGAAACATTTATTTCGTTAAATTTAGTTATAATTTAGTCTAATAGGGTGCTTGTGGTGCATGTCATTCCTGTGACACCTAAGAACGATATATATTCCCATAAGCAATAACTATTTAGCATGTAAGTAAATCCTAATTCGGCTACTCTACTCTACTCTAAAACTCTTATCTCATTGTTTAAAAGTAATTTCTCTTAGAAAGTTGTCAAATGAACGATGAAAGTCGATTAATTTGAAGTTCGGGGACCTGCATATGCCTACTAGAATTATATTGCCCATACATCAGTGAATAACTACAACCCCGCTATCTCAAAATTTTCGTGATAAATGTATGAGAGGCATTGCTCCTGTGCCATGTTTTACACGAAAGCAACTTCTACGTATTTATGTATTTAAGCCTTTTTAACAGGCGTGCACTCTGTGCATCAACAATCCTAAAGCTAAACGACTTCTAGTATTCAGGCATTGAAGAGTGGTGTTTTATGAAGACCCACATGGAAGATCTCTAGATCGTGTCAATTAGTTTACCAAATAGGACGTGATAGTTCTTGAACAATCTAAAATCCTTCGATGGTCAATTTTTGTTAAAAATACACCGTAAATATACTGCATTTGAATCCGGAACATATCATAAAGGAAATCGCACATACCGAATAAAACAGGAAAGAATTTTATTCCTATACCACTGGGTCACATAGCCGAGCCAAGATGCTACTGTCCCAACGACCTGTTCTGATTGAACCAAAGGCTATGGAACAATGACAAGCGGAAAAAGTTTCCTCAGAATACGATTTTAACACGCAGGAGATCGTGAGCTATTGTATAATGAACGTCTATCTGTTGTGTCGTTGCGTTTCAAGTTCCGAAGGTACTTAATAGCGTGAACAGTATAGATACACGCAGGGAATGCGTCATCATTGCCAATGCGTGCATATACGTTTATAGAAAGAAGTTCATTCCCTGAAATAAAATAGCCATAATTCCAATGGCACTCGCGCACGAGATGCACTTGATTCTACTGGGTGGAGAAGCGAGAAAATGTGCACCATTAAATACTGTTTCGTTGAGTTGAGGTGAAAATATTGAATTACAAGATAGATGGTTACAGAAAGTATAAAATAAGCAATATATTTTTATTCCACGGCGTTTTTTCTATTATCACACGCGGTCTCTTGAGCCGCAATGCCTCTAGGTTTGGTCAAACGGAAAGAATTAGGAAGGGAATGGAAATGCCAGCTCAACGGTAAATGAAATTTAAGAGTGCCAGTTTAATGCAATAGTGCACAAGGACAGTGACAGCAAAGCCCTCCGGGAACCCCTCAATTCGAGGGTTGCGTTTTATGGAGGGGTACCAATTGCACCAAAAAATATCGGAAGGCAGAAGGAGACGAAATTATGCTTTTGCAAGACGTGTGCAGCCTGTACCCGTTTCTGAATAATACCATAGAGTATCCCGAGTATCATTCCAAGATATATGTGGATAACTTTCCAGATTTAAAACAAGTGCAGACTGCACTGATCAAGTGTAAAATTCTTCCCCATAAACCTTTACCATCCTGTGCTGGCCGTGCGTGTCATAGGTTCATTTATGTTTCCGTTACGCGCCGCTAGTACAGAGGTAGAAGGTAAAGAGGAATGCTCCTAGATGAAGAACAGGGAAGTTTATTTGACACTTGGTTCTTGGACGAGATAAAGGTAGCGTTACATTAGGGGTACCCCATGGTAGAAATATTTGAGCTAAAGGTGTAAGACATTTCGCTGTACGATCCTATAAAATTCGAAAAGGGGCTGTTTTGAAAGTTATATGAATCAGTTACTAAAGATTAAGGTGGAGGCTTCGGCGTGTAAATTTTTTTGAAATATAAACAGCCTGGACCAAAAAGAAATGCGACTACGAATGTGATGATAGCTGGGATACCATCAGACACGCCAGACTTGTGCTTTATTTCCATCTTAAGAAACTACATGAACTCGTGTGCTATTTTGATACCGATTCGATCATCGCCACTTATAATGAAAGTCTCTCACATTCCTTATTTAGGCAACATGGCCGATGAACTAAAAGTACGGAAAAAATAGCTTCCTCTATGTATTCGTGCCTACCGGTCCCAGAAGCTATAGCTTTGGCGTAGTTTGCGGCGAAGGTAAACATGTAATTGAATGGAAAAAAAAGAAGAATAACGGTTAATTCCGGAAAAATGAAGTAAGTAATTTCGGAGGTTTTGAAAAACATAATACTTAGGGACAATGTAGCAATGGTAATTGTGAGTAAGTTTCAAATTTCCAGACACTTTGGACCTGGTATCCAACCGTGCACCTAAACGTTCCGAATGTCGTTAATAAACGTGGTTGGTGGAAAATTTTTATTCTTATTGCTACGGGTTTAAAACACCGTCACTCAAGAGCGCAGAAACATTGACATTATACCGGCGGAAAAGCAAAAGCAATCGGAAGTGTTTATACTGAAATGTAAATTGGACAGCTCTCTAAGGAGAAAAACGCACGATTAATGTCAATAAGGACGTGAAGCTAAAGTGCGTAAGACAGAAGTGTCCAAAATTTGGTTGTCTAAGAAAAAGATACCAATTAAACATCTTGGGAAGCACTTGTATGATGCAGGCGAAAATATGATTATTAATAAAGCCTAAATTTAACGTTCTCAAAAAAAAAAAAAAAAAAAACTTCCTTGCAATGTGATGTCGATAAAAAAGTTTAAAGTAGTTGAAGCAAAGCACACACCTAAGAGAAAGACACTTACGCTGCTTGGCACGAACTTAATTCTGGCAGTGCGACGCTTGTAAATGACAACGATAATAGAATATTAAAGGACAGGTGCGGCAATCGTGAAATGAATGATCTATTTCGTGACTTAGAAAGAAAAACAAAAACCGCCAAACACTAAATTGCAAAAACTAGTTTTCTAAGCACCATGCAGATGGTCGCACCTTCCAGATGTGGAATAGCTACTTTTGTACACCAGTTACTAAGTCATTTAATAAGGTATTCGATAACCCGTACGAAGGGCCGTGTTGTGTCATTCGTGCGAATATGTTCCAGATTTAACAGACGAAAGGTTTGACAACTGTACGTTTAACTATATACGCACGCAGTCATTCCCAACGTGCAGACCGTTAACACGACTTAGTTATTCAAGACGATCTCATGCACGAAGAGGAAGGGAAGAGGTGTAAAAATTTTTTTACGAAGGATTCATATCACTGAAATTTTGGGGTTATTTACATTTTACAAATGTGTTTTCCTATTGTAAAATATTTAGAACCATTTCTTTAAACGCAAACTAAAGCGTGTTTAAGAATAACAGAGATAATATTCAAGTGGAAAGGTTGCCACTGGAATACAGAAATTCCAACTTTAGCTAGCGCAAAAATCGTACAATTATTTGGTGTTACATTGCACGCAACACCTGCCAAACCGCTACAGATATCACACAGTCATTTTGTCTAGAGAAATGCGGAAATTTATCGCTGTTAAGTAGAGCAAAACCGGGTTTATGCAAACGGCTATTGAGCAATGCCTGTCCCGAACTGATAACAGCTCTTTCTGAATGCGTGCTAAATGTGCCCAATTTTAAACTTTTAAAAAGGAGCAAAATTAGTGGAAGAAGCAAGTCGACAGGAAGCGTTCGTTAAAGAAGAAGAAACTTTTGGTACAAAAGACGGATTTGTCTGTATGTTTTCATTCCCAATTTATGAACTTGGGCGAGCGTACTCGTGTGTAAAGTGCGTGACGAAATAAGGTAAGCGAGTAGTACTGATAATGCAATCTCAGCTGTTTAGCTGATAAAAATTCACGTCATAGACAAAACCATTTCGGACTTAACCGTGCAGATGAGGCAAATGGGCCAACTTAAAACAGCGCAGGCAGAAAAAAGGTGACTCTTGAGATATAAATTGGCCAATTACTTTCATCTGGTAACCACACTGAAAGAGTCTCAATTGCAACGCCTTGATGTCGGTAGTAGCAACGAGAATGATGACAGCAAGGATGACACCGATATAAAGAAATTTAGACAAAATTAGAGTCGAAACCGAAATAATAGAGATTCCGCGGATAATAAAAAGAATAAAAGAGCTCGCTGCGCAACACCCACTGAGCACATCAACATCCATTACGGTTTTAGACCGAGGCAGAAAGACTACGTAATTTGGGAAACTATATGCACGGTAAAAGAATACTCATAAATAAACACTAACTTAAATTAAGCTATAATTTAAAACGGTCTTGGAATGGTGGAAAAACCTAGCAAAGCCACGGCCCTTCTAAGAACGTCGTAAGGTCCTTCGCTCTTTGTCAGGATAGATACGGTTACACAAATCGGTGAGAATGTGGTTTCCCATGTAACAATAACACGTGGCTATCATCGACGATTTATGAGAGGGGGGCCTTAACATGTTAAACAGCGTAAAGGAATACAAAAAACCATATGTTCATATTTCGACGGTCATTGACCTCTTTTCCGAGTTTGCATAAGCACGGAATCTAAAATAATAATCAGGAATGAACTTGCTCGTGCATTTGCTAAACTTTTTTCCAAACAAGACAGAATTCCCAGAGTTTTATAAACAGATAAGGGAAACGAGTTTACCAACAAAACGTTTCAGACTTTTTAAAAGAAACAGAATATGGCGCACCACACCACCAAAAACAACGGAAATCTAGGACTGGTAGAGAGATTCAAATGGACGCTAAAAACCAAAATGTGGCGATACTTTGCTTACAAAAACACCTTTAGACGTGGACATGCCGCCGACTCTATTTAAATCTTACAACAGCTACCATCAAACATCCATAAAAATGCTACCGGAGGATGTTAGCTTATTCAACATTTCTGAAGTGAAGACAATCTTTATGCGAACCAACCCCCGCACAGCATCGCCTAACCTGTTAAGCTTAGAGATCAAGTTCGCATTTTGAAGTAAAAAATAACATTTCATAAAGGATACGAGCAAAATTGGACGGATGAAATATTTATCATTAGTAAAGTAGTGTAAGTTTTACCCATGATGTATCGTTGAAAGATCTAACAGACGAGCCAATAGGGAAAAAAGTTATTCCAATGAGTGACACTTCCAGAAAGAATAAAATTTAGATGTGAATGGACGTGATGCCAGTAAAAAGTATTTATGAAATTGAAATATTATCCAAGTAAATTTAATTTGTGAATAAAGCACATCGCATTGACAGCAATCGTCGTCTTAAATGACGTCATCATTGACTCCTTCTTTTGAATGACCTTATTGTCAGTCAGTGACATCGTTGACGTCAACTGGGTGATGTAGCGCCTGCATATTATATGACGTCATTCAATTCCATCTTGAAGGACATAATAAAAGTGACACTAGCGTCCATGGTTGCCAAATATTTGTAACTTTTAATCTTAGCAAGGGGTAATATACTACTAACTCTGTTATTTTCAGCGTTTGAAGTACACACATTTATTCGTAGTCACAACAGCATGATTAGAATAACAAACTCGGTACTACATTTAATCATTCATTAAAATAGGCAATTTTTTAAGTATGAGGCTATGGATATTCGCTATTGCAGAAATGATTTTTGTTATCTCTGATCTTTCACGAAACAGGAATGCTTATTTTAAATTTTACGTTCGCTGTACCTTACGATTGAAAACCATTGATCTAAAAGCTATTATATACAACAGTAGTTACAAATATTTTAGGTCATGGAACGCTTTTCACGAATAACTTTTATCATGCAGCACTAATTTTTGCCTAGTGCTTATACGACTCCACTAATATAGAAAGTAAACTTTTAGATTTTAGAATTTAAACATGTAAAGCATGTTTTAATTTCATTCTAAATGTTACTTAGCCACTCTAATTTCCAAAATTTAGTTTAAAAGCTAAATACAAAAAAAAAAAAAAAAAACAAACAAAAAAAAACTGCAACTAATGAAAGAGGCGAAAAACCAAAGATGTTTTAAGACACGGTGTTAACTTTCCAGACAATTCTTGATTAGTGATAACAAACTGATTGGGAAATGTGGCGAAATTTACAAGATATAGTCACTGGGTTTATTTATTATTATTTTTGCCTTACTCTGAGTCTTTGATGGGCGATGGGTGCATATCAAAAGAAGACACCAAACGGCTTATCGTCTGTCGGCAGCATCCGACCTTTAATGGTATATATAACCTGCGGAAAATCAACTGTGTACAAACACAAATTTATAAATGCTGGTTTTATATTGATTGTTGTTGTGATAAAGTTTACGGCCCCTATAATTTTAGATGCCCCATCAAGGTGGAGAGAAAAACTAGTTAAATCGAAAACAAGCCGTCTGTTAATAACCATCAAAGTACTATGTAACTTCAGAGCACACTTTTATTGATACTCACAATTTTAAGATGTTACTTTTTATTCAATATTCTTCCAATTATTCACGGAGCAGTATAGTCATAGCCTTCTCCTATGACCGTTACGTCAGCGATGGTATGATTGATTTTCCGCGGAACACAGTTTGGGAACCAATGATCTAGAAAGTTCGCATATCATAAGTTGGTTAACCTGGTGAGGAAGGTGGAATAAGGTGGAGAATTTAGTGACGCATTAAGGCTAAGAGTGGAATTTATGCTTTGATTTTGGTGTTCATATTTAGCGAAAAGGACCTGGGTGTACTTGGTTTTATTTTAGCGAACAACTTTTGTGTTTGCAGAGTGTCTCTTGGTAATTTAACCTCGCTTTCTGGACGTACGTAATTATCATGGCGACATCCACAGGAGGTGTGGGTAAGTGCCTGCGAGAAACGCTACCTAGTTATATTTTATAAACCTATGTTTTCGGCTCTCTATGATAAATTTATGGCGGGGATCGACTCATTAAGATGCGCATTTAGGTTAATTACATTTTGACTGAATAACTTTACTGTATGTGCTTTTCTTGCATACTGCCGGTGAATGCTGCACCCGCCATTTCCGGAAATGAATGATTCGTGTTTGTGTTACGTTACTTACAGTTAAGCTTTCGTTAATTAACAAATTACTGTAACATATGGTTAATATTAAATTTGGCTATCTTTGTGGTTTTTTTCCTTTTGAGGTTAAGGGAACAGAAACTTGATTGCACTTTTTGGGTAACCATTGTCAAATGTTTTTAAAAATCTTGGAGTATTGAGCATTTATGATTTCGTTTTGATTTTTGATAGATATAAAGTGAGTATACGGAAAAACTTATTGACTTTAGTAAAAAAGTAAAAATGTAACTAATAGGTATATGGAGGAACTTACTATATTACATGGTTTACTGACGTCTTCGGGTTATGTAAGGTTACATGGAGCAAAAAGAACGTTAAGCCACACTGTTAATACTATTAGAAAATATAGTAAAACACCACACAGTGGTAGCATCATGGGTAATTTCAAGCCAATTTTAAAGTTTATATATGCATTAGAGAAATGTTTCAGTTTTAGTGTGAGGCCAATATAGCATGTGTTCATGTAATGAAGAGAACTGTGGATAATCTACATCCTGTTCTCAAAGGAAATTTTCTTCAGTATTAGGTATATTTTAACAGTATTTCTATGTTCTATATGAGTTAGGATAATAATGGTTAATATTTCTGCATTAAAACTACAATAATGTCATTTTAAAAATCTTTAGTTACCTTTCATAGAATGTTAGCTCTGGAGTAATGGCCATATCTGAAAGCAGTTGCATTACATTATTTGAGGACGATTTTTTACTTCTTGTTTGTAGAAATTCTCATGATGGCATTTGCTTTATAGTATGATGCGTTACTGTATGTCTTGATTTTCTAGGTAGTAAAATTTACTGTGCTGCAAAACTTAGGCTTTTAAACAAATGTGGATGACATAAAAAGGAATTCTCAAAAGATAAATCTTATTATTTTGCAATTGCTGACCAACTGGTTTTGAAGTTTAAAATATTTTAATTTTAAAGAATTTTTATTTTTTTAATATGAAAAGCATGAATTGTTTGTTCCAGTAATCCAACTCTATTAACAATTATGATAAATAAATATTAATTTTAGGTATAGAACAATAAGAATATTGCTTTGGAAAAGGTGTAGACTTTTATAGAGGGAGTGAGGCATATATATAGAATTAATGCTGAAACAGTGAAGGAAAAATTTGAAAAATGATGTCATTTTCAAAATATATTTAAAATGCACAGGAACTTTTTTGGAAAATACGCACAACTGCATGGAAAAGTGATCCTTAAGTTTAATAGAAAACCTCAACTGCTGTTTAGATGTAAAAGTAATATTGGGATGATTATGGTTTGTGAGATGGAATAAGGTGGTATGTTTTGGTAGGTATGAAGATTTTGAATCACAATATTACTGTAAGAGTAGTGCCACATACTAATATATAGGTATATTAGCCAATCTATACTATTGCAAAACAACTTCTGTACACTTTTATTGTTGCTTCTACCTCTACAGTTTTCTTCCACCATTCAGGTCCTGACAAATCTACATTATTGTTAGTGTACTTAATACATGGTTGTATAGCTCTATAGATTTGAGTCTATCTTGCAATACTAGCATTAGTTTTAAAAGTTAATAGAAAACATTGATGGCCCTCTTAATAAATTTTCTTGATTTAAAGTTATATCATGTTTATTTTGTTGTTTTAAAGTGAACTGTTTGTAATTAATATATTTTGGCTAAAAGTTTAGCAATGTAATATTCATTTTGTGGTATGATTGGCTGGTCAGACCTAAACTGCGTGCTAATAAGGGGCCAATAGCAATGCTATAATTTATATTGAATGGTGCTACCAATTTTGCTCATCACTTAATTGGTGTTCTGCTCCTTTTTTCTTTTATGGATGTCAATCATTTGGTGGTTGAATTTCCAAAGACAGTCATTGCACTATGACTGGCTATGAACGTTATTTCTTTATTTGTTTTATTATTTTGTTATTGAAAGAGTGAAATTGACCATGAGCTGGCCTTGAATTTTTTGGTAATGTTTTGTCCATTGTAGTATCTGATAAGCTATTTCTGTAACAGGAATTAACATATATTAATACCATTGTAGATATCATTTTGTGAGAGTGGTTTTACTGACAAGATATGTAGAATCGAGGGGGTGCACCTTGGTAGAAGCCATGTTGTGAAAGTGAATGATGGTTATAAATGTGTAAAAGAATATATGAAAAAGCATGCTTGTTAAAATGCAAATATGCTGCAAATAAGAGTGCATCTTATAATGCTGCACACATACGAAGTTGGCCAGTTCAGCTTGGTTGCATTTCACACTCGCTTTATTAATTTCCTTGACTATTGATATAGTGTTTATGCAGTAAGTTGGCAGTAATACCTGCAGCAAATCTACTAACATTTTACTTGTCCAATCTTCTGCAGCATATTGAGGTAAATTTATGAAATTTCTCATGTTTTATCCTGATTTCTAGTAAGTATTATGTTAGGTTTAACTCTGTATTATTTGCTAAAGCGTTCTTACTGTTTTAAAGTGTTAATGAAAAATGCTGTTGTTAGCAATAAGGCATTTTAAATATAAGGCTTTCGTACAAACAATATTTTCAAAATGTGACACAAATATCTTCATAACCGTTACCAATTTTCAACTTCATCTACAACCTACCAAAGCATATGCTTATCATGAACAAAGTGTTAAAAATGTAATTTGTAATTGCAAAGTTGGTACTTGTTAGAACAAAAATAAAGTTTGACAATTTTTCTTGTTCAGTTGTTAGATCAGAACTTGTGTTGTTCATTATAAATTAAAATCCTGGTTCAATAATATATAGGCCCAGGGATGGCTTATTAAACAAAGAAGAAGAGAATACAAATCTGTAAAATGTACATATAATTTAAAAAAAAATGTCAATAACGAGCTTGTGTTGGCTGTAACCAGGGCAATGAACAAAAAAGAAAATGAATTATTAAATATCCCAGAACTTAAAAATGCCGAAACGGTTCCACTGTGGGAATTTGAAATGAAAATTGTTTCTTTCAAAACAACTTTATAATATTGTGAATAGTGATGATGTTTTACCAGAGCATAAGAAAGTTGAAAAAGTTAGGGAAGCCTGGAAAATGAAAGATGTTAAAGCTTACTGAGAACGGTTGATCTTCAAGTTAAGCCGCACATATTAATGTGTGAAACATAAAAAGAAATCTATGATTTTTTTTTTAATTGATTTATTTATGGACACTATCTATGACACATTAAAGAATATATATAAGAAGGGGTGGGCACAACAGATGCAACAGTTGCAAACAGATTTCTCAACTATATCTGGAACAGTTCAAAAGATATGATGACTAACATAAGTAATGTACAAAACATTGTGTTTAGTTGACCTGTCTCAATGAAATACTCGATGATATGGTAATAACAAGGATAGTGACTATTTTACCTGGGCAGTTTAACATTTTTGAAGTACTTGGGATTCAGCTCCAGCATCAGACAGAACCACAGGAAATCTTAAAAGCAAGACTATCAAAAGAAGAACAGCTGTGCAGAGAGAACATCAAATAAGAAAGCATTGCATTTAAAACTAACAGCCAAAAGGGTAAAAACAATGATAATAGAAAGAATAACAGCAAAAGTAATAAAATAATGGTAACAGAAAGAATAACAAAAGTAATTCAAACAAATGTTTCAACTGTCAACAATTTGGGCATTTTAAGAGTGAATGCAAGAACTGCAAGCAGTGCAGGTTAGCAATATGACAAATACTCTGAAGAAAAATGCTTCTTTAAGAACAAAGAAAAAGAAGTGTTCCATTCTTGCAGTACCTGTAAGAATACTAACCACACAGAAGAAAAATGTTACTTCAAAAATAAAAAGTCAAGAAACAACAGTGAAAACAAAGCAACTATTCTGTAAGAAGTCTACATGTGTAAGAAGAAAACCATTATAAGTTTAAGAAAGTTTGTTTATAGTGGACATAATTCTTACGTGACAAATGAACATATTTTAACTTAAGCTAAGGAACACAAAGATCCAGTTGTGATCAAAATGGCCAAACAAGGTAGTACAATGGTTGGAAACTTACTTGGAAATATGAAGATTGATAAAGTAGTATTAACTGGTGCAACTTATGTACCAGAGTTAAAAGCAAAATCTTTTTTCGGTTAATGCTGTTACTGAAAATAACGGAGAAGTGCATTTAAAAAAACAGCAGTGAATATAATTAAAGAAAATAAAATAGTGTTACAGGCACACAAAAATGAAAATGGCCTGTATATTGTGGACCTAAATACTCAACACTAAAAACAAAGACCCTGACAGCATTACAAACAAATATTTATATGATGTGGTACAAGTGATTAGGTCATATACACTTTAAAAACTTAAAGAAAATGCCTAAACTATGCAGCGATATACCTGACTCTGTCAATAAGTGCTCTGAAATGGAAAAATGTGCATAATGGCAAAGCATATTAGAAACCCATATGGTGAAGCAAGATACCGAACAAAACAACCTTTGAAAGTAATGCATGCAGATAACTGTGGCAAAATAGATCACCTATGCATGATGGCAACAGCTACTTTTTGACCATATTGATGATTACACTTAGTTAAATATAAAGGTATCAAAAATAAGATGTGACAATGGAGGAGAATATACAAGCAGTGATTTAAAGACTGGGCATAAAAATAAAGAAATTGTTCTTGATTAAAATATTCGTTCTCCAGCTAAATGGGACTGCGGAGAGAATGAAGAACTCTAGTAAACAAGGTGACAGCCATGTTATATGACTTTAATCTTTAAAATTATACGTGGGATGAAGCACTATATACAGCAACCTGCATCCAAAACAGAAGCCCTACAACAGCAACAAGGCACTCCAGCAGAACTATGTTATGGAAGAAAACCACATCTATCAAGAATGGAAATATTTGGATCAATTGTTTACACTAAAGTATTAGGACATCTGAAGAAGTTGGACTGAAGGACTATAAAAGGTGTATTCATCAGCTATGCAGAGAATGGATACAGGATCTGGGATATAAAAAAATGAAAATATTTGTATCTGCAAATGTGTTTCTAGAAAGAGGAAAGAAAATTGTGAAAAACAAACCAGAAACTACATCATTATTGAGCACCTAAAAGAAGATAAAGAAATCGCTGTGAGAGAAGATGATAATGAAAATACAGAAAGAGCAGAAAACATTGAGGGGAAAGAAAATATACACTTAAGACCAAGAAGAGACAGAAAAATGCCAAACATATTTACAGATTTTATGTTATAATAATGCAAGCAATGATGTTCTGTTAACCTACAATGGCTGCATTAGAAGTCATAAATAAGAATGGATCAAGGCCATTAATGAAGAAAAGGAATCATTAAAGTAGAAGAACACATGGATATTTGTAAATGAACAGTGTGCAACAGAAAAATGGATTTTTAAGATCAAGGAAGATAGAAGGTTTAAAGCCATTATTATTGAGTAACATTTACGTCCGTTTTTGCTACTGAGGCACCACAGGCAGTACACAGTGATAATAAATGAAATGGTAAATTAGGAAAGGATTTTTTTTATATATAAGAAAGTGTTCCAGGCCTCTACGGCATTTGCCATTTATGATGAGGAAAACCTGGAAAACCCCTCAATCAGGGAGGATGGTCCTGGTGGGATTTGAACTCCAGACCTCCCTTTCATGAATCCACACCTTAACGACTCATGGCAGTAGGTATAAAGCCAGATTGGTAGCAAGAGGCTGTCAGCAAAATCAAGAAAAATTTGGATTTCAAGGGCATTTTCAGTTCTGTAGTTCAAACAAGCACTTTTGATTGCTGTATGCTATAGCTGCACAGAAAAATCTGGAAATGGTGGCATTTGATGTGAAGACTGCATTTCTAAATGGAGAACTGGAAGAAGAAATTTATATGAGGGTACCTGAAGGATATAATGCTCCAGGAAAAATATGTTTGTTAAAAAGGCAATATGGCCTAAAACAAGCTTCATTAAAGTTGTATAAATGTCCCACAGAATTCTTAAAGAATGATAGACTTATTCAGCTGAAATCTGGTCAATGTGTTTTCAAAACTCAAAATACAGTAAAGACAATGTTTCTTGCAATTTGTATTGATGGAAATGCTACTTAAAAGACTGAAAAAGAATTTTGAATTGAAATACAGAAAATCCAGCTCACTTCCTAGAGATCAAAAGAAATGAAGGTGGTATATGCATAAGTCAAGCAAGATGCAGTTCTCAAGTTTTGAACAAATACATAATGGAAAACTCTAAACCAATTAAGAGTTCTATTTAGAAAAATAATATATCAGAAGAAAATAAAAATAATAACCTTCAATATCAAGAAGCCATTGGGAGTTTACTCTATTTGACATGTAAGATAAAACCTGGCATGACATGCAGTGAACCATGAAAGCAGATTTGTGTTTATTCTACTAGTCAATGTGAAGAAAACATTAGGATACCTTAGTGGAACCCAAGATAGTGGTCTTAAATACTCATCCAAGAAAGAAGACAATCATGTGCAAGCATTCTGTGATGCTGTTATGCTTGTAATTTTACTGATTAAAGTATTACTAGCTATGAAATACTATATGATGGTGGACCAATAATTTGGTGCTCAAGGAGATAAAGTATGGTAGCATAATCTATGGCTGAAGCCGAGTATATTTCAGGCTCATTATTGTCAAGAAATGAAGTATATTAAAACTTTTATGGAAAGCTATTGAACAAATCAGTAAACATTACACTTTATATTGATAATCAGAGTACAATCAAGATCAAGTCAGGACAAATGTCAAGACGAAGGAAACAGATTGATGTCAAATATGATTTCATAAGTGAGAATTAAATAATGGTTGGTTCAAAATTAAGTACTGCCAAAGAGAAGATCAAATAGCTGACATACTGACAAACCAACTAAGATCAACATTGGACAGGCTTAAAACAAAACTAATGAATAATGTCAAATGGTGATATCACTAATAATGTATTGTTCTACAAGCACAGCAATTAAATAATAACATGCAAGTCACTACACCAAATTATTTGATGTAATTAAAAGCATTTGAAATGTGATAATGTCTAGAGAGTATTAAATTGTTAAAATCTTTCAGTGAGTGTAATAGTCAATTAAAGCTTATATATTTGTATGAATACATTTCATTATTTTATTCAAAGGAATCTATTAAAATGTAATATTTTTGCAGAGTTGTACTTGTTAGAATGAAAATAAAGAACAACAATTTTTCTTGTTCAGTTGTTAACAAAACAGAAACTTGTGTCGATAATTACTAATTAAAATCCTGGTCCAATAATATTAAAATACATAAGTAGTAATAAAGATTTAATAACACAAAAATCATTACAGTTGTGTAACTACCAAGATACACAAATCTACTCTTTATACCTCACTTGCATCAAAACGAAATGCCAAAATGTTAAAGCAAAAGGAACATGTTGAATGAGGGGCACATCTGTACTGCTTTGGTGTTTATGGTAAAAGAGAAAATATCTGCAAAAGTAGTGAAATGAGCAATATAAATGTTGTTAACATGTATGTTTTAATATAAAATATGTGAATATTATTGAAACATAAACATAAAATAACCAGGAAATGCACATAACAATGAATAATAATAAAATGTAACTGAAAATGCCATACAGAGAGTAAAGAAATTGTACATGATAAAACAACTGGTAATATTGTGCAATAAAGTAAAATGGAAACATGCATGTTTTCATTATAAAACTAAACCTATGCTGGCTATCTGATTTAACCTTTTTCATATTGTGATATAATAATTATAAAGCAATCTGTAATGATGCTGATAACACTTTTTACATAAATGCAAAATTTGAGGCTTACCTCTTGTATGATCCTAATCTATGACATCTAAGCTGAAGTCCAGTTTAGAATGTCTCACATATACTTAGTTCTGCATGTTGATGCTTCATTCTGCTCAACTTTTAGTGACTGATTGGCAAGTAAGCTTCACCATATGATATATAAATAAATTAAGAAAAGAAAGAAATAAATATCTTGAGTAATAAAATGATATAGCTTTCAAAACTTGCTATAATTATTGATAAAAAAACTAGATTGAAAAATTACAGTAGATACTGAGAGGAAAAGAAGATTCTATTTCGGTTCAGTAGATATTTGCATAATAATAAAGGAGGATTGGTTATAAGTGTCCTATGCCTAATATAGATGGGAAAACAATATACTTGGTTGTAAGCGCTTACCACATTGTGTACATGAATTTAAATGAGCAATAGGTGAGTTATGTTAATTGTATAATTTTGTAATTAAAAAACAATGAGATGGCATACTAACCGAAAGAAAGTATGGGTCTTGTAGATGTGAAATACATTGTTAGCACAGTAGTAAATGGTGCAGAATAAGTTTCGTTTTTCTTTGTCAGAAATGTGCTCCTGTGTAAATAAGCTGCTATGGTAATATGTTGGTTAGTTGGAAATACTCAAGCATGTAAGCTTACGTAATACTTATCTAAAGTTAAATTGAATGGTTCACTTAATGGATTTTTATTTACTGCAGTTGTGTCAAGCATTATTGTGCTCAAGAGGGCACACTCATGACATATTAAGAATGCACAGGTTGAATTCTTTGCTGGATTGGACATAAAATTAAAATAATAATAATAATAATAATAATATAGCAATCTGATTTTTATTTTGATTAATAGCAGAAAAAAGTCGGATAACCTTAAACATGATTAGACTGCTGTTGCCCAGATGCGAATATGGCTTGGCAAACGAACTGTTCCATAACCTGAGTATCCATAGTTCAGTCCATGTAAACATTGCAAAATATTTGAATATTTTGCTTTCAAGTTTATTTCATTATTGAAAATTCTCTCAGCAGCACAAGTTATCCTAGGAATTGTAAATAGGCACTTAATCTTATAAACATGGTGCATACTTTACTGACAGTGGAATCGTTTTCAGAATTTCACAAAGGATAAATGTGTTACCTAGGCACTTCAACTAAAACTTTCACTTTTGGCTTTAGACATGTCTGTAACTTCAGATGATTGGCAACAAAATAATTTTTATGAAACTGTCGAACTGAATATTGACTATTTTTCCCATGGCAAAATTTTCCATTTCTGGAAGAATTTTCATTGTATTAGAATCAAAATGCTTTTGAGGATATAAACTGTATTTCTCCTTAACTGTAGCACAGAAATAAGCGGATAAAGAATTGTTGTCAAATTACACAGGATTTTTCAGCTGTGAGTTTACAAGGACTGGAGCAGAAGTCTGGCTTATAATTTAAAGCAAAACATTTTTTGAAAACATTCTTTACTTGTCATTTGTTAATGTTATTAAACTTGCTGTTGAACTTGGTAAAAATTCAGACTACCTTTCTGGAAACAAGTATTATTATTGTGTTTGTGAAACTTAAAGAGAGTTTTAATGTGACGACATGATTTTTAGTGTTTTACTTTAAATCAAAATAAGATTATTACCTAACTGTTTCTACCTTATCAAATAATTTAACTGAAGTGTGGTGTGGAAAATGTCCCAAATCTTAAACTTGGTGAAAATTCAGACTACATTTCTGAAAATAAGTATTGACTATTTCTACCATATCAGGTCATTTCAATTAAAGCATGGTTTGAAGAATACCTCAATAACAAAACCTTGTGCTTTTGCATTTATTTTTCCTTTCTCTTTCAAACTCGATTCATGAAGAAACGAAGGTAAAATTTCATAATTGAATGGCCAAAAAGGAGAGGTGCAATACAAGCACACTTTCTACTACATTTTGGGGAAAAATTACTTCATAGTTTGTAGATTATTCTAAATTCTGGATAAGGTTTGGATAAAATTTGTTTATATATATATATATTGTAAGATCAGTGTTCTGGGCTTTTATTAATGAGGTTTAAAAAGGTTTTGCATGTGTATTTTATTTTCAAAATATTTACAGAAAATTTGTACATTTACTTGTACCCCCTTTTTTTTTCTCTGAAATGTGCACATTACACCTTTTGCCATAAAACTTCTAGGCATTAAAGACACTCACCTGCACTGTTTTAACCAACTTGTTTTGATAGTGCCTGGACTACTCATGAATGTTCCACTGAGTCAAAAGCTTTGGTATGGCAAATCTTCTTCTCCTTGACACTACACATTATTTTATAAACTTCACTGTTTAATTTCCAACAAGATGATGCAATAATCTTAAATATTAACAATCAAGAGATGCAACACCTACAGATGTAGGAAATGTGGTTAATGATTACTTTCTTAATGTAATACAAAATTTAAATTTATATTCTGGTGATAAAAGAGATGCTTTGAAAATTTTAGTATCATCAACTCCCCATCATAACAATGAATTCAAACCAGGTATCATTACCCCACTAGAAATTAGTAATATCATTAGAAAACTAAAATCAAAAGACTTCTGGCTACGATGAGATCAACAGCAAAGTCATAAAGACCTGTGCAAAGGAAATTAGTACCCCCCTTAGTCACTTGTGTAATGAATCTTTAACAATGGGTGTATTTTCTGAGAGGCTAAAATATTCAATAGTGAGGCCTCTGTAAAAAAAGGGAGAAAAGATAAATGTCTCTAATTATAGACCTATAGCTATTTAACCTACATTTTCTAAGGTGTTTGAGAAAGTAATGTACAAAACACTTAGAACAACTCAACCAACACCAAAAACAGACAAATCAATCATACAACTTTTATTAATACATATTTACATATACATTGATATGTTGTGCAGTATACTATTGTCACTCATATATTCCTTTACAGAATAATAGGCATTTTTACATAGGTATTTTCTAAGAGCAGATTTAAAGGAATTATTAAGGCTTTTAGGCCTTAACTTTCAGTTTGACTTTACAAAGGAATTTCAATAGAAAATGCAATCTATAAACTCACTAATGAAATTTTAACAGCATTTAATGAAAGAGCACATGTAGGAGGAATAATTTGTGACTTAGCTAAGGATTTTGATTGCGTTAATCATGAAATTCTGATAGATAAATTAGCTTTCTATGGAATAAAAAACCAATATTTAAAATGGTTCATATCGACAAAAGGAAACAAAAAGTACTGATAAATTGTCCCTTCAATAATAAAAACAATGCATCAGAGTGGGGTATGATTAACCATGGAGTGCCATAAGGATTTGTTCTGGGTACTCTTCTTTTTCTGATATATATAAATGACCTCTCCTTATCTATCCAAGATGTAGGAAATACTGTTCTATTTGCAGATCAAGCATGTTGATAAATGGAAAGATCCTTAATGATTGTGCCATTAAATTTGGTTCTCAGTTCATTGTGTGTATGATTCAAAGTAAACAAATTGTCTCTAAATCTAGATAAAAAAAATGCTAAGAAATTCATTACTCACAGATCTCCAGATCCACAATTACAGATAGGATATTATAACAGTGTACTTTCACAAATCAAATATATTAAATTCCTTGGTTTAATAATTGATAACCATCTGAATTGGAAAGATCACATTGATCTTATTACACCTAAACTAAACAGTGCATGCTATGCAATATGTGCATTAGTAATGTTGGAGTCAATTAAGACTTTTAAAACTAGTTTATTATGCTTATTTCAACTCAATAATCAAGTATGGTCTAATATTTTGGGGAAATTCAGTTAAAAGTGAATGTGTCTTCCTGTTACAGAAAAAAGTAATACGAATAATCGCTGGTACACATAGCAGACATTCATGCAGAAACCTCTTTAGGAAATTTGAAATTTTAACTCTTCCTGGTGAATATATTTTATCCTTCATGAACTTTTATATAAGAAATAAACAAAAATTTGTTCAAATTCAAAATATACATGACAAGAATACTAGACAAAAAGCAAATCTACATTGCCCAATTTCAGCACTTTCATGCCGTCAAAAAGGCATTTATTATCAGTGCATTTTAGTGTACAATGCTCTTCCCTCTAGCCTAAAAGCCTTAATAAACAATGACAATTCCTTTAAATCTGCTCTTTGAAAATACCTATGTAAAAAGGCCTATTATTCTGTAAAGGAATATATGAGTGACAATATTATACTGCACAACATATCAATGTATATGTAAATATGTATATAATAAACTTTGTATGATTAAGTGATATGTCTGTTTTTGTTGTTGGTTGAGTTGTTCTAAGTGTTCTTTTTTATTTTTATTGTAATTATTTATGTAGATGTAGACAAATTTTTGTAAATACAGATTGAAAGCTAATGTAGTAATTGTTTATGACAAGTTCAATGTTCATAGGTCTCTGTGGTTGCTCCACGAACTCACTGAATGGTCCGAGAACTAACTAACTGTAGTACCAGAGCAATAAAATTTAATTCTTAATTGAATAGAATATGGTTAATTTAATTCATTAATAATGGTTTGCTTTTTAGTATACTATTTTAGCCAGTCTTTCTCCTTTATATTTTTATTCATCATGATCAGACTGTTTATACACCCATCATGTTGATGCCAGACGATGAGGAGCACAAATTATAGTATCGTTCAATATATAAATCATGCTTGGTTAATAGATGAATTATTTAAAATTTAGCAACTAACACCGAATCTCTTAGTTTTGTCCAGTATGGCTTGAAAAGGAATTTTGTTTGCAGTAACCGCAGCTATACAGCCCTTTCTGATGTTCTCAGGTGACTTAAATTATATTGATGTCCACCATGCGTGAACATAAATGTGACTCGGCTTGCCTGACTCGTACCTTTGCAGGACATACGCGGTGACATAGGCGTAACTGAGGCGCGATCAACATTCAGAACTGCAGCTAACAATAAGCATCTGGGCCCCGTTCCACAAAAGTATGATCTAATACATGCAAGTGTATTAGAGCAAGTCCTTCCTTGTAAAGAGTGATCTTGTAACTTTCCGTTCCACGAAAGAAATGCTGCACTGGTAAGGTATTAGTAAAAAGTTACAAGTGACGTCATATAAGAGCAAGATGGAGGAACAGCTGTATTCCATACGTCGCCACACTTTGAATTAGATTATGTCCTCTCCTTAGGAATTTTTAATGCACAGAGCGGATCATTGTCATTCCTGCAAAATGGGTCTTGTTTATTTCCTCAGACATAATGATAATTTAAATACTTTATTATGTATTTGTCGATATTCAAGCGTAATAATACATTTTGAGACGACGGTTACATAAAGTTACATCTAGGAGGATCAGTTTCAGCCGTCGAGAGATGGCAGAAGAATAGAGCTTCCCGATTGCTCTTGGTTATTTATTTTATTACTACATTTGATCACTTATATTTTTTTATATTGCTTGACAATCACATTCTCATAGAGGGGGCGGCGGGGGGGGGGGGGGCTGGGAAAATTGTGTCAAAAGGGATCAGTTTGAAAGAGAATGAAGAATGGAAAGAAGACAAATGTTTTCGTGGCACTTAGCAAGAATCTTCAAAATACATTAACTAATATGCTGAAATAAGCATTTTGAATAGAAAACGCCAATATCAACATAAGCTGTATTTTAATTGCACTTAACCTAACGTTATCATTGTACACAGATACTTATTTGTTTCTTCCTTAATATGTATTCCTACTCATCATCATCACTTTCGATAATACATAGCACATTTGGGCTGACTCATAAAATCATTAAAAAGATAACGCATTTTGTGCTAGTATTTGAATTTACCAATACTCCTACACTTGTACAGAAATTGATACAAATTATCAGTGCCCAATTAATACTAATACTTCTATGGAACAGAACAACGAAAAATCACTTGTACATTTGTAAATATGGAATTGTAAAGTACAAGAGTAGCAGAAACCTTTTGTAACACCAATTTAATTAATTTTACTAATAACTACAAGTTAACAAGCCCATACACTTGTTTTGTATTAGACCATACTTTTTAGAACAGGGCCCATAAAAGGCGGGTCATTCACACCGAACACTTGAGGCGTTCGGTTTTCTCCGGTGCCGTTCCTGAAAGGAGGCGTGACTTATTCCGGAGGGTGCTTCTCTGAAACATTAAGTGATGGCACTCTTATCACAAACGCTGCGTTTCATTGTGAATGGGCTACAATGGGTATGTGCATGGGTCTGCAGTTCGGCACGAGTTCACACTTCGTTGTTGCTACCTTGTGGAGTTTAAAAGTGGTGGGTGTCATCATACATACCCCTAGCGGGAGCAGGGAGTATAACGTACTACATTACTGAAACAATTATAATGGTAAACATTTATCTGCAGAGCCTATGAACAGCAACTATATACGTGCCACTGAAAATTTTCACCTGACAGCGTCAGTTCATGTAATGTTGGTTATACTGCGGTTGCTACGCACTACTGTTAATGGTTAGTGTATATTAAAAGTCCGAGTAACACCTCTACGCAAAGGATAAGGTATCACTCCCTGAATCATTTCGGACATTTTTAACTGCTACAAATGAACTAGTTCAATTAAACACAGTAGCTCAATTGCAAACATTTAATAGAAATTAGCTGCACACATAAGAAAAACCGGCAACAAAATAGGTACCACGTCACGACTGATAGATAATACTTTTTTGTAATTGGATCAGAAGGTGTAACTAACGGGTAGCATTTCTCAATTGTTAATCTGTAGTATTTGCAACTGAAAAGGTAGCTGTTCAGTGCAAAGTTTCAGCGGTCCGGGTATAACATAAACCCGTCCGTTTCATTCTCTGAATGACTCGCCAAGACTATATAAAGACCGAGTATAATCGTCGGCCATTTTGAATTTAGCTGCACTCCGTTACACTGGCAATCGTTAACGGAACTTAGTTCTGTTTATCGCTCCCTGCGTCAAAGTCAACCCAGGATGAAAGACGTATTTAATATCTTAATGTTCTTTGCAGGCTTTTTTTTTTATTTTTATTCAGCATCATAGATAGCCTTACATGATATATCGGTTACATGCTCATTCTTGTTTTCTAACGGCACAAAAACGAGGTGAAACAAATCAAATTAAGATATGTTGTATTCTTATGCAAGCTCGAATCTGGCATCTTTTATATATATATATACTATTTTGAACCTCACTTTTTCTGCATTTTTCCATTCTATTTGTTTTTATAAACAATGCTGTTTGTCCAAAATTAAATGTTTTTAAAATAAATTTAATACAGGATGTTAATGAACTACACCGAAATAATTTCAGAGAGTGTGGAGGTGTCTTAGACGGATAATTTGAGATAGTAAACAAATGGCCTATCTGTTCAAATTTCGAAGCTATGGCTGTAAGTTTCTAAAGCGGCACTGACTAATGAAGATGGCATCAAAGGCATAAAACACAATAACGAAGGGAGGTTTCTAACGTATTACTCTGGCGCAATGGTTATAACATTAGTTTTCGAGTAAGAGATAGTCATTTGATTTCGAGTTCGAGCCTCGTTCATCATATTTTTTCCCTGACCAAATCCTAATAATACAGTTTTTAGCCTGTGTTTTAGTTGATGTTTAAATTTATACGTTTGAATATTAACATATCAATTCATGTAATTATAACCCTTGTAGTTATTGTACTTATCAATCAAAATCTTGTCCTGAGTATGTATTAGGTAAATAAAGATTTAGGCAACATGTTAGTAGTAAGCTTATTAGCATTAATGTTGGTAATACATTCATTGTTGAAAAAGAAAATAAAACTTGAAAGGTTTAAATACATTTCTTTTGTAATTATTTAATATGCGTATCGCAGCACTTCATATCAAATAAAAAATCCAACGGCATTATAAGAATTGAATCCACGGCCTGCGGAACATCAGCTTTTGTGTTATGCATTACGCCACACAAGCAGTTAAACCGTTCCCTCCATAGTACGCAATGTAAAGCAAGAAGGCAGTTAATAGATGTTCAGTGTCACAGTGTTTTAACTCAGTATAATGTATATTCCTTTACAGAATAATAGGCCTTTTACATAGGTATGTCCTAAGAGCAGATTTAAAGGATTTACAATTGTTTATTAAGGTTTTTAGGCTAGAGGTAAGAACATTTTGTACTTAACATGTTTCGACCCCTTTGCAAGTGAAGTTTAAGTAAAACATACTCCCGTTTATAATTATTACCAAGAAAGACTGTGCCCTTTTCCTTAAAATAGAGGATTTAAAATATGCTATCGCCACTCTGTCAATTAGTTGCAAGGTAATCAGTTGTTAAGTCATTATATACAGAATAACCAGAGTGTTCATTGCTGACATATACTGTCTTATGTGTTTACACATATTCCAATAATGCTGGAATCAACACATGTGCAAGAGTATCTGTGTATGCGTGTATTACATTCACTGCATTAATTTGCATTTATAGTCCACATCGTTATCTTGTACAAAATATATCTGTCACTTTCGATGAGCATGGTATCTTCCAAACTCAACCTTCTCTACTTGCCCTTGTTTACTTTTAGGCTTTCTTTGTGCCTACAACGTATGTATTTTATTTTGCTCGGAGCAAAGTTGATGATTCTGTTCTCAATGAAAATGAGAAAATACTAGCACAAATGAGCAAACAGGAAAGTCGCAACTGTTCTGTTACCCTATAGAACAAATAATTTGGCCTTCGTGCGGGGGAATCCAAGGTGTCTTCACCTTCAAATGTTTCTCACATGTAAACGAAATATAAAATAATATGAATTTTAACCTACTCCACGTGTAAGCACAACTATTTATAAAATGCAACTTCCAAACTATTTTCACCGGCTGGTAGACTCCATGCTGTTAAGAATTAAAAAGCTTTTTGAGCATCAAGGATGTTGGCCTGGATATAAGGTTTTAAATTTTGTTTGTTTATGTGCATTTTTAATCGAGAACGTCGTTTAAATACTGTGGTAGAAGGTATTGTACATATAACGAAAAGTGTATTATATATTATGGAAAGTGATTTATATAGGGTGTTAAGGAACTACACCGAAATAATTTCAGAAGGTGTAGAGACGAAAATGAACAAGTACCCATGCCCAGAACTAAAGAAATGCCTCAAAAGAGGAAGATTATTCCATAGAGAAGGCTCTTTGCTTTAAAAAAATTTTCATAGCATTCCCATTGCAAAACGCGAAACAACTTTAGCTAATTTCATCACTTTTTGTTTATTGCAAGATGGAAAAGAAACCAATCGCATCGGAGAGAGAGCCGAATCACTCCACACACACGCTAACAAGCACAAAGCAACCTGGAACCAAAATGTCGGACGATTATACCCCCTATTTATAGTGCCTTAACACAGTAGTCTAGACCATTGCGCAACGTGTTGACACCGGCCACGAACTTTAAATGTACAGTTCTGTAGTGCATGTGTATTATAAAGTACTGTTAGAATGGCCGGTTATTCATACCAAGGTCAAGGTAATATGATATGAGACATGTTATTGCTAAATTGAAACTTACCATGCCATCTTTTCCCCTTATTCTTAATACTCCTGCCATCTTTCAGAACTGGAAGAAAATGTAGCGGGAGGTCCAGATTCAACTTCTGTAGAAATAGTAAACTGTAATTATAAGATATTACGATTTAATCGCTTATTAATGTGCAATGTATACTATTTTATGAAGTGGATAAGGTGCAAAGATATCATATGTGCATTAAAGATTAAATATGTATGTGTGACAAAGGCAATATTTGCCTCCTAAACCCAAGATCGCGGATTGGAACCCGGCCAGGATCGATGGATTTTTTTCGGGCGTAAAAATCCTAAGTATGGCTTCCTTCGGAAGGGAAGTAAAGCCGTGGGTCCCGTGTCGTACATTTACGGCACGAAAAAGAACCTCAAACCTGAAAGAGAGGCCTCTGAGCAAAATTTGTCGGCCGTTTCACGCCCCGAGTTGAATGGAACGCTGATGACCTGAGATGTTAAAGAGCCTCCATAATAAATCAATCAAAATAAAATCATGTGACATGAGCTGTATCTTAGTTGCAAGGGTCTGGACCCATTCGCAAGGTCGATTTTTCTATTCTAGCCTCTGTTAAAAAGTCCTTGAAGCAAACCATGTAAGCTCGCTGTCGCCCTTGAGAAAGCGACCCTTAAAAAAGAGAAATCTCAAATGTAACGTGCCAGAAACGTAGGGAAGAAAGGATTTCGGCCATTCGGGAGGCGAGTTTTCGATTCCTGCTTCGAGAACCATCTCGCGATCAAATGTTAAACCAATCAGAGAATGGGATTTAGGACGCGACTAAAACATTCAAAAAATGGAATTCTCGCATAGTGACGCGTAAAGAAAACATAAAAAAGCCAAATTTGGAAACTATCGAGGGAAATTTGGTCGAAGTAGTTGGTCAAGACGGTTTTGTAGACACAATCGGTATTAATTAATGAGGTCTCATGAATTTGAAGAATGAAAGTTATCTAGGTGGAAATTACGACCGAGAATGAACGAAGAAAGTATTGCGAAAGGTTATAACAATAGTAGAATAATTTGTTTAGTTATTAAGATTTTGATGCGTGTCCGATTAAAGAAAATCGAGGGAATGCTTTTGTTTCAACTCCTTGACAGTGGTTCAGATGTGTTGTGAATCATAAGTTAACTGTAAAATAAACGCTGTGAACTGTGCAACCAACATTATTATTTCATAACAATCCGTCATCCTTTCCCCCCTGTCGATTAAATTCAAGAAAGCTCGACATTCAACTCTGAGAACACCTTCGATAGCGACCGGATATGGTGTTCAGGATATCAGCATAGCCGAGATATCTACGGGATTCTAAACTCATCAGTGGGAAATAATGTAAGCAACAGCCGGAGACAGACAAAGAGCTAGCCCATCTGAAATCGTCCCACTGAATCAATCAACACTTCTCCAAAAACCTATATTACGTAAACTAATTCTCTCTTGATATAACCGATTAATTTCTCCAACCATTCACTACAGAGAACCGCCGCCAATTTGCGCATCAACGTGGTGCTTATATAATCTCCCCACTCGTAAAACACCGCCGCAACAGGAAGTACTAGTTCTTATTGGTGCTAAGCTCCTTTTCATATGCTGCTACAGCATTTTCTGACCTTGAAAAACGCTTTCCCCGCGTTTGGTTCTTCATCAAAGGAAACAGTGTCAGGATGCCAGGTCGGCCTTGAGAAGAATAGGTAACAAGCTTCACAGATATACTCTCAAGAAAGTTGTGACATTGGTAGTGTGGCGGAGACGTTATCATAGTGCAGCCTTAGGTCTATAAGTCTAATTCTCAGCAGTTTGTCACACATCTTTAGGCAAATGTTCGGGAGACAACTGCAGAATATTACTCTGCGGTAACTGACCTAACGCAAAGGGGAATTGTTGACACTTGTCTAAACCTGAATGTTACCACCATTTTATTCCTCATACTCCTTGCTCTGTTTGTTGAAGGTGGTCATCTGGGAAAATTTAAACTGGATGTCTGGTGCTTTGTTTCCAGAAAATGTCTAAGTTTCATCACATTATTATTTCGGAAACACATTAAGAGCTCCCAGTGGGTATTTCGTCGCACCAGTTCACCCGAGCAACCTTCTGCCATTTACGGGGATGAGGCACCCAACGATAAGAATTTTCATGACCCTTAAATAATCATGTAAATTTTCCTTAATCCGTTATTAACGAATACCCCAAAAGATTATTTTTACAGACGCTGCTATCGAAAGTTTTCTGCTTATTTCTTCATTTTTAAAAGATGTTCGACTCCTGTTAAATTACGCAAATCATGTGAAGGAGTAAGAAGCCTGAAGTCTTTTACAATTAGAGAGTTGAACGCTTGACCGCCTTAATGGGGTATTGCTTGTTCTGTTTCTAATCGGTTCTGTTCCTCCATTCTCCCGCCTCTCCATGTGCTGACACGGTCTCTGTGCTGTACAGAAGTTGAACATTGTGAGACCACGTGTTTCATTGTTATAGTCTGCTAGTGCTGTTATAATGCCAAAAGGTCCGTATACTTAAGCGCATGATCTTCATATGACAAACTCATGTAAGAAGTGAGACGGCGATTTATGGACGGATTCCCTGCTGTTCGTACGCCACACAGAGAAACAATGCATAATCGATGGATAAATATAAGGAAACGGGATCGTAAGAACCCGAAAGTAAAAAGCCTTGTTCTTACAGAGAGAGAGAAAAAAAACTCTATGACATCGAAGTAAAGCTAGAACCAAGTCCAAAGAAATCTCTCAGAAAGCTTGCACAGGAATCAGGAATTTCGCTAAGCCAATAAACTTTTAAAATTAAAACCCTATAAGATAACTGTGGTTCAGGAATTGCAATCACGCAATAATGTAAATAGAGTTAATTTCTGCAATTAATGTTATATAATGTTAATTCTGGATCTATTGACACGCGTATAATTTTTTTCGGACAAAGCATGGTTTTATTTACATGGCTATGTAGCAACGCAAAACCATAGACATCGCAATACAGAAAAACCCGATTTTGTACACGAAATGCCATTGTGTGACCAAAAAAAATTGGTGTTTAATGTGCTGTAGAAATCTATGCCCTTGAATTTAAGGAGCTATGAATATCCGGCTCCGCCGGCAAACAGTGAGCTTCTCGGTGACCAGTTAAGCCGCCACGCGTCCAAACGAGGGCTCTGTATTTTAAGACCAGTTACTGATTTAAGCTCCCTTCAAAATCATAGTAAATCGCACGGTAATGTTCTTGTCCTAGATCTATTGCACGACTCTATTGGCGCAAGTTTTCCTTTCAACTCACGCTGAGGCTGCATGGCTGCAGCAGCCGGAAATTACGTTGATTTGCAGGAAAATATATGAGCTATCATTGAAGCATGTTTATGCATTATTTTAAACAATTTACTCAGATACTGAAACTTTCTGAATGCCCTTTGTATTTATTTACGGACAAGTGAATGGGAATGTGCGAAGATTACATATATTTGCCAAGAAACTTTCTCACAGACAAGACTTTTACTGCAGTGTATTGTCATCTGTGTAAGAAAAGACCACTTTCCACAATGCTTGCAGACAGGAAGGTTGCATCATATTTGTACACCTTACATCTGGCTTTAGGCATATGGCTCCTCAGCTTGATGTAAGCTATAAGACTGGTTTGGTTATTCGACATGACAACTGCTAATATCCCCCCATATACAGGAATGATCGCAGCCGATTTCCATTCGGGGGAAAATTTCTTTTTTTTAAATAGTGTTTAATGCCCATTTTTATTGTAGTGACATAATAGGCAATAAGTAATGATAGTTGGGAAAGGAATTTTGGGAAGAATGCGTTTTAGGCCGAAATTTACGATACTACTTAGCATTTGCCATTGATGAGAACTGAGGAAAACCTGGAATAAATCTCAACAAGACAGTCCTCGATTCGAACGATAGATCTTCTGTTTACGGGTCATAGTGACCTTGGTTATCCGTGTCATAAATACGTCCTGGTGGTCTAGTGGTAACCATACTTGACTCTTAGACCCAAGATCGCGGGTTAAATCCCGGTCAGGCCTGATGGATTTTTTCGGGTGTAAAAATCGTAAGTATGATTTTCTTCGGAAGGGAAAAAAAGCCACGGATCCCATGTTGTATATTTACGACACATAAAAGAATCTCAAGCCTGAAAGAAGGGGTCTCTGAGAAAATTTATCGACCGTTCACGCCCTGAATTGAATGGAACACTGATGACCTGAGACGTTAAATAGCGGTTGTAAATAAATAAAACTCATATCAGTTGCTGGTCATGTAACAGCCAACTACCATTATAAAGCTTCTAGCTTAATCTCTTCATAGATACTTCAATCTTTTGTAAGAATGGATTAATCAACTTCCACAGCAGTCATTTGGGCTAAGGGGAATCCCATGGAATTTGGGGAATGGGGTACACCCCTACTCTCTCCCCCTCTCTCATTTAACATCTGAAATCTCCTTAGGATGAAAGAAGTTCGTGATATTCATGCCCAAAGAGTGCATTAATTTTGTCATATCAGTGATGAATTTATTAAATAGAATTTATTTCACAAACAAATCTCTAAACACATTTTCATTATTTAAACTTACACGTAGATATCAAGTGTACATAACCTCCTTGGTAATATACTCCAGGATCCCTCTTTTATTTTAGAACATTTGTTTTGTTTTTGTTGGTTTTTTAACTAAAATGAATCGTCTAGTTTTTCCTCTCATCTGCACTTATTAATTTCTCATCCTTTTTCTTTTATTCGAACTTCATAGTATACAAGGGTTGTTAGATAAGTTCGTGCAAAATAAAGAAGACAAATATTAGTTGTATTTTACTACATAATCTTTAAAATCCATATACTTAACCCACCAATTTGATAAATTGTTTATTACATCCTAAAATGCCATTTCTCCAGCTCTGAAAAAATACTCATATGGTTAGGCGATAATTTCTTTATTTTAAGCCAATTAGAGGTCCGAGAGAGTCCAATCCTTAAAGTGGGGGAGGGGGGTTGAGGAACGATTTTAAAGTTCTGAGGCTGAAATCACAGACTTGCGCTGGTGCGTTATCGTGATGTTTTTTTTTTTTCTTCGTGATCGTGTCGTTTAATTGATGCAGTAGCTGAGCGTGGTACTCATCGTTATGGTTTTGCCTTTTCCAGAAAGGCCTACAAATTACGCTTTGGCAATCCCAAAACGCAATCGCCATTACCATTTCTACTGATGGAATTGTTTTTGTCTTCTTCCGAACACTTTCTCCGATTACAACCTCTGTTTCAATTACTCGTTTATTTTCAGCGTGTAGAATTGAATGCGCTTTTTGCGACTTTCACATAACATCTCCGATATTAACTTGGATTCCGAGTAAAGAGTTCTAAATTCTGCACGGAAGTGACAATTTGTTAACTTTTCTGAAGGGCTAAATTCGCCGTTATCCAGCTTCAGCTTAGTTTCTGCGGCGTTGACTCTTTCAAAATGTAGTGTTTTATTAATGCACAAAAATCACGTTTCTCCATTTTGAATATTTATTTATAGATTTAAGCAGGAAAATGACTCAAACACAATATAGACTTCGTAACTGTTTAAAACCATGTTCTTCATCCCTAAACACAATAATGTTGCAAAGATAACAGTGAAAATAATATATTGCTACCATCTTTTGAGTTTTCATGTGCTTATCGAACAACCCTCGTAATAAGTGTCTGTAGAGGCAGATCAGACACTTTCACTCAGACCACTGATGATGCAAGCTGCATAACCAGCAAAAACTTTGGTTTTTAAATATAATTTAAATCAATGACAAAATATCCCATTAATTATCAATATCAATAGTAAATATTGTTTATGATTGTGATTTCAGCTATAGTGCCTTACATATTTTGAAATTGAAGTTATGCATTTTTAGCTGATTGAGGATTGTCTTCAGAAAATGCATTTGATGTGTTCTTATCTTTTCCCCTGCAATCACATTTGCAAACTATGTTGCTTTATTTTAATTGTTTCTAAATTAACCGTATTTGCTTTCTTGAATTTTGCAAGTATGCAGTACAAGAAACATTTTCTTTCAAATAGATGTGGTGACATCATTGACCTTTGCAGAATATAAAAATGTGAAATTCCTCCTGGATGGCTCACTTTATGCAGCTTAATGTTTTAATAAGATACTTTTTTTTTATGCTACACAATCTCCTAAATTCCAAAGGGAATTGAAATCAAATTCCACATCTGTACTTAATTTCTCCCATTGTATATTTGAACAGGTACATGACTCGCCTACCCTTTACCACCACAGGTGGCCAAAGTCTATAAGGTGCAGATTCGTGAATGGAATGTCTGGGGTTTGAATCCTGCCAGGACCATCCTCCCTGACTGAGGTTTTTTCCAGGTTTTCCTCAGTCCTCATAAATGGCCAAAGCTGGGGAGATATCCTAAACTTAGGTCTGGAACGTTTCCTTCCTTAAAAAAATTCTTTCCGAATATATCGTTTCATCTTATGTATGTGCAGTATCCACTGCCTGTGGTGCCTCAATAGCATAAAAAAAACACCATCTTTAATAACTTCTTTGTTGAACTGTGATGTATATGCTGTCTATGGTTTCTCCTCTCCTTGTGTTTCGCATCTCGCCAATTCTTGAGATGGCACTTTTTATGCTTGGAGGACATTGACTGAGGACTCCCTTAAAATATTTAATACATACTCAAACAGTAGATTGAAAAAAAAAAAAATTATCTAACATTTTTTGCCCATTGATCCTTCAATTTATTATTTATCTCTTTTGTCTAGTTTAAAGCCAATATATTTTCATGAAATAATCGTGCATAAAATTATTTATATACAATAATTGCAGCAAGTTTGAAATAATTGTATTAACACTATATTAATCTCAGTTTATATAAGAAAATAAATCATTGCTTTCTTGAAACTGAGATTATTCAATTCATTAAAACTAAACTTTAACATTATTATCAGTATTTATAATACTTCTGAAAGAAAAATATAATCGTTTTAGATATCACATTGTTGTTTCTGGTATAATTATTTAGTGTAAGATGTATGTATAAGTAAACAGATCTTTGCCAGCTAATAAAGTATGGAATGTGAAACTTAATTATAATGAGAAATAAGATAATTCTTACCTTTTCTGCAGAATCTTTATTTCCAGAATCAAATACAAAGTAATCTGGGTCATTTTTGCTATCATCAGTGTAGCTGCTCTCTTCATCTGCTTCAACTACTTTACTTTTTGAGAAAGTACCATTCATTTGGCTTTCTTCCTCCATCTTGATATAGGTTATAGCTAGCACAATTCCATAACAGCTGTGAGATTTCACACTACGCTAGTCAATGAGCCTTTCAACAGTTGGGAAAGAAGTACACATGTGCCGGAAATTGTGCTCCAATATCAGTCTGCACATGTATTGTGCTCAGCGTGTGCAGACGATAATGCATTTTAGCAGCAATCTACTATGGTGAGTGTTTAAATTATACTTTTTAACATATAACTATCATTTTCCATTTAAATAGGTGTTTATTTTGTGGCTACAATGTGTTAATGTTCCAGTAAAGCATATAATAATAATAATAATGAGCAATTGCTGATTGGTTTCATGCCTTCTGGGATTGGTTTCATACCAATCCTCAGTATTACTACCACTACCATTGCCACTACTAGACTCGCAACAAAGCTCTGCATAAGAAAGGCCCACGGCTGTTATGGAAATACACTAGCTATATCACCTATTGCTCAAAAAATGATTTAACATTGATTAGAAAAAGGATGTAGATTTACTACCAAGTCATTATGCTTATACCAGAGCCATCGTCTCTCAGGAAGTACACACTATTACTCTGCATATGTTTGTGTTTAAATATAAATTTTCACAAAAGTGAGGATTAGCACCTGCTTGCACTCAGCCCTTCATGTGTTTGCATGGTACGGTTAAAGTATGAGTATTCTTAAAAGTGCATCAGCATGTCCTTTGTCAGATTTTTCTTTCTCTTTTTTTTTTCTCTCTCTCTCTTTTGTAACTTTTAAATATTTCCAATTAATCTTTTTAGTAGATCTGCTTTTCATTGCTTCCTGACTTGCCTTATTCTATAAATACCTTTAATTATCTTTTTGGTAATGTACTCTACTTGGGTTTCCAGTTAAGCATCTTGTCTTTTATCATTACTGGAAAATTAATGAATTATATTTCTGGAAAATTTTTATTCTCAATTTTGAGTTTGATAATATTTGTAGATCATTTTCTTAATTCAAAATTAATCCATGCTGTTTTTTATATCTAAATTTTAATTTTAATATTTTATGATTTTTAGAATTGCATTTGCCTTGATTTTCATGTCAGCTGCAGGTTTGCCTTTTATTATTGTCATATTATCTGCTTATCTTATTATTATCCCCTATTCCTTTATACAAATTCAAAAATGTCATTTCTGTATGCTAGAAATAAGAATGGGTCAATTTTGAATCTTGCTGAACTCCCTGTTAAATAATCTGAAGATCTGATTCTACTTTTTCTACTATATAATTTATATTCTTATACTTTATCTGCATATATATATGTTCTGTTCTTTTACGTACATGATTAACCAGTTTTATGCCAAAGCACTTTAACCCCACGTGTTTCCGTATTTACCTGTATATAATAATACATGGATTCACAGAGTTAAAGGCTTTTGACAAATATAGAACATAGTTGCTATATTTTTTGTTTGTCATTTTTATCACATCTGCTGTGGAGTTTTCTTGAAATTCATATTGCCAATTTGATATTATGAATAATTTTTTAGATATGCTTGTAATTTTTCTAGGAACATGCTGTCCAGTAATTTTAAAATGGTGGAATATAGTATAATTGGCCTACAATTCCCTATTTTTTTTTCAGCTGCTTTTCTGTTTATTACTGGCCTGATAATTTTTTTTAAGATAACTGGATTGTTCCTTGACATAAAAATGTATTGGCACTATAGTAAAGATTTCAGGCAGTTAAGATATTTTATTTAATTTGATATATCTTCCAGATTGATTTCTTTTAACTTTAAGCTTATTTTTTTCCCTTATCGCCTTTTCTCTTTCCACTTCTAAGAGTGCCATTGTGTTTAACTGACTTGATTGGTTTAAGGAAATGCTTGAATCTAGTGGTAAATTATTTACATTTGTGTGACTATATTTTTGCATTATTTATGAAATATATTACACATTTTATTTGGGTTATTAATTTTTTTTATTACATTCAATTACAATATTTTCCGCTTACTTTTGGCTTGTTTATATAAATTATTTACCAAGTCCCATATTGTTTTTATTTGGTTTGTGCTTTTCATACAGCAATACATAGCTTCCCAGCTAATTTACTGTCCAAATTGATATTTGGTATTACTGTATAGGAATGCATAAGGGCATTTAAGTTCATTGCTTGTACCAGTATAGCCTTTGCCTCTAACCTCCAGGGGTGATTTCTTATGCATTTCTTCAAATAATAATAGTTCAGCATTGTAAATAAATTTCTTGTAAAATTTGGAGTAAGTTATTTTACTTCATTTGCAAATGCTTGGACTGATTCTGCTGTTTGCTGTTCATATTTCAGTTGCAGCTTCATTCAAAATTTGGCAATCTTATGCCTTCTAATTCTGTAGCACTATTTGAGTTTTATGAACTAGCTGGTGCTTTTCCTGGAGACCATTGTAGCTGATAATTATGCACACTTTGATAACTGGAAGGCATAACTGGAAACCCTTTTGAAGTTCATTTTAATTTATACTAACATTGTTGTAGTGTTTTCTGATGCCATTGTTTTGTTTTAATATGCACACAACTGCACTGTGCAATGTTCTGCAATATGTTCAAGCTAGTTGCCACATGAGGCGATTCCATTGGGCATTTCCAGATGCTTCTAATTGACACAAGAGATGTTTCCCCATGGGCATCTTCAGATACCTCTAGCTCCAGCCTGTTTTGCCATTAGTAGCTAATATTGAGCATGAGATGGCACCTTTGACCATGTAAATAACATTAAGCTTACTCAAAAGCTGATGGGTTCATTAACACTTGCATAGTAATTACACCTCTTTTGAAAAGTGGATAATGAATAGCTAAGCACACGCACTGAGTAAAATACTTAATGAATAGCTAAGCACACGCACTGAGTAAAATACTAGTTTCATAGTTGCAAAATATAAAAATAGGGAAAAAATTTGCAGCAGAAGTTATGTATAGATAAGGTAGAGCCAGTGCAGTATTCATTCCTCTTCTAAACTTATTATTTCTCGTAACTCCTTGAATAAATAAAACAAGGATTATGTATTATATTAGGCGAATGATGTCCAGATACTCATATGCTTCTAAACATAGTTTTTACTAATGTATCTGTGCTCATAGTGTTAGGTTAACACATAAAGCATGTGTTGAAACACATCTGCAAATGGTTGAGCTATTATTTCTTCGTGAATGGGTGCTTGCATGCGTGCATTTACATTTCAGTCTATTACAGGACTTCAATGAACTCCTCTATCCTGGATTGCATGCATAGGTAAATAGGGATATTATCTGCTAAACCCAGACATGAACTATATCTCCTACTACTTTTGGGCACTCTTAACATTTTAAGATTATTAAGGATGGTTAAATACTATTTATTATTGCCTACATATTACCTAAACAATGGGTAGCAGTGAAAGAAAGGAAACGAATTGAAAACTCTTTAAATTATCATAGTTGTTGTTTTGGGCTTGTATGTATATTTATATATCAATTTTACTTTTATTTTCTTGCAGTTGTTCCTCGTAACTTCCGACTGCTTGAGGAGCTGGAACAGGGACAGAAAGGAGTTGGCGATGGAACTATTAGCTGGGGTTTAGAAAATGATGATGACATGACCCTCACACACTGGACAGGAATGATCATCGGCCCTCCTAGAGTAAGTATGTGCATTATGGTGCTCCCATAATGAAACATTAACAACATACTGCAATAAAGTTTTTGGTGTGGAAACGGTTGAAAAAATTCAATACTATCTGTACATGTTGTGGTATGAATACCTCTTTGGGAAAGTGCCTGAATTTTAAATGGAGATTGGCATAGCAATATTTAGTCTTTTTATTGAAACTAACATGCTTGCAGACTTGTTCCTTAGCTGCAGCCATACAGTCCTGAAACTTCACATACTTGCAAGGAATGGGGTATTTGTATACTGAATGTTAAAATAACTGGCCATCATTATTTGAGGACCTATAAAAAAGGGTGCATAATTAAAATTTCTGGGAAATCTTATTTTTATCTTTTGTATGTTCATTGTAAGTACAATATGTTGATATCTACTTTCAAACTTGCATTACTGGGAGACACATTTACTGTATTTGAAGATTAAAAATGTTATTGGTATTAAGTGGTTGTTGAAAATACTATTTGTCAGTCATTTTATTTAATATAATGCTATGTTGCCTTTTCATACATATCTATGGTACATTAAAAAAAAATACTGTTATGGTTGGGAAATTTAAGTTTTTAAAAAAATTAATATTTCCTAAGTACATCAACTGATCCTATATTTGGTTTTCTATGTAAAAATAAAATTCTGCTGTGGTTTTAAAAATAAAAAAGTAATCTTTCCAATTTGTTCATTCATATCAATAGTCTAGTATTAAGAACAGTTTATTTCAAGTGACTCTCAAGAAAGCTCATATCATCCTCTATTTATACTGTTACATGATTCCAGGAAGAAAATTGTGGCTGATTGATTTTTATCTTGTCCTTCTGTTGCATCTGAAAGAATAATCATAGTGGACACATTGCTAAATTTGTTCAATTATTTCTTTTTCAGCCATATAGGAAGGATGCAACAGAATTAGGGTTCTTTTTACTCTCGGTTTCCATAAAAGAATAAAGATAGCTAGGAATCATCATTAAACATATACACATTGAAGTAATAAAGGCACAGCATAAGTTTGTAGAATTTTGCATTAAAATTGGGTATTAGAAATTATGATAGTATTCAAACTGTAGTATATGGCATAGGAATCATTCAAGTTTTGTATGTAATAATTGTGCAATCTTGGCTTTTTTTAAGGCTTTGATTTTGTGAAGAGCGTACTATACCTGGAAGGGATCTCTTAGGTCAGATTTCAACTTATTCTTATATTCTTCTCAGAAATTACAAATATCATTCTTTGCAATCCGAAAGCCATATGAAAATTAGTTTTAAAGTATTTATAAATAAGTCTTACAGCTTAACTTCAACTTAAGTCCAGTATTTTCTTTATATCTATGAGTATATTATACAAATCCCTGATGGTTAGTGCTGAATTATCAAAATATTTCAAGTTCATTTTGCCTCTAAAATAGTGACTTTCATTATGAAAATAGACTGCTGATGGTATCCCTCTTCTTTCTTCAAAAGGTTCATTTTCAGTGCCATCTTTTGATAGATTAGAATGTTTAAATAGAAATTTATAAGTTAATTTATAAATTTCTGGCAAACCTCATTCTTTGAACCATATATGGTAATACTGTACTGCCAAGTATTACTTATACATTTATTTGGTACTAGCATCTTTTTCATGACGATTGGCGTTGTACATCATGCCAAAAATGAATCTTGTAGACATTTTTCCCTGCCGATAATAAAATGTTGGGAATAGTTCTAGTTGTATGTTAGATATTCCTTTAGATAATATTCATTTTTACAGCGGTTAGAAACGAAAATATACTTTATTTATTTTTTTTCCATAAGCTTGTTTTTTGCTAGTGGAAATATAAATTTTCCCACGAGCATGTTTTGATTTAACTTGATATTTTTGTTTTTTCATTTCACTACAGTCTTCTTTGCTTATTTTAGCAGTTGATATCCTCTTTCTCATTTATTAGCAATAAATTGAATATAGCATGTATACTGTTTCCTTTGTGTATAAACTGCTGCACTGTCCATATGTAACTACCATGCAAATGGAAACAGTGCAGTACAGTAAACAGGAGCAAACTATAAACAGTCATATCGCCACTAATGTTCATTGTATCTAAACCTTTATACAATCTACTTTAAAGCTAGGAGAATGCAATTCTGCTTTAAAAGGGTACATACGCCTAAAGGCCTATTTTATGAAGTTTTCATTATATTGTTTAAGAAAAGAGTTACAGTTGAAGCAATTACGGAATGCACATGACTACATCATAAAGGAATCTGGATATTTTGGAAAGGTTGGGAGGACAAAAAAATGATATGCTTCCTCTCGGGATATGTGACAGTTCCATTATAATTTTTGCGAATTGTTACTTGTAGTTGGTTGCATGCTGAATGAAATTTGGATACCGTTTCCCATTTTCAGATTCACATCTCTTACAACAATATTAATAAAAATAAGAATAATCTTGGGAATAGATTTTTATTTATTAATCATCCTATAACTATAGGATTAATTATTTTTAGACACACAATCTTTATTTGTCTAATCATAGGATCTACATCAATAAGATTTTGATTCTTATATATCTTAATCCTTATTTCCTTAGGTGGTATACTCATTGGGTAAAGAGACCATTATTTATTGCATTTGGAATACCATGTACCACAGAAAGATTGCAGCTCCAATGAGGTCAATGTGTAGATTAAACAGTATAATACCTGTACTTAGGTCCACAGTAATTTCTTCCTCAAAATTGCAGCAAAATATGTATTTTATTTCTATATAGTCTGAAGTTGTTGAAATCAGGAGAGTAGTAAAATTTGTGAAGCAATGATAGTTAAATCGCTACCATATTAATGAATGTGAATATCAAGAATTAATAGAACCTATGCACTTGATGCAGATTCTCCTTGTTATTCATTCAGGGAGTGGGAGATAACATCCAAGAAAACACATTCCTGCTCCCTAAACCAACTGACCCTAGTTCAGATCATCATAACTGAAAGATATTGCAATCTATAAAGCAATTTATGCTTTGTAATTGAAACATCTATAAAACTCTTTGCAAAAATTTGACAATTTTGCCTGATAAATTTGTCCACTGTTTTCTTCTCTGAAAAGAGAATCCTTTCATAAGACTTTTTAGCAGATTATCTAGAAATCAATTGCTTATATTTTGCACTCACTCTCTGTGGTTTTGTTTAGTGTTGGGGTGTTCTAAAAGTTTTCGGCCTGACTCAGAGATGTCATGAAGATGGCCTAATTACTATGATAGTTTTAAGTATCGTCCTTTAGATGGCACACTGTAAAGTTTCAGATGCATAGGTATAGTCACTTGTTTGTGACACATCATGTAAACAAGTCTTCAAGTTGGTTGAAGATGGAGAGGATGTCTCTTCGAAACCCATCCCACTGTATTTAAAAGTAAGTGAAGCATATGAGTGTGTTAGACGACAGATTAATTATAATTTACATTGAACAAGCTTCACTGTGTAAGTTCCAACAGAATTTTTTAAAAATGTCTTATTTTTCAAAAGTTCTTAAATGAAACAAGTGTTTGCATTTTCTACAAAATGGATAAAACTGAAATACAAGCTGTGGTAAAGTACATTGTTTTGAAGGGTTGAACACCAAAAGAAATAGAAAATGGAGTTAGATCCAACACTAAAGGATTTTTCCCCCATGTTTTCATTGGCCAAAAGTGGGCTGCTGAATTTAAGTGTGGTTGTACATCCGTGCAACATGATGAGCGCTCAGAGAATCCCAAAACTGCTAAGACTGATGAGATTATGATTAAAATTTACAATGCTATAGTTAGTGATCACCGAATGAAGGTAATGAGTTGGCTGATATTGCAAAGGCATCAATAGGCCATTTTACATGAAGTTTTGGGTTTGAGAAAGATTTCTGCTTGATGGGTGTTAAATTTATAGCAATGGACCAAAGATGCTTTAGAAGAACATTTTGCAAGAGTGTTTGAATTTATTTAAATGCAATTCCTGTTAGTTTGTAATGGGGTTTTAATAGAGTTTGTCGACCTCCTGCATGTCAGCCTATAAGGCTTATTCTGCTATTTCCAGTAAGTTTCTCCAATGTTTCACAACAGTAGATAAAACATGGATTACCAAAGATGAGCAGTCCAAACCGTGGGTGGCAACAGATGGAAGTGCACCAAAGAAAGCAAAGATGTTTCCATCTGCAGGAAAAGAGATGGCTATCATTTTCTGGGGTTCTCATGGTGTGATACTCATAGACTACTTCCAGAAGGGCAGAACCATTACCAGGAAGTGTTATGCTTCATTAGTGGATCAACTGAATAATGCTGTTCAGGCTAAACTCCACTTGCAAGAAAGGAAGTTCTCTTTCAAAATGAAAAAGTGCCTTCACACAAGTCTTGGAATGTTGCTGCAAAACTGCATGAGCTTTGCTTCCAAGTGCTTCCATATTTGCCAGATTTGGCATCCAGTGGTTACTTTTCATTCCCAAACTTGAAGAAATAGCTGGGCAAATGAAGATTCACATCAAATAATATGGTTGAAGCTGAGACAGGTGCTTATTTTTCCCAGTTGGGCAAATCTTATTTTATTGAAAGTGTTAAAAACGTATTTTGTTAAGGTTAGCATATCTCACAGTCGCGCTTGGCTCCGATCTGAGTCAAACAGGGAACATAAGCACTTCCCAGTTGAGTGAGCACACTCCGCCGCACCACAGCTGTTCCTATTGGCAGATGGATAGACCCCGCCGCCAAGGAACAACGAACACCGGTACTCCCTGCCCCGCCACTGCAGCTCTCCCCAGCACAACCGCCGCAGCTCTCTTCGCCGAGATGGCGAACGGGAAGACAGGGAAGGAGAAAAAGAAGATTGCTCACTCATCGCTGCAGAGACACCAACCTCGACACCTGAAACCACCGCCGCCCCGCCTCCAGACAATGAGGTCACAACTCCAGCGCAGAACCATCCTATCCAACCTTTCCCTGTATGCAAAGATCACCTCCTTACCACTACACCAGCCCCCGGCAGCCAATGGAGCATCTGTGCGCCGTTTCTGTTCCGCACTTTGCAGAGGCACTGGCCGTTGGCCATTAACACTTCCAAAATTTTCTCCAGCCTCGGCCTCACTCTATTTGTACGGGTGGTGTTCCTCGATTCGAAGGCGTCATTGCCATCGCTGACCGGCCGCATCCTCCCCATCGAGCAGAACCAGTGCAGCCACGCCTCCCCATGTCAGGAGTGCACAGGACCTGCCTGTTTCATTACTGCGGGGTTGATGCTCTCACATCATAGTGCAAGCAGCATGACCTAGCCCACCGCCGCAGATTCTGTGCCTCCTTGGGGGGGGGGGCACCAGTCATTACACCGGCCAGGCCACCTGCGCACTCCAACGCCCTCACACAGCAGACCAGCCACCACTCACGCACAAGCTTCAACCACTCAGTGTCAACCAGCACTTCCACCGACTTCGGCTCCAACTGTTACCACTTCTGGTGCTGCATCTCTAGACACCGATCTCAATATTCCTTCGCCGGCCTGTTACAGAACTAACCTCTTGGGTCCATGCCCTGGAAGGCAAGCTCACCTCAGATTGGCCACACTGCACACCTCCTCTGCCACTCTTCCAGAACAAGTTCAAGTACTCTATCAGCCAATGGCCACTCATCACAAAAATATCATAGAGAACCTCAAAAAATAGGCTACACTAACAAGAAGAAGTAGTGATGCCCTCACCTCCCAGCTTGACAGCATTGAAGATGAACTTCATTCCAGCTCAGCTCTGCAATCACAAGACCCCTCTCTCTGAGAAGCCATCTCACAGTCGCAAGCAACTTAACCCTGAAGATGAAAAAACATCACAACGGTACTTACAAACAGCCATTGAAATAGTCTCTATATGCATCAACTGCCTGGAAAAGGCATTCACCAAATTCCAGATCTCATGTTCCAGAACATTCAACAGTTTTAAGAAGCAAATCTAAGATGCCAGGACCTCAACAGAATCCATCCTCAGATCATAACCCAACACTACACTGCCTGCAGATCCAGACCAATGACCGCACCACCTCAGCAATATGGGTTCTTGGACAATGGACCAAACACCTCAAACATGACAAATCATTAATGCAATGCTTGACAAGGCAATGCCAACAGCTGTAATCCCCTTCTACTTGTGTTTATATGAATGCATATATAATTGACAATTAAAGCACAATCCCTTTCATTTTCCTTCTACTTCCTATTCAATCCCTTGGCTGCACAAAAAAAAAAAAATCCATGGATGAATAAATAGCGGATATTGTGTTCTTTTTATTTTTATTTTACAATAATTTGGAAACATTAAATCTGAGATTTGCTTCGCAGATGGAAGTCAACCACTTAACACAGCTTTTCAGTTTGCTCTTCATCCATCCATCCATGCTGGAATCCATCCTCAGATCATAACCCAACACTACACTGCCTGCAGATCCAGACCAATGACCGCACCACCTCAGCAATATGGGTTCTTGGACAATGGACCAAACACCTCAAACATGACAAATCATTAATGCAATGCTTGACAAGGCAATGCCAACAGCTGTAATCCCCTTCTACTTGTGTTTATATGAATGCATATATAATTGACAATTAAAGCACAATCCCTTTCATTTTCCTTCTACTTCCTATTCAATCCCTTGGCTGCACAAAAAAAAAAAAAATCCATGGATGAATAAATAGCGGATATTGTGTTCTTTTTATTTTTATTTTACAATAATTTGGAAACATTAAATCTGAGATTTGCTTCGCAGATGGAAGTCAACCACTTAACACAGCTTTTCAGTTTGCTCTTCATTTTCACAATTAGTCTAAAGAAAGTGATATTGTGCTTTCAAAGCAGAGTCAGAGTGTTATACAATTTGGTTCAGAATTTTAGAAACAGCATTATGTAATATTAACAAAATGTTTGTCAAAAAGCTTATGAACATAAAATTTATTTCTTAATATGACATAAGCATTATATAAATTTATGTGCAAACCAGCCAAGAGTTTGTGCATGATTCATGAACCAAGGAGAGTAAAAGAGTGAACTGTCTTGCATTCCATTCCTTTCCCTCTCAGAATAGTTGTATTTGGTGAATACTTCCTATCATAGCATGCCAGTAGAAGTTGCAAGTTTATGTTATGTGGTTGATGGCAGTTATAAAACATAAGTTATAATCATGATTAAATACTTCATTGAGCAAAAAGTATTTATTGTTGACAGCTTGAAGAATTCTTGCAAGTGTGTGCAAAATTTTGTAGGTATTTTATGGACCCTACAGTATCATTAAACTGCTTACTTGATTTGTTTATGGTGAGAAACAGATTCCATCAAACAAAATAAGGCATTCTGTAATGAGGGCTCTTAAAGAAGAGACTCTTGGTAATGTGATCTAGGTTTGAGTTAAGAGATTGAGGATTGAGATCATAAGGTCTTGCAAATGAACGATGCATATTAAAGAGCTTAATGCTAAAGTGCTCGTATCTCTTAAATCCTACCCAAACCCAGTGATGCACAAGCTAAAATGCATGGATCCTACATTAACTTTGATCTTCAAGGACAGAGATTCAGACCATTCCTTTCTAACCTTGTTGATTAATGCAACGTGACTTTATTTTGCCAAATGCATGGTCATGTATGGTTGAGGCTGGAAACTTCCACTTCTCCCGTTTATAATTATAAAAGCAGTATACAAATCAGAATTAATTTATTAAATTATTTGATTTTTCAATAAATTAGTTTCATATGTAGTATTTTACTTATTGTATTTAAGTCCTGTCGTGTGGGTATGTATTTTGTTGGTCATCACTAAGTTTCAGATTTGTAGTTTCTAAAACATAATATCAGCTTCGTAAGTACATTTAATTGAATAATATAAGGCCTTAAAATATATTCATTTGTACTACAAAATAGGTCCATAGTTAATTAGATTTGGAGAAAATATGTCATCACTGTAAATTAACATATCCAGTCAATAAGCAGAGTGTATCATTTAGTAACTATTAATATTTGTTGACTCAGTTATACATACAGATTATATTTTGCAATTTGATAAAATCTGTTGTGTCCTATAAAAAGGGGTTTATATCACTAACCAAGCTTTCATAAATCTAAAAAGACATTTTTCTTAAGTGTTGAAACACAACATTGACTTCTAGTAAGAGTTTATTTACAGAAGAATGATGGAAGAGATTACAAAATGAATAGTCAGGCAAATGAGAAACTTCACGGAGAACTTTTAAGTACCAAGGAGGGGATTTAGGATGTAGTACTTGAAGTATAAAAGTAACAAGGAGTATCAAGAAAGGAAGCTGTATAGCGAGGTTGACACACAGAGTTTTACATGCTCTGTTGTGTTTTGCCTCTGAGAGATCATTTCTGGGGTCTTATATAGTCCTTCATGCAACTAGGGTGGCCCAAAGCAAACAGGCAAATAATTTAAATTAGAAGGTAGTAGTTGGGTCTAGACATTGTGTGGCTGTGTGAAAGTTACCCGTTACCCTTCCAAAATAAATATATCAACCAATTTCATTATTGTTATTTCCTCTTGGTGCGAGATTTAGAAGGGTGGCTAGGTTAGAGATCATCTCTGTTCCATTCTAAAATGCTTGAGGTACTAAACATTACATTAATTGTCCCTAGAGGGGAGGGGGATCTCTGCATTCATCCATATTTCCCTATGAAAGTATGTCTACAAATTATGAAAACCTGAGCAATGCAAACTGCCTTAAAACTGCAACCATTATTTGTATGTGTGTCAAATTCAGTTATTGCTGATATGCCTTTAGTGGTTAATTTTATATGTACATACTTTGTTTATACCAAAGTGATTCAAAATGTTCTATAAAACTATTTTAAGGCTATATTTGAAGGTGCATATGACACACAGCATATAATTTTGCTTGGGTTCCATGCTCAAGAAATTCATATGTAATATTCCAAAATAAAAGAAAATATACAAAATTTAATACATTCAGTAATTTCTTGTTAAAATTTTTGGAGAATTTTTCAAAATCCTTAAATACAGTAAATGCTGCCTATGCATCACCAGTGGTTGCCAAACTGTGAGTTGCAACCCCTAGGGGGGTGTGATGGATATGGTAAAAGTACTTTTATTCAAGAACTTATCCATTTTTGTGTGCAACATTTAACTAACTGTTCCATTATGATTATTTTGACTATTATACAGCAGTACAACAGTAGCTATTATGATTGAATAAATGTTGCATTGTTGAAGGGTGAGCACAAACTTGCAAAGTAATTATTATTAAGCACTAAAGTGAGTGGAGGAGTTGTCAATAATTTCATTTTCAAAAAAGGGGTTGTACATGCAAGAAATTTGGGAACAGCTGTGCTATACAATGTACAATTAAAAATAATTATTGTGTTTGTAAGCTCTAATATATTATTTCAAATAGTACTTTTCTGTTAACACACCAAACAGAGGACATAGTGAATTTGTCACAGACTGTTTTAATTTAATGAGTTGATAATTTTGTATATCATGACTGTGTTTATTAAATGCCTAAAAAAATGTAAGCTTTAGATCAGATTTAAATGTGACAAACTTACTGGGTTTATAAATAAGTGCTAAGGGTATCTTAAATAATGGAGTTTGTGGTAGCATTACTTAATAAACATTATATTATGAGCAAGTGCATTCTTGTATAATATTATGACATATTAGAAACTTAGTTGCTTTATGCTAGGCATTCCTTGTCAAAATCATGTCAGTGTTACAAGCAGCGACAGATTTTTGCAAGTACATCTTCTGTTCAGCATGTTAAAGGAATAATACTTTTCACATTGTACAAACTGATCATTATTCTATTTAATGATTGTTATATTTGTTTTTTTTTTATGTCCATAGACACCCTATGAAAATAGAATGTATAGCCTAAAAATAGAATGTGGACAGAGATATCCAGATGAGAGTCCAAGTGCAAAATTTATTTCTAGAATCAACATGAACTGTGTCAACAGTACAAATGGCTTGGTAAGTCTTAATTTATCACTTTAAAGGGGTTTGTTACTATATTAACCTAAACAGCAAGTAATTAGATTTAAGTACAAAGCAACAATAAAATGGACATATGCATAAAAAGGTAATTAATTAGTGATAATATAAATGGAAATTTGCATATCTATTCAAATGCATTTAACTTCAAGATAAGCAATAATAAAAATACTCCCTGTTAATAATTTCAGGTTATTTTTCTGTATATGGACACCATGGATTCTGGGTAAAGAATTTGCTTAGCAGTCAAAAATAACTTTAGAGTATTAGGTTAAAGGTGTAAAGCTTAAAAACATGGAATGATGTGCTTTCTAATAATATAGTTTTGCTTTGTTGCTGCAAGGTGAATGACAGTGGTCTAGCACCATTATAAGTGCTGGAAATGTAGTTTCCCTACCCTAAAATGCAAAAATAATTCCATATATATATATATATATATATATATATATATATATATATATCTAAAGCATTATTTATGATTTTCCAATTAAAAGTATTGCTTTAAGGAAAATCAATGTTCAGAGTCATAAAATAAATTTTGTGAATTTGGTTAAGACTAGTTTGCTGTCTGCTCCTATCCTCCTTGGCTCTGATCCTTCCAACCACGTGATGCTCTAGCTAGGGTACTAACATTCCCGTCCCTGTTTTTCATTTGTGCAGCTGAAATGGGAAAGGCACTGTATATATGAACTGCAGTATGAAGTGACAGAGCTAACAGGAATGAATGAATGGTGTTTAATGCCCATTTTTGCTACAGAGGCACCAATTTATTGAAATTTGGGGAATGAAAAATTCTTGGGAACTGTGGATAAAGTACAATGTTTATTTTGCAAAGAAATTCTCAGCCTACCAATTGCGGCTATAAGAGAAGTTGCCCAAATATAAAGGGAAGAGATACAAGAAAAGGTTTAATTATGGAGGGAGTATTAAAATACTGGCATGGGATTCTAAACCTAAATAAGGATAATCTAGTAAAGCAATGTTTGATATATCAAGAATCATTTTTAAGGGCTGGTTGAATAATTTAAAAAATATATTAGAGAGCAATAGACTAGGGTATATGGAGGAAAAGAGATACAAATGTTAGAGGTTTTTGGAAAGAGGCAAGAAGATGTTTTGAAGATATAGAGATACAAACACTATTTAGTAATTTAACTGGAAGACATCACTGGAATTTTATATTAAGATGAAATGGGCATGGGAAAGAGAAATTTTCATAGATAAAACAAATAAGGAGGAAAGAGAGGGTAGAGCTTGGGCAAGAGCAGGTGTGTGGAAATTAAAAGATGAAAGAGGAGGTTTTACACAAGGGGAATGCCCATTATGTGGAGAGAAAGAAGACTTGGAACATATAGTGTTTGATTGTAAGGAAACTGAAAACTGGAGAAATGAACTCATTAAGGTAAAATTTAAAAGGGATAATAGATCAATAAAGAGAACATTCATAAAAGAGTGTGGGTCAGTATTTATTTAAAGTTAAACAGAAGTGGAAATGGACAGTGAAAAGAGAAGAAGAAAATTCTCAAAAAAATAATATATAGTTGATAAAATAATGGTATAGACTGAGTAAGTTAGATATCATTTTGGTACGTGGGGTCAAATCAGAGATGGGTCCCCTGGAATTCCAGTACGTTGTGCTGATGAATAAAATAAATAAAATAACTCACAGGTGGTCTGACAGTGTATTAAAAATGAACCTTAAGAGTTGCCTATTGCTACAGATTATCTAAATACCTTTAGTTGATTTGCATTCTTTGCCCTCTGACTTCCCAGTATCCAGCAATAATGTTTCTACTCAGGTCATATTTAATGCAGTATGTGACTCTGCATACTGTGAATTTTAAGCCTATTATTGTGGTGGAAGGTAAAATGTGACATGGCTGAAGAATTAATACTATGCGTTCTTATATGATATGGCCTTTGTTGCAATCAGCCTGTCTGTCAATTTGTAACATGAGCATTCAGAATTAATCTTGTGAAATGCCCAAGGTGTCCGTGTTGTATTTACTGTTATACCACTGTATACAATTTAGCAAATGGAAAAAGATACTGAAATTTGGATTTTGTCTATGGAATGTTATTCTATCAGGCTGATACCATAAGGAAGTTTATGGATATTTTGGATGAAGATAAGTGTAAATGTACTTGCAGTACAAGAAGTGAAATGAACTGAAATTGGGACACTCGAGAAAGCAAAATATATTTTGTGTAGTGGTCATTCTAAAAACCATGAGTTTGGAATGGGGTTTCTTTCAAACAATAAAATAACATCATCTACATCTCTCTTAGTCCAAGAATGTATTTATTGAGAATGGAAGGCAGATTTCTTTACTATGGTATTATTAATGTACATACCCCTACAGAGGACTCTGAAGAGGAAGGGTGAAAAGGATGCTTTTTGTGATTGTCTTTGAGAAGGTGTACACAATTTAGACCATGCTCTAGACATTATTGAAATTGATTTGAGTGTGCATGTGGGAAGAGATCCCTTCTTTGAACCCCATGTAGGAAAACCTTGATATAGTTTGAAAACAAATAATAATGGATCACGTGTGGTAGATTTCCCATGTCACATTATGCAGACATTGCGGATACTATTATTTAGATATAAAGGAATTCATAAAGAAACATGGAAGACTGCAGCTTATAGCATTATTGATCAGTTTTAACCAGATAGGTTGTGCACAACATATGCCAAAACATAGTTAAAATGTGCCTGATGTATGAGCTTTCAGTAAAGTTAATTAAAACTGTGACCACATATGATTGGCTCTAAGATTCGAGCTAGGGTTGCTAAGAAAATGAAACTCCAGCAGAGATGGATACAAATTGGATTGAGTAGTGTTTAATGCTTGTTTTTACCAGTCAGGCATCACAGGCAATGGACACTGATGATGCATGAAATGAAATGGTAAATTGGGAATTTTTTTTTTAAAAGAAAGGAAGCATTTCAGGCCTAAATTTAGGGTACCTCCCCTGCATTTGCCATTTATGAAGACTGAGGAAAACCTGGAAAAAACCTCAATAGAGGGGATGGTCCTGGTGGGATTCAAACCCCATAACTCCAGCTCACAAGTCCGCGCCTTAACAATATTGGCCACCGTGGCGGTGATACAGGCTGGAGAGTAGTATAAATGCTTATAAAAGCAATAGAAATGAATCCACCAGAGAAGGAAGCAGGTATGCTACAATTAGGAATGGATTACATTAATAATGCTCAAAGAGATAAAGATATTTAAAAACTATCAAAAGGTAAAAATAAGGTGAATGTATTTTAAGGAGATATGAGGTGTTATGATGCATTGTTAAATTCTGAAATTGATGTAGAAGACAGATGTGCAAATTCCACCATAGCACAGAGGACTAGGGCCGAAGGAGAGGGCGGGGAATCTGTGTTAGTGCTATCAATCAGAACTGCTTAAATGTGGCAGAAAGCATTTATTGGCATGTTTTCAGCTAATCATTAAGAAAATATGGGAACAAGAAGTCGTATTGGAAGAGTGGAAAAGGAGTACATTATGTCCAATCCATAAAAAAGGTGATATTTTAGAGTCCATGAACTATGGAAGCATATTGCTGAGAGATGTATATAAGCTCTCTCCAAAGGTGTTTGTTTATGCCTACTTCTCTATGTAGAAACAAAAGTAGGGGCATATCTATATGACTTCTGACCAGGCAAACCCGCAACAAACAGATGCTTGTTTTATTTTTTTTTTTTTGTAAGCATTTACTGTCCTGACAACTGCCAAGATCTTTCAAGAAAATAAATGGAATGAATGAAGATGCAAATAAATCCAGAGTTCCTAGCATTCAAATTTATGTAGTATTGAGTTTTTCAGGATAAGGGATAACTCCAGGAAAAACCTTACCCGCATGTGTCCTGAAAGGGAATTGAACTTGGGCCTGCCAGTTTAGCAACTGAACCATGGTAATTCATTAAGATACTTAAAATAAATAAAACAGATTTTTGAAAAAGGCATAAGAGGAGTGGTTATAGATTTTTGAAGCTGCATATGATACAGTGAAGAAAGTAAAGTTATAAAATGCGAAAGACTTTGGTATTGCAGGAAAGTTCATTAGAATGGTTAAGACCACAATGAACAGCACCATACACAAATAGCAGCATTTTTTCAGAGACACTTGAGATGAAGGGGGATATATTAGCATGCTTTTTATCTAATATAATATTGACAAAAGTTGTTATAAACTCACATTTTCAAACAGGTGGTTATATGTTCTTAATTATCTAGTGAGTCGATTTGATAATTAAGAACATAATAGTCGCTTCACTGTATTGGTTCCGACACGAAATTAAATGTTATATTTAGGTGGTTATATTTTTAAATAAATACAAATCATTGCATATGCATATTATGTTTATCTGCAGACAGGAATTCATATGAGTTGGTCATAGGAGATTATATTGAAGTAGACAGGCCATGTTGTTCATACGGAGGAGGAAGCTGTGGTTAAACTTATAATGTATGTGCAGCCTGAGGGAACAAGGAAAAATGCACCATCCAAGTTCAAATGAATAAATGAAATGGGCAAAGATAAGAATGTTTGTAATTAGAGCTTGTCCATTGTCACAAAGGATAGAGAATGGAGGAAGATTTTAAGGGAGGCCAAGACTGCATGAATTATGATGACATTCTTCTATGCCTTTTGTCCCAGACTTTGCCAACTTCCCCCCTTCCCAATAATATTTGTATGGTAGAATTAAGTTGAAATTTTTATGGCAGTTAAACTTATAGAAAACCTTTGTGCTTTTAATTTGGAATCTTAAACATATACAATTCATGTATATAGTGTTGAGGCACAAAGTATCCCGAAAGCCACAATGAATGAAGAGTATGCTTCAGCCACTAGCCAGGCTTGTTAATGGTTCTGTAGTTCTTAGTGGCAGTGCTACCTAATGGGGAAACATTAAATTAAGTGCACAACATATATCTGATTAGAAAGAAAAGCTATACCACAGTGCCTTAATTATGAAGAATTAAAGTACTTATTATTGCTAAATCTAAGATTATGGTGATGAGAAAAGGTCTCAAATTAAAAAAAAAAAAAAAATGGTGGAAGGGCACAGAAATTTAAGTTGTCAAGAAAATTGATTAATTAGATTGTCTAGCAATGGAAAATGGAGTGATCAAAAAAGGAAAGCAGTAGCAGAAGGAAAAGTCATGAGTGTAATCACATCTTGTGTTTACAAAATACCAAATATGCAAGTAAAATGGTTTGAGAGAATAAATGGTTCAATAGTGGAGAGCAGAATGATGTATGGAATAGAAATTTGGGGGGCCAGGCGAAGGATGGAAAGGGGTAAATGTGATAAATAGATTATTTTATAGAATTGTCCTAGGTTACCTAGATCTTCACCTAACGAGATTGCCAAAATATAACTAGGAAGATTGGGCTATAAAAACAAGGTCATAGAAAGAGTGTTGAAACATTGATATAAAATAGGACTAGAAGAGGAGAGTATCATTAATCAGTGTTTGGTAGCACAAGGAAAAATTAAGGGAGAGAAACTTGGTTATCTAAAATCAAAACAACCTATAAGAAGAAAAGTATGGGATTAATATGATACAAGAGAGAAAGATTCGGTAAAAAATTTTGGAACGAGATAACAATAAGAATTGAGGTATTGAAAAACAGGAAATATGGGCAAATCTTAACACCAAAAAATCTCTGGAATTATACAGTACACTAAAAATGTGTGGGGAATGGAAGGATATGTTGAAATTTGTGATAAGGTAGGAAAGGAAGGATTGGCATGATTTAGAACAGGAGTTAAAATATTTAAGTGGTTTAAAAAGTGGACACATTAAGAGGATATGTCCTCTGTGTGAAGAACCAGATAGTACTTGGCATTGTATAATAGAATTAAGCAAACCAAGTTTCAAAGGGAACAGTTCCTATTATGAAAGTGGGAAAATTTACCAAATGAAATAAGAGGTAGAAGAATTTTAAATTTAAAATAAGATGAAAACATTAAGGAGCTGGGAAAATATACAGGCAAGGTAAGATAAAAATGGTTATGAGTGTAAAATACTTAGGAAAGGTGCCTGAGAAATGGTATAGAATTGTCAGATAATGAAAGGAGGATAATGGGACTAGTTATCTAGCGTTAGTTAAACAGGATCCTTATACACCAATAACCAGGGTGTTAATGTGTATAAGGTCCTAAGGAATAAGTAACTCTCAAGGGTAGAAATTTGGCCGAATGAACTTAATTAAAAAGAAGGAAATTTTAGTATTGTGTTGTATTATTGCTATTTATAATATAAAAAAGTAAAAAAAGGCTGCAATCTCTTACATCCTTACATCCTTACCAGTGAATTGCTAAGAATTATTGGAGTCTGTGTTCTCTGGTGTATACATCTCCATTTGTCTAGCTTGGTTTTGCCCATAGGTTTGAGGACAGCCAACCAAAAGTTGCATGCAGACAATTGTTGAATTAGATTCATGAAACGAGATTGTTTTCTTTCAGGTTGATAATAGAGCTGTTCCAGTTCTTGCAAGATGGCAGAGAGATTATACAATTAAGACTGTTCTCCAGGAACTACGAAGGATTATGACACTGAAAGAAAACATGAAACTGTCCCAACCTCCTGAGGGCAGTTCGTTTTAGCAATAACGCAGATAAATCTGCCACTCGTCTCTTGGAAACAGAAAGAACATCTTGAGAGATAGGTCTTGTACTAAAAAGAAATTTCAAAATTTAAAAGGCAGCGATTATAGTTGGAATTACCGTTTTAGTGTAGCACTGCACTTAAATTCAGACTATTGCATAAGAATCATATTCAAGGAATATGAAGTAACATATGACATTCAAGAGTCGCCATAAGATGCTGCCGCTTCATGATTATTACCTGCATGTTGGGGGTAAAGTTTTCCTGTGATTTTTGTGCTCCATAGCAAAACTGAACCATCTGTACCAATTACTAACATATTTTTCTTTAAAAAAATATACAGCCAGTAAAAGTGTAATTTGTTTTGCTGATTCTAAATAAATTGATACTCTTGCTATTTCATATGCATAATTTGAATGCCATACTTGTCATTGCATGCATAGGTGTCATGAAAATAAGAGAATAGCTCTGATAAGCCTCATAAAACAGCTTTTAATTTAAAGCAAGTTCATGCTGGATATGAATGGTTCAACAAGTCAGATTTTTTAGTTCCCTGTAAAATAAGACACATCCCTTATTTTGTTTTATCATTGTTTAAAGAGGACTCGTAGAATATGGCATTTGAAAATTAAGTGGATATTTCTAAGGTAATGAAGCTGAAGAAGCGTGTGTGATGTGGAAGTTAATTGCTGCATAAATTTTTACAAGTTAGAAAAAAATGTGTTTCAGAAGGAAGCTATTTGTACCGCTAATACTTAGGTTTAATGATTTGTTAAATGCTAATAGGTTCCTTGATTAGCTGAATAAATTATCAGTGCAAGAAACTAACTTTAGCAGGTAATGATTTATTAAATATCTCATCTATATTAATGGTTCAAATAGTTTGGAAGAAAAATATGCTTAGATGCAGTAATTGGTAATTGTATCGATTATTATTACTATTATTATTAATTATATGATTATTATTGGTATACATATATATATTATGCATTGTATGAAATAAGAATAAAATTTTGAAGAGGAGAGGTGTATTGAGCCGCCCCCCCCCCCATAAAATAAATAAAAAAGGGAAGAAAAGAAAAAGACCAAAAAAAAGTGATCATTTTAATTTATCATAATTGTTTTAAAACCTTTACTCACACAAGTTGCCTTCCTTGTAAAAATAACTTTTTTTTCAACATATTGTTGTAGGTGGCAATTTTTTTGTTTTTCATTTATTTATCAGATCCTGTAGACATTGTATAATTGTAAGAGCTTAAGCAATCAAAGCCTGTTTCTTTTATGTCATCACATTAGAGTGAATGCAGGCAGTGAACAAGAATTTCAAAGAAGATTCTCTCTTTGCTTAGATATAGTGGGTTTTGCATTCAGCCAGAGTGAATTTAATATTAAGAGCATGATTGCAATATTTATTTTGATCTTACAGCACTTCATAGCTCAGTTGTAGTATAAGGGTGTGAGTGAGGAATGATAGGCTGGCAGCAGCCCCCCCTTTGAAAATCTTAATTTTACATTCATGTAAAGCTTAGGCATTCAGCTTAAATAAAATAATCAAATGTTTTCGCAAGTGGCAAGATCAATGCTTGTGAATTGTAATAAGCATTCTTCTATGTGAACGCTATTCAGTTGATATTAAAATATTAAGATATAAACTTTGCATTTTATTTACAGTTATATCCATTTGCAAGCTTTTGTGTATACATAGAGGGCCAAAAGAGTGCAGCTTTTTGATATAATCTTAATGTACATACTAATGGTTCTTACACTACTCTTTAGGCTTTCATAGCCTGCATTTTTGTTTTTAAAATTGATCATTACCGGGCTATTTTGCTATGGTCATTGATTTAAATTAGTTTAAAAAGCAGAGCTTTCTCCAATGCTACAATTGGCATCAGTCGACTGAAACTATCTGGAAAGGCAGAGGTGTAAACTGTTAGAAGTGGAAAAAAGTTATGAGTTGTTAGGAGGGTGGCACAACATTGTTTGTAATGGTTTTAAAAGTAATTTAAACTGATGAACATAGCAAAATAGCCTGGTATTATTAAATTAATAGTTCTTATGTCAGTAAATAAAGCAGGTCTAATATTAATATGCATATTGCAAGAAAAGTGTTCCCACTAGTTCTACTAATTAACAATTAGACTGCAGTTGTTAATATTTTCTGAATATGTAACAATATTAAATACATCATGCATATTGACTAAGAGGCAATTGTGAGACTTGCATTTGAAAACTCCTGGATTTGACACTCACCAGCCTCGTTCTGATAGCTAGTTGTTTTCCTTAGTCACAAAGAACTATTCCTAAGGGTTGAATGTTTCATTACTATGAACTATCAAAATACAGAAGACCAATATGCATAAGACCATCAGCAAAGTTAAAGTTTAATTTCTTGTGTGACACATATGGCAACTGAAACAAAATTAAATTTTTTTGAGTTTCTCCCACCAGTGGTTTAATAGATAAGCATGAATTTTTAATATAAATAAGCCAATAAGGTAGTAAATGTAACCTGAACATGGGATATTTATGTTTGGTTACTGTGTTCATCTTCAAGCCTGCTTTCCCATAGCCCCATGTGGTCCTTCGACTTACCTCAACAACCATCACTTGATATCATTGGTAGAGTGCAGTATTGCAGGGGGGTATGTGATTAGCACACCACATCCCGTCGGTCACTATATTGCGGCTTACTAGATCAAAGATCGCCACCTCTGCATCAGGCAGCTTCCCAATTGTCCTCACGAGGGAGGCTGGATGGACCCCGTTCCAGACCTTCCTAACTTAGAAAAATTCCTAAGCAGGTACCGGCAATCGAAACTGGGCCTCCTGGAAAGCAGTGTCAGCAGTGCTAACCACTAAACCAAGTTGGGAAGCTGCCTGATGGAGAGGTGGCGATCTTTGATCTAGTAAGCCGTGATACAGCAATTCTCGTGTTGCGGTGTGCTGATTACATATCCCCCTGCAATACTGCACTCTGCTAATGATATCATGTGATGGAGGTAGAAGGCGCAGCAGCCGTCGCAGTAAGCCGAAGGCCCACATGGGGCTATGACAAACCAGGCTTGAACAAGAACATAGGTAAGCAAACAGAAGTTTCCTATGTTCAGTTTACATTTAGTACCTTATTGGATTATTTACATTAAAATTCATGCTAATCTATTAAAACCGGATAAGAAACTAAATTTTTTTTTTTTGTGTCAATTGTTACCAAAATAAATTGAATATAAACTGTGACCTACAAAACATAGAAATTCCAACCAAGTAGAGGCAACATTTCAATACACATTATCTGCCTATTTGTTGATTACAAAAATAAATGGTATATATTTCAATATTTACAGATAATGTACTACTTCAAATACATTTTCTTGAATGTAGGTCAAATAGAGTAAAACATCTGTGACTTCTCATCGAACTGAATGTGACCATGTGTAACATATCAATAAATATTTAGCAGTTTAGAATGCTGCTTCTTGACTCAGAAAGTTTTATTCCATGGAAAAACCAGAAAAATCTTTATAAAAGTCAGTATTAATCATTTATCCGTTGTAGGTGCACTCCATTTTAGTTTCACTGGTTTCTCTCTGCAGCATATCTAAAGTTGGTCACACAAGCACTTTGCTCTGTGAATTATAATATAAAAGTGGCATTAAATGTGCTGTCTACATTATTTGAAAACACTATTTTTTCTTTAGTGACTTTCCTGCAGTGAATTCAACCAATACCCACTCTTCATTGTTGATACTTCAGTTCTAAATTTCAGACTTATGTTTCTCTGCCCAGAACATTAGGCTGAATGCTTATACCGTCATCTTCACTTATTTCAAATTGAGTATTTTTAGCTTGAACATTCTGCTGCCAGTGGATATTGAATCTCATATGTGGACACAGATCTAAAAAAATGAATTTTTCTGGTATTTGGAAAGTTGAATTTACTAATGTCTGTAACTGATCCAGATGCTCCTTTCTTTTGGTAACATATAAAAATTTATATTTTTGTAGATTTCCGTGCCTCATACTGCGGATCAGTTTTCTGTGCATATGTTGCTTCATGCAACACACTTAGCAATACCTCAAAGACCATCTTTTGCCATGTTCTGTTGCTGAAAAGTTCCATTAACACTGATCGTTATTGAATGCAAGAGAAAACTTATATTCTATACTTATGGAATTGTATACATTTCAACAAGAATTTATCAGTAAGGGAAAGTTTGAGCTCTTCATTTATTGCATTACTGTAAATTGACACTGCATATTTGTCATGTAGCGTAAAGTCTGACTGATGCTGATTGGATCAGTTTTTATTTATTTTTATAATGGAGCATGCAGTATACAATTGTACAGGAGATCAGATATCATCTACGTTCAGGAATGGGTCGTTTTCACTAAAATTTATATGTACCATTCCTTTCCTCAAGTTTTCTTTTTCTTCTTCAAAATGTTGTGATTAAATACACTTTGTATATACATGAGATAGGGAATGCAGCCAATTTTTCTTCTAATCTGTTCGAAACTTATCTTTTTTACACATGAACCCATTAGACAATCTTCCTATTTCATTTTTAATGCTCTGTTCATATAGTATTGCCTCAATGTTTCTCCATCAGTTGTGTTCATATATTTGAATGAAGTACAGTCTTTGAATATCTGGCACAACTGTAATAACTATTTCTTTCATTCCATCATCACATAAACTATTCTTGATGAATTCCAAAGAATTCTGAGGTTAAATGGCTGTTAATCGGTTCAAAGTCGATCTAATATTTTTATGATATATGCACAAACATAAACTGTTTACAGTTGTATGTGCACAAAGACAGACGCATTGAGCAGAATGTGAAAAGAACAATCTTCTCTCTAACCTCTGGATATGCCTTTTTGAATAGTTGATAATTTTCACTAAACATTTAAAGTAGGCATCACTTAAAATAAAATACAATTGGAACTATCACAGTGAAGCAAATAAGAAATTCAGTAATATGTTGTGATGAGTTAAACTAAACACTATTACAGCTTCACTACTTATTTTTCCTTAGAACATGTTTTGTGGACCTTTGTCTGCATTAGCAGCTACTTGTTGAATGTTAAAAGGATTGTCCTTGGAGACGTACCATTAGGCGCTGATGGACATCTGATGAACCTGAAATTAGTGTTTTATTTATCTAGAATATAAAAGTTCATTAGGTGATTTTTTAATTTATGGGTAACATTTTTTTTTCCCATGTGCTAAGTTCTGTATGCCCTTCAACTGCCTTTATCAATTATACTTTTTCTTCAATTTCATGATTTTCTATTCAAAAATGAGCTGAGACAGCAAATTTCTCTATTTGAACCTGCTTTCTCTTTGCTTCAGTAGCTTATTTTTTTTTTATTTTTCCATTATATATTTTATTTCAATCTGCACAATTTATATGATACATTCAGGACTTTTTTTTTTCTGATATACAAATAACTAACTGTTTAAATGAAGCTGTTGACAATGGAGTGGTAATATATCCTAAACTTGGATATTCATTTTTTACACTAAACTCCACTTACTTACATAAAAGTAAGACATGTTTCGGAAGAATCTTCCCCATCTTCAGTTGCTCCTGAACTGCCGTTACTCGAAACGATGGCTGGACACCCGGATGTTTCTGTAGTGGCCCCTGTTGGTTGAAGTAGGAAATTGTCGAGTTCATCCATAGGAGGAAACTCAAAATTGATTAGATTTTCTCTATTTTTTAATATGAGAATTTCTTCCCAAGTGGATACCTCAATGGGTTGTGAAGATGTTTCAGCAGTTTAATTTCTGGTTTTATTTCATGATTTTGGATCCAAAAGTGAGCTGCTACTGCTGATTTATTCACCTGCTTAATTCGAATATTCCTAAAATGTTCTTTCCTCCGAATTTCCAAATTTCTCTTTATTTTACCTCTGCTCACAATCTGCACATTTTATTTCATAAATTCCTGATTTCTGTTCTGTTGATATGGGGTCTTTTACTGTGCAACCTAATAAATTCTTCATGTATCTGTTCTTTTGGGCTAACATTATCCCATTGAAAATTTTCTGGAACTTGTGGTAAATTGGATGGTAGGTGAAACTTTTGAATTTGTATTCTTCTTTTGTGTTTTTCAGTGTGGAAACTTCCCTTATTCCTTTTTGTCTTAGATTTATTGATAATTTTTATCACTGTGTCTTTTTTGAAACCATTGATTATAGCTGTCTTTATTATTTGTATTCTATTTTGTACTCTGTTTCTGTGAGTGCAATATTCATCAATCTGTGTGCCAAACTGTGAAACACTGCATATTTATGTGGAATGGGATTATAACTCTCATTTTTTATGTATAGTTTTTTGTGTGTATTTCTTTTCTGGAAATTCCAAAATTCAAACAATTGCATTTCTTATAATTTTTAAATCTAGTAATGGTAGCCACCCATTTCTTTCTTTTTCAATGGTAAATTGTATAGATTCATGTTGCAAATTAAGAAGTTTCAGGTCATCTATTGAGTGTTTCTTCGGTATTATTGCAAAAATGTCATCCATATACCTATACCATGACTTGAAAATTAAAGGGAAGGCTTTGTGATATGTATTTCAAATGAACTCCTGAATAACTCTGCTAGAAAAGGTGACAAAGGGTTTCCCATAGTTAGGCCTGAAACTTTTTGGTAATATTTTTAGTTTAAGCTGAAGTAATTTTGTTTAATGCAAATATTAGTAAGTTTTAATAAGTCTTCTATTTCTTCTGTTTTTAAATTTATTGATGTTAACCATTTCTTTAGCGTAAGCATAAGTTTCTTTTAGGTATGCTCGGGAATAAGGTTTTTACATCAAATGAAATCATTATATCTCCAGCCGTAATTCTGCTATTTTTAAGTTTTTGACTAGATCAACTGAATTTTTAATGCTCAAACTTCGCAATCTCTTAAAAGAAATGAAGACTTTGATCAATTTTTTTTTGCTACCTGGTATATGGGGGAATTGATATTGTTTATTATTGGTCTCATGCTATCATTTTTATGTATTTTTGGTAGTGCATAAAGCCTGGGTAGTACTGGATTATTCTGTGATATTCTGTTTTTCAGGAGTGGATAGTGTTTTGACTTCATTTAATGTTTTTTTAACATTTTATTGCATTTATTGAGCAGATTCTTTTCAATTGGTTTGTAGTCTTTTCCTTTTAACATAATTTCAATTCTATTTATATATTCTTTTTCGTCTAAAATGGCTATTTTATTACCTTTACCTGCTTATGTATATCACTGGTTTTTCTTTTAGTTGTTTTAATGCTGTTCTGTAATTTATTGATTTCTTTCGGTTTTTTATGTTCTCTAAAACTTTTTTACATTTACTTTTGATGAACGATTTTTTTCCCTTTTGTTTAGTTGTTGGGTACCTATGTCTATGTAGGCTATGATATCTTCTATTATTATCTGAAAAATCTATACAAGTTTTTAGACCTTTGTTTAGGAGATTGATTTCATTTTCTGAAAATGTGGCACTTGAAAGATTAACTACTTTTTCTGTTGTGTGTGTGCGTGAGGGTGGATGTTTTTATTTGATGTTTTTGTAAGTTCTGGAGTTTCTTTTTTAATTTCTGGTTTTTGTTTTTCATTTGTACACTTAAATTTTCCCATAAGTGAAATCCTAGTTTTTTTCGTTAGTTTTAAATACAGATTGTAAATATCTAATCTTTTATACTGTAAGCTCTTTTCAATTTCAATTACCTTTGTTTCTGCTGCTTTCTGGTGTATACTATTGTTTATTTTAACGGTTTTTCTCACAAATATTGGTGTGACTTTTTTCTTTTAAGACATGATTAATGTTGGCCGCAAGTGTCTTTTTCTGATTTGTAATTTTATATATGTTTTAATCTCCCGTTTTGCTAAGGTTTACATTATAAGTTGTGAAATTGTCCGTGTCTGTATTTGCCATTTTTTCTAACCAATGGGTGTTCAATTTTTCCTTCTAGACTTGTTTGTCTTGTATATAAATATTGTACTTATGAAGCTGTTGACAATGAAGTGGTAATATATCCTAAACTTAGGTATTCATTTTTTACACAAACTAACTGTTTGTTGTAAATTATAATTAATCTGTCGTCTAACACACTCTTATGCTTCACTTACTTTTATATACGGTGGGACCGGTTTCGAAGAGACATCCTCTCCATCTTCAACCAACTTGAAGACTGGTATGAGAAACCAACATATATGAGGGCCTGTGATTCCATCCTGGTGGTGTTTATTTCTTTATAAACTGGACATTGGTATTACATTCTCCTATAATGTCAAAATTCATAAGATGATCCCTATGTTTATGAATGTAAATCTTCTCCCTTGTGTCCAATTCTGTGTGCTTCTTTAAGTAATTTTATTTCTCTTTTTATGTCGTGATTATCTTTCCAAAAATGGTGTGCCACTACTGACCTATCAATCTATTTGTACTTAATGTTCCTGAGATGCTCCTTTAACTATGTAAGCTAAAAGGAGCATCTCAGGAACGTTAAGGACAAATAGATTGGTGGCACACCATGAAATGCTGTGTCTTTATGTTGTCTTGAATTGAAGCTGCTGGCTTTTATGTTGTTGTCTGTGCGAGTGTGTATCAAATTCCGACTTTCAATAGAATAATAGTTTTTTATTATTTTGAGATCCAAAAATTGTTGTTTACTTTTCACATGTAAATACTAAAGTTGTCTTCTATAATTTAAGCAGTTTTATGGCATTAATTTTTTTTTATTTACTATTGCAGAAATATAATGTACTTGTACCAAGTTTGTAATATGTATGGAAAGGATTTTGTAATGTGTGGGTTTTGAATCTGCTTATAAACAGATTAACCAAGAAAGTATATAAGAGACCCCATAATTGGCCTGATTCTTGCTTGTAGAATTTCCATTGAATGTAAAGTAAGCCTGATTTATGCATACTTCTGATAATTTTATGTATTAATCTGTTTCCCCAGTGAATTTCAATTGATTTTATCCCTTCTAATTTTTCTTTGAGTATACTCTGAAACAGGGTTTTCACATTGAATGAAACCAAGAGGCAGAAAGTTGTCAATTTTTTGTCTTATTTTTTTCTGTTAGCTCAGTTATGTTCATTATGCTGAAAATTTTAAATTTTGGCAGTGGCTGAAAAACAGATTTTAAAAATTAAAAAAAATTGGCCAATGAATTTCAAATTTGGGTGAAGAAAACACATATTTCATCAAATGTCCACCAGAGCCTAGTGAAATGTCCTCTAAGGTTATTCCTTTCAACAATAGACAAGACAAGATGATGTGGGCAAAAGTCTGCAAAACACGTTTCAAAGAAAAGTAAATAAGTGAAGATGCAACAGTGTTTAGTTTGACTCATCAAAACAACAACAACAACAATAATAATAATAATAATAATAATAATAATAATAATAATAATAATAATAATAATAATAATAATGTATGTTGCTTTTGTACTTTCTCTTCCTTGCTTTCCTGCTTTTTATAATGAAGTCTTTCAAATCAGGACATGCTATGAAACATAATCTTTTTCATAATATTTGTTAACTGGAGTCATTGTGTAGTTGATTTTCTTTTCTTAGAATCTGTCTTCAATATTTAGGATGAAAATTGCTTGGCAAGATTGAATAAAAAGCAGCGACTTTGTTTGGATTTCACTAACATATTTAGCTTTTGCATTGTTTTTTCCAAGAGAACTCCTGAATACATTGTTAGGAGACTCTTAGAATATCAGAAGCTTTAAGTTTCTTACTGTTAAGTTTAGTTCTGTATCTTTGCTGTTCTACATGCTTTTCATTCTTTGCACTTCTCTTTCATCTTCCTTCATCTTTCCTTCTTATTCTTCTTTTTTTTAATTCTTCCAATTCTGTTGTCTCTAATTTTTTTCTTTCTATATTCAACATAATTTTCTTTCTGCTGTCTTTCTTGATGCATACACTTTCCTTCAGCTGCTGTTTTACCCATTTTAATAATATATTGCAAGAAATAACAGCCTTTTGTGACCTACATGATTTTAAGTCTGTAAAATTAAACTTTTTTCTAATTCATTTCACATCATATCAATGTAATAAAAGTAATTTCATGAAGGCTAAAGAAAAAAACCATTGGCTCTCACTCCTTTGACAAGATGTAATAAATTCATTTTTTGTGATCTACGAGGACTGATCAACAAAGACTGAGACTGATTTTTTTTCACAGATGTTTATTACTGCAATGCAATTTTTATAGCGTCTCTGCCAGTCCTTGAACATGTGCTGCAGACCATTCTTTGTCAGGTCCTTGAAAATCGCCTAACTTTTCTTGAGCACTGCTTCAGAGTTCTCAAAACGAATACCCCTAAGCTTTGCCTTTAATGATGGGAATAAAAAAAAAGTCACAGGGTGCAAGATCGGGGCTATAAGGTGGATGTGGTACACAGGTAATGTTGAATCGAGCCAGAAACTGCATGACTTGATTTGCGACGTGAGGCCGTGCATTGTCATGATGAAGTCGCCACCCAGTCCGAGAAAGCTCTGGTCGTTTCTTTGCAATGTGCTTCCTCAGTGTAGCCAATACTGACGTGTAGTATGCTGCTGTAACAGTAGTGTGAGGGGGAACTGCATGCTGGTAAATCATTCCATTACAGTCAAAAAATGTGATCACCATCACTTTCCCTGCAGATGGAACAACTTTTGCCTTTTTTGGTGTTGGAGAACCTGGCAATTTCCACACTGTGCTGGCTTGTTTTCCTTCAGGATCATAATGATATAGCCATGACTCATCACCGGTGATAATTTAAAAATGCATCCCCTCCATCAGCAAAGAGACTCAGCACCTCACGGCTTGTCTCCATTCGCACAGCCTTTTGTTTGGGAGTCAACAAACGTGGCACCCAACGAGCACAAACTCGGGTCATATGGAGATGGTCGTGCATAATTGTAAACACACTGCCATATGAAATTCTCAACACTTCACTGAGGTTACGTAATGTTATACGCCCATCCTCTCGGACAATCACAGCAGCTGTGTTGATGTTGACTTCAGTCACAGCAGAAGCTGAAACATCAGGCCCACCTTGCTTAACTCTGACAAGTCGGCCTTCTTTGAAGTCCTTGAACCACCTAAATGCTGTTGCACGAGGTAGTGCATCTTCACTGTATGCTTGCTTCAGCTTTTCATAAGTTTCGGTGGCTGTATGGTTTAAATGAAAACAGAATTTGATTGCGCTGTACTGCTCCTCTCACGTCACCTCCATTGTCTGGTATGCGAAATGCACGTAGGGTCTACAAAATAGAGCATTACTACCAACCTACCAATACGAGAGTGCTGCTGCCTACCAACATTATACATAAAAACTCGCTCTTTTCAAATATTTATGTTACAGATACGAAACTATCACGGAAGCTACAGGAAAAAAATCAGTCTCAGTCTTTGTTGATCAGCCCTCGTACTTTACAATGTGGCCCCTATGTGATATTAATTTTATTTAACAGATATAAGGTAAATTTCATAGCAGTAAGGATGTGCACTAAATCATAAGATTATTCACCTGAAAAATTACAGTTCCATGGTCTTTCCATTTGGAACATAAATGTTTTTGAAAAACAGGATGAATCTGCATGGTTTTCTTTGTCGGCAATCATTTTGGACCTTTCAGTGCTACCAACCACCCATATCAACACAAATTTATAAAACTTAGAATGCTAAGGATCTGGACATTAAATAAACTAATTTTTGGAAAGCCATATCTCACAAAATGGCCTCTTGTGGTACATTAGCATGCAGCTAAGATCAACTGATTTCACATGACCAGTAAACTAGCCAATATCATATGATCAATGCAGTAAAAGAGGTGATAAATAACAGTTGCAATTATTTTTATTCAATTACATTTAAAAACAAAGTTTTATATGCACCCTATGTTTCTATATAAGTTTTTTGGAGTTATGATCTTCACTGTTTGTGTAGAAAGATTGCTATGAGAAAACTGAAACCGTTATTCAGCTGTGCACTGCTTTAAATATTTGATGTCTATATTTCCTAGTAGTATACATCATTTTGGTCTGGTTTAATACAAAGTAATTCTTAGGATTTAAATCTGAACTTGGTGTCCACAAATCTGAGAATGTGAAGCTTGAGCAGTTGGATAAAAGGTCAGGTATTTTATTTTGCCTTCCCATTTCCATTTTTCTTTGCTGTTGTTGCATATTTTTGCTTTAAACATTGTGCACTGGTAAAAGATTGAAATGCCCTAGGATATTCAGACTTATATAAAAGTTTGAGAAAGTAGATTTTGTCATAATAGCAAAATTGCCAGGTTTGTAGAACAATTCATAAAAAAATAAATTATTAAATTTAATATATTATAAAACCATGACTATTGAAATGTATTGTAGTAGAACATTTCTCTCAGATATCACATTTTCCCCCAAGTTTTATGCACTCTTTTGGCCTGCTATATATAGGGTGAGCAAGTTTAATTGATTGGCTGCTGATATTGCCATCAATTAACAGTTCAAATGCTGTGCCACTGCCAAGGGAATCGGCAATGCCAGTGCAGTGTGCAAAATGCATTCAAGCTGAATTTTGCTCACCTGATAATACAGTGTTCTAAAGAATCACATTCTCCATTTCTTATCCAACCTATTTCCTATTACTTCCCTGCCTGAGTTTGGCATTTATTTCTGGATGAACATTTTAAAGAATTTAGAGATATAGAGTTCTACATGCAATTTATCTCTGTGGAATAGATAAACAACAAAATTAATAATAACTTTTTAGTTTTATTTTAGCATAATTTTATTTGCCAAAATACCAGGTTTGTTAAAATACACATCCAGTTGTAAATACCCCAGTGAGATGAGTAGCATTGAAGGGATAACATTTTGTGAGACAGAGGAGATAAGTTATGCAAGAAGAGTATCATTTGAAATGGAATTATTTGTTGCTTGAGTTCTTTAAATAAACATGCTATAAACTAAACTAAAACTGTAAGCTGTACTCTGGTTTGCACCAAATGTTTAAAATAGAAATATAGAATTAAAGCAACATATTTCAAAGTATGCAATTAGTAAGAACAAGATATTAATATTACTTAAGCTTTAGCTACATATGTTACTTTTATGGTGATTAATACAATACTGTGAGGATATCAAAGAATGCAAGGTTATCATTTGCTGCAGGAATAGAATTGGCATCACTAAAATACTGCATGATACAATGAGTTATTGCTATGATCAGAACCTTTGTGCTTTATTCAAAAAGCTTACAATTGGTGTAATGTTGAATTGCAATAAAACTCTAAAAGATGATTTGGGAAAAAATTTTGAAAACCAAATTTATTAATGGGAAAATAATTCTGTAATGTCTTCACATCATTAATTACTGTTGCGAAAAATGTTATTAACAAACTCTTTCAGTAAAATGTTTCATTTACATTTTCCCTAAGTAATGCTACACATCCTCTGCCTGTAGTTCAGAAATTGTCTATGTAAGTGTATTTAAGTGGTAAGTAGTATACAAATTAATGTTTAATATTTAGGAAGAGGAAGGGTATATATATTTTTTGTACATTTATAAAAGGCATTTGATACCATTAATAGAGAAGTACTTTGAACTAAGCTAAGGAAAAAGGGGATAAGTAGCAAGTTCAAAATTCATTCATTATGAAAGCTTATAATTTCTTTAATAGCTTGATTTAATTACTGAGAAAGGAATTTGCCACCAAATGTGTCTGCATAAAGTAATCCTGGTATCTAAATATTATTAATTACTGGCATGTGCTTATTAACTTTGCTCATTAAATGTCATCTGTAAATAAATTGCAAAGAATTTAATTTAGTTTACATTTTTACAGTAAACCTCTCACTTGGTAATATATAGTCACCTCATCTTCTCCATATTTAATACAAAATGAATTTTCTCAATACATTTCTTGAAATACCCAAACATCTCTTTACTTATTCCCAGTTTCAATTTTAAACCATAAGACTTTCCCTTTCACTCTATCATATACCTTTAAAGATCAAACAAAAAATAAAATCTGCCATGCTGTTTCACCAAACATTTACTTATAATTTTGAATACCACATCTATTGTACTTCCTATTCTAAAGCAGATAAAAGTTGTTATAAAATGGTCACTCCTTGAATCCTTTCAGCTAATATATCAGTGAAAATTTTTCCAAAGTTGGAAAAAAGTGCTGTACTTCTATAATTCTTTGGATTTTCCTTATCCTTTCCTGTATAAATATCAATAACTGCAACTTGCCTTGGAAATCTTCATACATTTTCTGATCACATTCATTAAATTAGTCATTTTTTGAAGCCTCTCTGTATTGTCACATCAGTTTTTAAAAATTACTGCTGCTACACCATTATTTCCAACTGCTTAATTAAAGCTTTTAACTTGCATTAATGCCTCTTCCATAGAGAAGGAGCAAGTTAACCTTTAATCATGCCACCCCTCTCCATAACAAACAGCTTCTTAAAGTAATATATTCATTTTTTGCACTCATTGAAGTATTACCAGTCTATCCTTAGAAAATGTTCTAATGATCTACCAAATCTGTTGTAGTTTTACTGATTTAATTTTATCATAAATTTCTGACACCCAATGTCGGCTCCATAATTTTTTCTGTATCTATTAACACTTTTCTCTATATTTTTCTTAGATATAATAATCTCTTTTTCAACCTTTTTTCCTTGCAGAAAAAAGAATTTAATCACATTACAAATTTAAATATTATCCATTTTTCTGTTGTTCAAAACACTTGTGTTTAATCAACTGCCAAATAATCAACATCAGAATAGCTTGTAACTATAGAATATTGGTATATCGAAAGTAAACTTTATTACCACACATGCAAATGTTGCTGTTGTAAACCTGAATAATTTTCTTTTGAACTATTCCTTTCAAATAGCATACAGCCTAAACATTTTAAGCCCTTTAAAACAAATCACTGTTGCAATTTTAGGAGGTATCTCTCCTTGTGCATCTCTATGGTCTTGCTGATACCTTGTATGCAAGCATATATGCACATTAAAATGTAAATTGGATCTTGCACAGTGAAGCCAATCATATAACTGATACTATTGTATGATTTATTTGAACTGCATACTCTTAATGCTTCATTTACTTGTCATAATATTCTATATATTAACATTAAGAGTATGTAGTTCAACTAAATCATACAATAGTATCAATTATATATGTACATTATTTGAGACCAAACATTTAGGCATTATAAATCCTTAAAATAGCTGGCAAAGAGGCATTATAAACAACTGAAATAGGCATAAAATGGGTAAGGGGACACAGGAAAACCTAAATTAGAGTTATGCAAAGTATTTTAGATTAATCAATCCACATTAAATGTTAACATTGTGGTGGATGTTTATTTGCAATTTTTAAGTTTTAACAAATTTTTTGTGTACTTTAACAAGTATTTTGTGTGTCCCTTTATAAAGTCTTAATGGTTACACATTACGACAAAATGTTTTTAAATTTTTGTATAGTCATATCTGTATTGTGTCAGATAATAGTTTTCATATGAGAAAACTTCTCAAAATTCATAGAAGTTATAGGGGAAAATCTAAAGCAGAGCAACATAGAAGGGTCCATTTCAGTTACTACAGAATTGTTGCCCTGTAGAATTTTAGAAATGTTTGCAAGTTTGTCCAAATTGTAATTTTTGAGAAAACATTTTAAATTTGTTCCTTAGCAATAAATCCCTATCCCACAATTGAAGGGATCTTTGCAATAACAAGGCAAATCATCTAGATTATAAGTGCACCTGCCTTGTTATTTCACAAGCAAGAATATTCATATATAATGCAAGGATACATAGACAGAACCAACTTCCCTGGCTAGTTTTTTCCAGTTTTTCCTCATGAATGGCAATTGCCAAGGAGATCTCAGTAGTAAAAACTGGCATTAAACACTATTAAATGAAAAATAAAAAGATATGCAATATGTTTTTGTGTAAGGTATTTCAAAATTATGAAGCAACATGTGGAACTCTTCAGGCCAAAATAAAATGAGGGGTAAGTCAACACAACATGGAAAACACATTAATAAACCAAATCAAATAAAATCCTTAATATGTTTGTTTTGATTCACAAGTACTGTGCTGGTGTGCCAGACAAAGAATGCTAAGAGTAAATAGCATATAAACATACTAATATTATTTAAAAATGTATTTGGAATTTTCATTTTGATTAACCACAAATGGAAGTTGCAACAAATACTATAAAAATAGCTTCAGAGAAACCCAAACTTAGACATAAAAGGAAATCCATTAAATATGCAACACTAAACATCTAGCCAAAATAGGAATATTTGGTGTTGAGAGTTTGCTTATGCACAGAAATTGCCACTACTATTGTGAATATAATTTTTCTAAGACAAATTCATTTAAGTCAAACTATAAATATCTATTTATTAAGGCAGTATTTGAAATCCTAAAGTAAAACAGTAAAATATATCTATTCAAATAGTTGCTCTAAACTTATTTCTAGACTTACTTTGTTATTGACTGTGCCAGAAGTTGCTTTCTTACTTGAAGTTGGGTGATCACTCCTGGTAGGAAATTCAACTCAGCTGCAATTAAAGTTTCATTATTTTTCACCTTTAAACATTCAAAAGTTTCTTAGCTTTGCAATCGATAATGCTTCATTCTCCAGTAAGTTGACCCCATTTGAAACTAAGTGTAATAAACTGCTGCTGATATCAACGTTCTAAATAATAATATGGTATGCTGAGGAAGCAGAAGTGCACCTGGAGCACCTCTTTAATGCCTGAATTCATGACAGGGCATTTAGAAAGAGCTTAATACTGGAAACCAAATTGTCTACTTGTAGAAACAAGGGCCATGTCTCTTTGGATGCACTGTAGGAAATGTGCTATGCAGGCCACATGGAACTTATAAATTCTTGTACTTACGAAGCTGTTGACAATGGAGTGGCAATATAACTTCAACTTATATATTCACTTTTTTACACTTTACTCCATTCATTTACCCAAAAGTAAGACGCGTTTCAGGAGAATCTCTCCCATCTTCAGTTGCTTACTGAACCTGTTGCTCGAAACTATGGCTGGACAAACGGATGTTCCAGTGGTGGCCTCTGTTGGTTGAAGTAGGAAGTTGCTGAGTTCGTCCATGGGAGGAAACTGAAAATTCATTAGGTTTTCTCTATTTTTTAATATGAAAATTTTTTCCCAAGTGGATAACTCCAATGGGCTGTGAAGATGTTTCAGCAGTTTTATTCCATGGTTTTTGGTCCAAAAATGAGCTGCTACTGCTGATTTATGCACCTGTTTAAACTGAATATTTCTAAAATGTTCTTTCCTCCGAATTTCCAAATTTCTTTTTGTTTTGCCTATGTAGCTCTGTTCACAATCTGCAAATTTTATTTCGTAAATTCCTGATTTTTGTTCTGGTGTTATGGGGTCTTTTACTGTGCAACTTAATAAATTCTTGATGTTGTATCTGTTCTTTGGGGCTAACATTATTCCATGTTCTTTGAAGATTTTCTTGAACTTGTTGTGGTAAACTGGATGGTAGGTGAAGCTTTTGAATTTGTATTCTTCTTTTGTGCTTTTCAGTGTGAAAACTTCCCTTATCTCTTTTTGTCTTTAGATTTATTGATAATTTTTATCACTGTGTCTTTGTTGAAACCATTCATTATAGCTGTCTGTATTATTTGTTTGTATTTCATGTTGTACTCTGCTTCTGTGAGTGGAATATTCATCAATCTGTGTGCCAAACTGTGAAAAATTGCAAAAAGAAATTTGGAGGAAAGAACATTTTAGAAATATTCGGTTTAAACAGGTGCATAAATCAGCAGTAGCAGCTCATTTTTGGACCAAAAACCATGAAATAAAACCAGGAATAAAACTGCTGAAACATCTTCACAGCCCATTGGAGTTATCCACTTGGGAAAAAATAGAAAAAACCTTATGAATTTCCAGTTTCCTCCCATGGACGAGCTCAGCAACTTCCTACTTCAACCAACAGAGGCCACCACAGGAACATCCGTTTGTCCAGCCATAGTTTCGAGCAACGGCGGTTCAGTAAGCAACTGAAGATGGGAGAGATTTTCCCGAAACGCGTCTTACTTTTGGGTAAGTGAATATATAAGTTGAAGTCACATGGAACTTGTTTGCAAATAGCACTTAAAAATTGTCCAGTCTTTATAAAAGGAGCAGTGTCAGTGATGAACAGTAAAAAGTCATTTTAATTTATACCTTTGAAGGAATCCACACAGTAAAACGAAATATAGCTTCTTTGTTTATTAAAAGTTAAAATAATCAACAAAGAAGTAAAAAGTCATGTTTAATTTCTTCAGGTCACAATGACTTCAATTAATGGTTGAATTACTGCAAGATGATTAAACTGTTGCCTAATTTTTCCAGATACTCTGTTGTAAGCAGGAATATTTCATTCATTCTCCTTCTGAAGAAGGATCTAATAGTCCAACAGTGACATTACCTGCAGAATCAGTCAACTTGTCTATTGAGATCATACCTTTTAATTTTACTTTGAATAACTTTCATTGAGGTATCACAAGTCATTTAAGCAAGTTTTTTCAAAACTGGCTCTCTAGGCACAGATTTGTAGATATAATTCTCCAAAATATTCTGTTATTGTAGGGTTTTCAAGTTTAAATAAAGAGATTTTGGCATCAGTAAAAAGCTTTATATAAGTTGAATGCAGATTGTAATTGCTTACTTCATGATGCAGTTAATGTAAAAAGCAGAAAGACCTTCGCTCTAGCCTTGGAAAGGACATTTTATGTTTGATTGTATGTTGAGATATAAAATATTTCACTGTCTGCTCATATATTTTTACAGAAGAGTTTTGCAGTCTAAAAAATTAAAATCCAAATGTACTGACATAATTTTGCTCTAATTTCAATCTTTGCCAACTCTGAACTACTACGCTTATTGTTGCCTTTAAAAAAAAGTATGAATAATTGGAAGGCAAGCACAACAGTAATTTAAACCATTTCTACACTGCATCACTTGCTGCTGCTTTTAAAAGAAATATGAACTGACTGAAAGGCATCTATACTGTCATTGTTATTGTAAGAGAAAGAAATTAAATATACATATAGATAATTTTAATATCAGTAAGAAAGATATAATCATATTAACTCAATAAAAGGCAATTATTTGTTAAATGAAATCCAGAGTTTGAATTCTGTAAGGTCAGTTTCTTGGGTATGGTTTATCCTTACCCTGACAGATGAACGCTAGGTAACTAAGCATTGTGACCTTCGGGCTCATTCACGCTCCTTTCATAAAAAATATTTATTCATTATTCCTTTAGATCTTAGTTATTATAAGGAATGTTACATAAAAAAAAGAAAAGAAAAGAAAGAAAACTGCTTTTGTAAGGCATTACATGCCTTATGAATATTTCTACATTGTCAGCTTTCTAGATAATGAAATAATAACTCTAAGTATGCAAGGAATATACTTCAATAGACTGCAACTTATAATAGTAATATATTTAAAAATACATTCTGCCTAAGTTTCAGACTCTGCACATTATAATTAGAATGAGGAAGAGTAAGATTGAGCAATGAAAGAAAACACATCACAATACTTCAACAAATACTTTAATCATTTCAGGATTTCAATCTTATTCCATTCTTATGTACATCTGGCATAATGTGACTAAATCAAATGTGCACCTCAAAAACCAGATCAGATTTCACAAACGAGAACATTTTTTTGTTTTTGGTCTCTTGTTTTTCTTTGTTTACTACAGTTTTTCAAATGCTATACAACTTCGATTTCACCGAATTCAGCAGCCTACTTTTTTGACACTGGCTTGTAAGCGAGCTTGCGACTTTTCAGCACTGACCACTTGTGACGTTTGATGTAGTAGGAAATAGAAAGTAGAAGAGAGAAAATAAATAGACCCTAGAACAAAGAATATTAATGCATAAGAATTTGACAAAAATACAATCTAATGCTAATTTTGCAATGGATTTTATAATTTTTACAATTATTTTTCCCTGTAAATTAAATGAAAAGCTATAGAGCAAGTTTAACATATTTTATTTGGAACTAGAACTGGGAAGTTTATGCAACCTTCTAGATGTGAAGTATGCAAAAGAACCTTTAAAATATGCAACATATACTTAAATACAGACACAAATCTATAATGACAACACATTTTATCACAGAATAATAGAACAGAGACAGTTCTTAATTACCTAGTGAGCCGATTTGATAATTTTATGCTCCTGAGGATGCAGTCAAAAGCCTGCGAAACTAGTTTTGCATAATTCAACAGTAAGTGAAGCATAAAATTATCAAATCGACTCACTAGGTAATTAAGAACATAATTAGTTGTTTCACTGTATTGGTTTCAACACGAAATTAAATTTATATTTAAGAACAGACAGTTTTATAAATGACAACCAATCTTTTCACATTTATCAGCACATGTTTTATTAAGTGCACAATATGTCACAAGAATTTTATTAAATCATGACTTCTAATACTATTCTAATAGATGCACTGGTAGCAGCTCCAGGAAAGGGGAGGAAAAAAAAAAAACAACAAATGAAGTATTCCAAAAAAATATGAGACTGATCCTTTTATACACTATTCTAAAGCTCTATGAAGGGCTGTGATACACTAAAGAATTATGAATGAAATCTGCTTAATGCTCCCTCTTTTATTCTCTGATTCAATAAATGTATTACCAACATACATATGCCAATAAGTTTACTACTAACATGTCTAAAACTCTAAGGGAGGCTCTTTAACTGTATGTGTAATGTAATATATAAAGCAAAAGTTGATGTTCTGCAGGTTCAATTCTTGGCATGGCATTAATTTCTTCAGTGCAGGAGTTTTGTGATTTTGGAGGTTGTATGCTTTTAAAGCTGTTAGCATGTTTGTGTGCTTGTCATGCTTGTGTGTTTCCATAGGTTTGCAGTATCAATAATGATTATGTGTGGCTCAGTCACACTTCCGCTATATAATGAAAATAGTGCGTGTTTTGATTTGGTGGTTCTCCTTATGCAATCAGCACACTCCATAGTATTAGCTCTGGGAAATATAAAACAAATGAGTTTATATCATGTATTCAAAGATTACCCATAAGTCTACCTTTTGTAAGGAAGAAATATATAAAAAGTGCATAAATTGGCTAAAGCTGTATTATGCCATAGTCAGAAAATAACACCCCCCCCCAAAAAAAAGAACTGGAAAACAAATGACCTTCTCTTACTTGAAAGCTAATATCATAAGCATCAATGGCACCAGAGTTTTTTTTTTTTGAGTAGTGTTTAACGCCCGTTTTCACTACTGAGGCACCACAGGCGGTGGACACTGGTGATACATGAAATGAAATGATAAATTGGGAAAGGATATTTTTTATTTTTTTTTTTTTAAGGAAGGAAGCGTTCCAGGCCTAAGTTTAGGTACCTCCCCGGCATTTGCCGTTATGAAGACTGAGGAAAACCTGGAAAAACCCCAGTCAGGGAGGACGGTTCTGGCGGGATTCGAACCGTAGACCTCCCGCTCACGAGTCCGTGCCTTAACGACCTCGGCCACCTGTGGCGGTTCACTAGTTAGTGAAACCATAAAGAGTGTTTTAAACATCCAACATGGAAGAGATTATTAATGGTATTTCACTGCGTTCGATTGCAAATTGAATTATTATTAAAAAACATAATATTGTTTTTATCTTTTAATCTATGTTCAATAACCTTTCCATTTTAATAATTAAACCATTGCATAGTGACAGTGAAGATAGTAAAGGCTTCATCTGGGAGGAATCATTTACATGCTCATAATTTTTGTTTGGTGTTTATAAAGTTGTCCCAGTTATTTTATTTCCAATAATGCATAAATATAAAAATAAAATAAAAAAGAAGCAATAATAGTACTATGAAAATATTTTTGTGCATTGCAAATTAATGCCTATTTATATGCATGTAAAAATGAATTTTTAATATATAGATTTTTCAAAGGTAGCTGTAACTATGTTGGCATGTAAGTGGACATTAGTAATCCACTTGTATAATAAATCACAACTGACACACTACTTATATACTGGAAAATTTAACTAAAATGTACCTGAATAATAATTCCATCATCACTTTTTTCATTTCTGTTAGAATTTCTGTGCTATGTGCTATTAACCCTTAGTTTAGGTTATGAAATAAACATAGCATTATGTAATCCTACAGTTGCTGCTGCAATTGAATGATTTGTGGCACTAGTTTATGCACCATTTAATGGATTCTATCAAATGCTACCTCAATATGCATGACTTTAATGCAGTTAGCTGTTAATCCACTATATTCTGAATGCTTATTTGATGTGATACTTTTCACACAGTTTATGAAACACATTCAACACAATTTGTTTTCACCAATTCTCAATTATTTTATAAGTACTCCATGTGAGCACCTATGTTGCAGACAACTGCTGCCTGTGAGGTTAAGTTCACATTTTCTACAGTTCTTGTCTATGACTTCTCCAGAAAATCTCGGGTTCTCATTCTTTTCTGCTGACCATTGTAACCATTTAACAAAGGTGAACCTTTCAGACATGAAGTAAAACCATTACCAGCCTTCAAGCAGTGATGAACTGCATCAATGGCAGTTATGCTATGATTCGATTCCATTTATTTACGGATACTGTTTAACATCTCAAGTCATCAACGTCCCATTCTATTCAGAGCGACAAATTTTGCTCAGAGGCCTCCTCTTTATGGCTTGAGATTCTTTTTCATGCTGTAAATGTATGACATGGGACCCACGGCTTTACTTCCCTTCTGAAGGAAGCCATACTTAGGATTTTTACGCCAGAAAAAATCCATTGATCCTGGCCAGGACTGAACCTGCAATCTTGGGTCAAGAGTTATTCCAAGTTAAAATGATTTCATAATTGGATAGTTTTGCAATTATTAACTAGTGTAATAAGCATAGCACTCTTGGTTTTAATTGTTAATAGATAGCATAGGAACATGTGCAAAGCCCTGAAATGTGATTGCAAGTAGACTGTTATTAAGGTTCTTTGCTGAGGAATGTGAGGCAATAAAATTTGGTAATTCACAGTATCTCTGTTAAGTGTTATCAAGATAACGACTGCAGCTACAGGCATGTCTTCTCAAAGTGTGAGAATAATTTCGAAACAGCAAAAGCAAGTGCCATCAGATTAAAGATTTTGAGAACATTGAGAAACATCCATGCATGGCCCTTAAGGTGACTGCAACAGACTCTTCTGCATTGCTATATGAACAATTTATTCGTTACGTTGAACTGATTTTTTTTTGCCACGTTTAAAAGACACCAATGATGCCTTCTATGATATTTAAGGGAAACATCTGAAGCCTAAGAACTTCTGAAAAAAAAAACAAACATTAATTTAGGTAGACTGAGAAATCTCAGGAAAGGAAATATTTGGTGAAAAGTGGGATTTGTTTTGAAAAGACTTAAATTTTTAAAGAAAAGTGAAAGAATTAAGAGTTGAAGGCCACCCAATAATTTATCTTGATGAAACCTGAAAATGTATGATTACAAAATTATTTCCTCCTTTAACCACTGCTTGTAAAAGGGCAGTAACTTATTATTTTATATGCTACGTGTTCAAATGGTTTCTTTCAGAATGCACTTCTGATCTTCAAATCCAAATGAAAAAGGAGGAATGGATGGTAATATATTCCAACTGGTTCATCAATAAATTGTTAACCAACGTTATGTGGACAATGCCCCCTACCATTCCATAGAAATAAGGCTACAATTTCAATCGCATATTGGAAATTAAGTCATGGCTGCTTAACAACAATTTTATTCATGTTCTGTCAAACCTGTGTTATGTGAAATAATGAAGAAAGATAACCTCAACACAAATTGATAATGTGGCAATGTAATAAGGCAGATGCCAACACCACTGCAACTTCAAAGTAATAGACTTGTTATAATCATAAATAAGGAACAATATCACATAAAATGTAGTGAAACCTAATTCTGCTACAACATAAATCACCAATTTATAATATGATACTTATGAGGAAATCACTCACATTTCACTAACATTTTTCCACTTGGACATGTTTCAAAGGTTGTCGCCTTCATCATCAGCAGGTTTCACTGTTAGCCTCCCCACATGGTATTAAGATGTCCCTCTTAATATCAGTGTGATTCCAGTGCAGGCTTACAAGCTTGGAATTAAGAATGACACCTTAATATCATGTTGGGAAGTTAACAGTGGAACTATACTGATGATGGAGGCAACAACTTTTGAAACATGTACAAGTGCAAAAATTTTAGTTAAGTTAGAGTGATTTCCTCATAAATAACTTACTACATTATACTATATTTCACTGTGAAAATTCCCTGTTATTCAATACTACTCACCAATTTATTTTTATGAAAAGGAGGCACACACAGGCCATCAGCCATAGCAAGTCCAAAGTAAACCATTGGGTCCGCTGATTTCTAGGATTCACTTGATGTTAGGCTTAGGTTAGTGTCTGTGTAATATGAATAAACAAGAAATTCCATTTTTGCAAGTTGCCTGCTAAAATTCTGCTAGAATCCCAGTTACGTTGCCCATATTTATATAAGCATTGATCGGAGTGCAATTATTGATATAGGAGGAACCTATGACTATATAAGTAAATAATGCAGTGCCTAAGTGGGTGGAAGGGGACTGGGTGTGAAGGTTAATAGGTAGTGGTTACAAGACCAATATTTGGTGCTCCAATAACACATTTATAACTTTAGATTCTGCTGTTTTCAGCTTTCTGGCTACAACATGTGGTTATTCATTAAAAAACTGACGTTTTAGACATGTTTCAACTTTATTTAATCCCATTTTATAATCTACCCCGGAATCCTATTTTCTTTTCATCTCATCATTATTGCCCACTACTTATGATGTGATCTATTTTTCAAAGTGTCATACACCTGCATTTTTCTACAATTCAACTTTAACATTATTTATCTTAAGCTCCATTTTTAATTTTCCTTTAGTATGATAACTTTCATCTTATTCTTAATGACATTGCAACACTTTTATATGGTATTATTAATCAAGAATATCATGATTCTGTGTTTTGCTTTGCCGCTCATAACAAGATATACTGTGATGTGTGGATTTTTAATGTAAGGGTTCTTCCACTAGTTAATTAGGGCAATAAACTATTAACCAAAAACTTTATGCAATCTCACAGACTGTTGCAAAGAAACCCAGTTGAGTTGATAAGCATATAAGTTGACTCTAGTGGCCTTTTGAAAAATTTTAATAAAGAACTGCATTTACTTTATCCAGAGCCTTTTCAAGCAAATAAACAAAGGTCACCATTTCCAGTAAGTGAGGCCAGGATAAGCATTTTTAAATAGCTTCACTCACTGATGACATGTTCTCAATGAAATGAGTGCTTGCTAACTAACATCACAGCAATGCCTGGACAAAAGTGAAATTGTATCTTTTTCTCTTTCTAAAAAAAAACCTACTAACTTATAATTCAATCCTGGGAATGTTTCATGTTGCAATTGCCAAGTGAATTTACTTTATTTACTGCATACTAAATCTGCAATTGCTACTGTAATTACAGAAACTAAATTGCCTTATGATAGGTAGTGAGTTGAATTACACAATGCCTTTATGGCTTATAGCATAAGTTACACATTTATCTATGCCTTGAGTAAAGGCTCAACTAATCATTGAAGTTTAACACATACATATGCTTCTTTTTACGTTGCAACCTAAAGCAAGGATTTTTTTATTTTTTTTAATAACGTTTAATTCCGGTTTTAACTACTGAGGCAACATAGGCAGCGAGTATTGATGATACATGAGATGAAATGTTAAACTGGGAAATTTATTTTTAAGGAAGGAAGCATTCCAGGCCTAACACCTCCCCAGCATTTGCCATTTATGACCGAGAAAAACCTGAAATAACCTCAGTCAGGGAAGACCATTTTGGTGGGAATTGAATACCAAATCTCCCGCTCACTAGCCTGCTCCTTAACAACCTTGTCCACCCCTGGCGGTTCTAAAGTAAGAATGAATACATAATAGTGATTATGTACATTATAGGATAAATACTAATTGCAATAATTTCAAGTAACATGCCAATGGGACTTGATGCTTCCACACTGTTCAAGTATGTTTACAGATTATTTTTAAGAGCCATCCTTTTAGCAATAGTTTTTAAGCTTAGACACATTTACCTTAATTATCATAATTTTTCGTTGGTCATGTTCTGGTTCAGCTGCCCACTTAAGGAAAGTTGAAACATCCTTTGCAAGCTGACTGGCATATGCTGGTGTTCCATCAGCATATTCTATAACCTATTACAGGAAATATCAGAATTGCATCAAAAGCAGGAATTCAACCTATTAGCAAATGCAAAAAACAAGAGCATTATAAGTCCATACCTCATTATACAGAGCTTGGGCCATACTGATAGCTCCTCCTGGGAAATATGCATTATAATACTGCCCTTCTCTTAGTACCACACCTGCCGGAGCATCATAGTAACCAGTGAGCAAGGAAAAGATATAATCCTGTAACACACAAGTTAGTAGTAAAGGAAACTGGAAACCCAGATGGCTAATAGATGGCTAGGTCAATTCAAAAACATAACTTAAAAATAATTATTTGATTCTCTAAGTTATTGCTGAATCATTTCCAAAATACGAAAGCTGCAGGAAACAGACTGTACATCTATGGCAATTCACATATAGAAAATCATGAAGTATTTACAGCTCTTTTATTGTAAGAACATGATTGTGATAAACCAATATTTATTTAAGAATGGTCTTTAACGTCTTTGGTCATTAGCATCCCATTAAATTGAGGGTGTGAAATGGCGATAAATATTGCTCAGATGCCTCTCTTTTCAGGCTTGAGGTTCTTTTATTTGCCATAAATTCACAACATGATACCTTCCTTCCAAAGAAAGCCATACTTATAATTTTTACACCCTAAAAAATCCACTGACCCTGGCCAGTTTTGAACCCACCACCTTGGGTCTATGCAGATAAATCAATGGTATCCACATTGATATTTAATTTGCCTTTTCTTTTGGAAACTTAACCTACAACAGATAAATTACCAGACCTTTTATTCCACACCTAGTAGATATTGAAATTGGTATTAGTAAATATTTACACTGACTGCTGTAAGTGTGCTTGTCAAACATGTTTAAATGCATTTTATCTGGAATGTTTGGTTAGTTAAATGTGGTGGGAAGCACTTTTTTTATTAATAAACAAATGTTTATGTATGTATTGCTGCACAGCCCAATATTCTACATTATGAAAGTATCAGAAAATGGGGAGATTGGTGGGAGAAGAAAATCAGAGTATTCTCTCCCATTTCACAACTGCAGTCTCATCTGTTGCTGCCTTTGATACTTCCATTTCCATTATTTATATTCACAAAAATCTGGACCTTTTCCATAAATTAATGTTAGCACTTGAAGCAGAATTTATAGCATGCTTCATAGTAGTATTAATGTAATAAATATAGTAAATGTTTTACGATAGATTATAGTGCTTAATAAACAGTGTAAATATTATTTGATATTGTATGATTCAGTTGAACTACACACTCTTAAAGCTTCACTTACTTTTCATAAATGTATGGAACCGGTTTCGAGAACATTTAGTTCACAACTTCAAAGATAGCAACTTCCAATTTGAAGATGGGAACTAAATGTTCTCAAAACCAGTTCCATACATTTATGAAAAGTAAGTGAAGTTTTAAGAGTGTGTAGTTCAACTGAATCATACAATGATATCAATTAATATGATTAGCTTCACTGTGCAAGTTCCAATTTACATTTAAGTGTAAATATTTCTTATACTAATTCAAATGTATAAGTATTAAAAGTCAAAATAATGAACAAAATTAAGAAATAGGATGAGCCAGGATATTTTCAAGCTTGTGTGGAGGTGTCAACTGAACAGGACAGAAAATTTTGTTGATGTCATCCACAGATATGCTATAAAAAGACCTTGAAGCACTAGTTTGCTGTAATTGTCAGTTATTGCATGCTATAATATTTTATTGACTCTCATAATCTCATTCTTATAGATAAATATGCTTAATTATAATTAATTTAATTACATATCTGAGATAAAGGGAAATTTAAAAATATTAGTATTACCAAAATTTGAAGCCAATGACATCCCCCCTGGAGGAAAGTGTCTGGATTCAACACTGTCCGAGGTGAAAGCCTGATAGCTTTAAGACATCCAGGATCAGAGCTCACTTTAGTCATTATTAATTTATTTCATTTATTCATATGGACTAGTTTAAATAGCCATAGGTTTAAGGATCATCTTGGTATATGATAACTATATCATCTTCTCCCCTAGGACAACATAGTGACACCTGGGCTTCTCAGCTTCAAAAATCTACTACAATAACACCATGTCAGGGAGGCAAATACCCACAAGATCATAACACAATAGTCTTGGCATTGGGGGCTGGGGGAAATAATAAATTAATAAAAAAAATAAATTAATCAAAATCCATTTATAGAAATGTCATTACTAATGGGCAGCCATGAATGTGTTGTAGGGCTATATCTCAATTGTAAAATATATCATGCTTCATCCAGATAAGCGAGTGTAATATCTAAATTAAACTGAAGCTCATGGATTGGATTAGCTGACAACTTTCATAAGTTGGCTTTTGAAACTGATGCAGTTAATATTTGGCTTTACATATATAAACAGTATTAAATTATAAGATTGCAATATCCCAAAACAATATATTAATTAAATACAACATAAACCAAATTTTGCATGATGTTGATTTGGCATAAACCCATATTTAATGCATGAAATGTTGAGTTCTGATAATTATTCCCTGAGAGGAATGTGATTTCATTTTTGATACAGTGTAAAACATATTTAGTATAAAGAAATGTTGTCAATCTTAGTCGAGTGCACCCTTTGCAGATACGAATGTTCTACACCAAATGTTTGTATACCGAGCAGTTTCTTCTAATAGTGTTTAACACCCACTTTTACTGCTGAGGCATCATAGGCATTGGACACTGGACATACGTGAGATTAAATTATAAATTAGGAAAGGATTTTTTTTAAGAAAGGAAATGTTTCAGGCTTAAGTATTGGGTAACTCCCTGGCATTTGCCATTTATGAGGACTGAGGAAAATCTGGAATAAATCCCAGTCAGGAAGAATGGTACTGGGGGAATTGAATCCCAGATCTCCCATTCATGAGTCTGTATCTTAATGATCTCGGCCATCCCCGGCAGTACTGAGAGAAGTTACTCAAAAGAGTGACAATGATACACCATTTTGAATTACACTGGGCAACAATGAAAATGTTTCGGGCTTAAAAATAGTGAATTTACATGTATTTCCATCTGCTGAATTAAAAAATCACCATAAAAATGATAGATTAGCTCTTGTTTTGAAGATAAAGTGACATTTCATTTTTTAGAGTGAAGATTTTAAATTTGGGGGAATTTTTTTGGGAGTTGGCACACCTGTCAAATAACAAAACACAAATGCTCTTCAGCTGTTTGTAAGTCATAAACATAGATGCTGTTGCTGTGATTGTGAATTACATGTAGTTTCTACTCAAATTAATGCAAAATTTCTGGTTCGCGAGTGCGTTTTTAGTGTAAATTTGTAAAAATGCCACGAAAATGTGTAAATATGGTGAATAACTTTTGTTATATTTGTGGTGAAATAACATTTTCCTCACAGAAACGCAATCTGACACCTCTTGTAAAGACTGCCAAGCCTCTTGTGGACCCAAAAGACGTTCTTCTTCCACCCCTGCATATCAAGCTGAGTTTGATGAAAAACTTTGTCAAAGCTATGAACCGAGAAGGACGGGCCTTTAAGTACATCAGAGAGAAATTTTCGAAATTAAGTGATGCAAAAGTTAAGGAAGGCATTTTTGTCGGACCACAAATAAGAGAACTTGTAAAGGATCCTGCATTTGACCAAGTTTTGGAGGGGAAAGAAAAGGAAGCTTGGGAAGCCTTCAAGGGTGTTGTTCATGGATTTTTAGGCAACAAAAGAGATGACAACTACAAGCATTTGGTGACAGTGCTCCTGCAAAAATACTGTAACCTTGGATGCAACATGTCCCTTAAGATCCATTTTCTCCACTCCCACCTAGACTTTTTCCCTCCTAGTTGTGGAGCTGTTAGCGATGAACATGGGGAGAGATTCCATCAGGACATTTCTGTTATGGAACAAAGATATCAGGGCCGTTGGAATGAAGTAATGCTTGCGGATTACTGTTGGTCTTTGTATAGGGATTCTGCGGAACTCCATCACAAGAGGCAAGCTAAAAGACAACGAAGTCAATAGGCCACCACATGATTCTCTTCAGACACGACTATCTGCGAAGTATTTTTCCAGCAATTTAGAACTCTTAGCATGTAATTACCAGTTAAAAAAATCAAATGCACTTTCATTGTTGTTAGCATGTAGGTAATTAAAATGTATCCTTTTCTCTCAATCTGTTAATATATAATACTTCCACCTTGTGTATATCATAGAAACTAGAGCTAATAAAAAATTTTCATTATCATATTTGTTTTTCTGAACCCAAAATTAGTAGGAATTGCCTCATGAAGTGCTCGAAACATTCAAAAATTATTTTTTTGTTGCCCAGTGTTATTAATTTGGCTCCAGTTTGCTCACTCAAGTTTCAGCAAAATCAGAGCTAGCTTCGATTAAATTTTTATTATGATGGCAAAAAGAAAATTCTTTCTCTCTGAGAAGTTAACTTCTTTTGAAAAGGGGAGCAAAATGCAAATATGATGAAGATGACAGAGAGGAAATAAAGCCAACATTCAGTGAAGCTGTTGCCAGTTTTTGGATGTTGACCACATAATTTAAAGTGGACTACTCTGTTATAGAAAGAGTAAATGAGTTAAGAGATGGGCATTGTAAATTTAAATTGTAATAATGCTAAAAAGCAAACCTCCATCTTTTATTATTTTAAAAACAATGTAAATGTTTAAATATGTAGGTATATAAGCAAGGTAACTTTTGTATTGCTGTCAATATGTAAATATTTTATGGACATTTTAACATTGCAGTGCAAATGCTAGGAAATTGAAATCTTGGACTACAGAATTTTTGGCAAAGATAAAGTTATGTAACTACATATATTATGTGGATATATATCTGCTTGTATTGCTATCTGTAAGTAATGTATCATTTATGTTAGTACAAACCAAAATTTAAAGAAAATATGTGCTTTTTGCTGAAACCTCAATTAAAGGTAACAAAGTTCAGACCTCTTCTAAATAGGAGCTATACTGTAGCTTAAAATGATATCCTGAATTTTCTATTATAAGATAGCCATTTAATCATATTGAGAGTAAACTGATGGTAAATTCACTTTTCCGTTTATAAGAACAAATAAAAATCTATTAAAAGTCTGTAGACATTATGCATTTTTACATTTTGTCAGGTTTATATATCTATCAAATTGGGAGACTATCTGTTGAAAGGCATCTACCTCTCCTCCATGTCGAGCAAGAGTGATGTAGCTCAGATCTGGTGGATAAGCACCGTTGTTTGCTGCTCTAGCCGCTTCTTCATTGGGATATGGGTTTGGAAAATAATCTGAAAGCTTGCCTGGCCTTTGGAACATATTTCCTTGTTCATCTGGGCCATCTGTAACCTAGTAAAGACCAAAGAAGATTAAATAAGTTAACATGATAAAGTGTATAAAAAGCAGAATAGCAATATTGATCTGGCATTGAAATTGCTACAAATTATACATTAAAAAATAATATATTTTTTCCCTAAAATAAATGGAGCCTACCAAAACTTCCTCAGCCTCAGCTTTTGCTTCAGCTTCAGTATGTGAAACTCCAACTAAGTTTCTATAGGCAATAAACCTCATGCTGTGACACGCTGCACATACTTGTTTGTATACTTCATAACCCCTCCTGATGCTGTAAACAAAGAAATGCATTAACTAAAATTGTTAATTGGAACATTGCACAGTGAAGCTAAGCATATATTATGATCATTGTGTGATTGAGTCGAACTAACACTCTTTTCAATTATGAAGCTGTTGACAATGGAGTGGTATATATATAAACAACGTAATACAGTTTTTTTCACACTAACTCCATTCACTTACACAAAAATCTGGACATATGTTTCGGGAGCGATTCCTCCCATGTTCAGCCTGTAGATAAACTGTTGTTATATGTGGCGGTTGGGTCTCTTGATGTTCTTGTGGCGGCATCTGTTGGTTCTATTAGGAATTTGCTGAGCTCATCCATTGGAGGGAAATCGAAATTCATCAAATTATCCTTATTTTTTGTAATGAAAATGTTTTCCCAAGTGGAAAGTTCTATTGCGTTATGAAGTTGTTTAAGTAGTTTTATCTCTGGTTTAATTTCATGATTTTTATTCCAAAAGTGCGCTGCTATTGCTGATTTATCAATTTGTTTTAAGCGAATATTTCTGAAGTGTTCTTTTTTCCGGATTCCCAAATTCCTCTTCGTTTTTCCAATGTATTTTTTATCGCACTCTGCACATTTTATTTCGTAAATACCTGACTTTGGTTCTGTTGGCATGTAGTCCTTTACTCTGCAACCTAATAAGTTCTTTATATTAAAATTGTTCTTTGGGGCTAACATAATTCCTTGTTCTTTGAATATCTTTTTAAACTTATTGTGGTAAATTGGGTGGTATGTGAAACTTTTGAATTTGTACCTTTCTTTTGCACTTTTAAGTGTGGAAACATCTCTTATTATTTTTTGTTTTTATTGATGATTTTTATTACTGTGTCTTTGTTGTATCCATTAGTTTCTGCTATCTTTATGATTTGTTGGTATTCCAATTTGTACTCTGTTTCTGTGAGTGGAATGTTAACTAATCTGTGTGCTGTGCCAGCCCCTAGTCGACTGGAGGATAAACCATTATTTAGGAATGTGTAAATTGCTCTGGCGGAGGTGTGATTAACTTAAAGTTTGTTTTCATCACTATAAGTGTCGAAGTTCATTAAACCGTTATTGTATTTGTAAACATAGATTTTCTCCCATGTTACTAATTCTGTAGGTTCTTGAACTGATTTTAATAATTTTGTTTTATTCAATAAATCATGGTTTTCTGTCCAGAAATGATATACCACAACTGTTTGTATGTTATATTTCTGAAATGTTCTTTTAATCGTGTGCCCATGTTTCTCTTTGTTTTACCAATGTAGATTTTCTCACATTCTCTGCAACAAATTTTATAAATACCTGCTGTTTTCTCTTGGGGAATACTGATCATTAACATTATCAATCAGGAGATTTTTTTAACATTAAATCTGTTTACAGGTGCTAACCTGATATTAAAATCTTTAAGGATATTCTGAAATTTTTTTAGCCCTTGGATGATATGTAAGTTTTTTAAAAATTAGCTTATCTTTTTTGCTGAAGTGTTGTGGTTTCTTTAATAAGTTTTTGCCTCTTAAATTTCTGTACTTTTTTGTGTACTAGTTCTTTGTTATAATCATTTTTAACCACTGTTCTTTCTATTTGTTTGTATTCTTTAAGGTATCCTTATTGGCTAATTTTTAGGTTAACAAGCTGATGTGTGAAGCTATTGATAACTGCATGTTGTGTGTTGTGGGGTTAAAACTGTCAGCTTTGATGCGATTGTCTGCATGTGTATTCTTTCTGTATATTCCAAATTCCATTTCATTTTTATGTCCAAGAAAGGTAACATGTTATTTGTTTCAGTTTTGTATGTGAATGATATGTTTTTATCTTGTAAATCATAAGTTTTATGGCATCATTAATGAGGTTTTGTTAACTATGGCAAATATATCATCGACATATCTGTATCATATTTTAAATATGTATGGGAAATCTGAGTTAATGTATGTTTCAAATCTGCTCATAAAGAGGTTAGCTAGAAATGGAGACAAGGGACTGCCCATAAAGTCCTGATTGTTGTTTATAAAATGCATAAACCAATCCTACTTCTCTTTCTTTTTCAATGACATAATGAATGAAACAAAATTATTAAAATCAGCACAAGGACCTATAGAATTTAGCAACATGGAAGAAAATCTACATTTACTAGTACAAAGACATTTTAATGATCTTTGACACTTAAGGTGATGAACCAAACTTTTAAGTTCATCACACTTCCACCAGAGCAGATTACACATTACCACAGCATAACGGTTTATCCTCCAGTCGACTAGGGGCTGTGGATGCGAACGAAGGGTTCATGAAACCGGTCCTACAGGTAAGTGGAGCAAAAGAGTGTTAGTTCGACTCAATCACACAATAATCTTACTAAAGAAGTGTATAATTATTTATTCATTCTGCTGAAGAAATGTTGAAAACATTAAATCACACAAAATTATCTCACAACAATGAGCTAATGTACAATGCAAAAATACATTTTCTTATCTGCCTTAATTTTGGTCAATGTATGAGTTCCAATTTATCAATACACTTACAATATAGAAACATGGCAGCAGTGCATTAAGAATTCAAACTGAATTTACATCATTTTAGAAGCAAATAATGTATAAAAAATGCCAAATTAATATTAGTTTCTTGTTTTCCAAGTTGTATGAAAGATTCAATTAAAAAAAGCACACACCTGTATGTGCCTTGTTTAAGATTAAATGTTTTATTTACACCAGGACATTAATATAATAGGACATTACATGATTAATTTCTTACATAATTTGATGCATGCTTTGTCTAAGTAAACATATTTTTTTTTATAACTTGTTTCCACAATCATAAGCATTTTAAAAGATTGAGTAAAAAGCTTCATGCTGTTTGGAAACAATAATTATTAATCTACTTAACCTATACAAGATAGGTTAGATTAGATAGATTAGAGCTTTACTGCATTAGCCTGAATCACTAATGGATGATGGGGAAATATGGGTTTTGGATAGTGGAAGGTCAAAATGTAACATTTCTTATTTTTCCTGTCTCTCCAATTTTCCACCTCCAGCACTGCTTAATCATTTCACATGCAGCCATACCTGCACATACTGGCACAGATCATGAATTGTAGTTCCATCTACTGAAAGTGAAGCCAAGTTTAACAACTAATTGTAGCACACCTTGGGATTGGAAGCATGATGAGTAAACAGTCTCAAAAACCGAGTCTACTGACAATGGTGTATACAGAATTACAGTTTATTAATATGTTATGGTAAGACAAACTAAACACTCTTGCAGCTTCACTAACTCACTATTTCACTAGAAAATGTTTCACAGAAACTTTGTCTGCATTATCAGCTACTTGTCAATTGTTGGAAGGATTGTTGTAATCTTTGGAGGATTTACTTTTTGGGGTAGTTTTTTAATATAAAGCACCAAATTTAGTTTTGTTTCCCAGAGCTAAAACTAGAGTGTGTGGATTGCTTATGGAGAATCATGGCAGTCAAAACAGGATTTTTTTTTCATTAAATAGCGGAAGTGGCATAGCAGAAGCATGACTGAACACAATTGCACATCATTATATCATTACTCAATATTGATGCTGCAAACAAATGGAATTTTCTGTGATTGCAGTGAGAGGGTGCAGGTTGTCTTTCTTATTAAAGATGTCTTATTAGTGGTGGGGTAATAACTTCATGGAGTATTGGAATGGTGACAGTAATTTTTAAATTTCTTTCTGACCAAAAGAGAATTATAACGTGTTTTATTTAGACAAGAATTTAGTCGACATTGTAGGTACCAACAATCATGTGATAAATAATACAAATACATTTGTATACTTGAGTGAGTTTCTCCACAGAATTTGTGCAGAGTGCATTATACGTTCCATACTTCCTCCTAATCTTTTGCTTAGCCCTCATCCATGTTTTCTATCTTTTGGGTGTGAATTTCATCATTGTCCGGGTCTATAAAACTTTGCTTGTGAACAATTACATCATGCTCATAAATTCCCACCTATCGATGGCTAAAATGTTAGCATATGCTGCCCACCCATCTGAAACAATAAGTCCTGGATAGTATGAAAATGCCTGAGAAAAAATACAACGGAAAATTTATCTCGCACCCATTACTACACAGACTGTGAGGCAAAATAATGATACTACAAATAGTTCCTTTGGTGGAATTTCTGAACATTTCCTGCCTGTTCTCATTTTCCAGTTACATAAACATATATTTTCCTTTGACTCTAGCAGTTTGATTCCCACAAACTCACGTGCAACCTTGTGCATCATAGGAAACATCTCTGAACCTCAAAATAAAAAAAATTTGGGAATTTAGAATACTCAGAAAGGATTTACAATACATATATAGCTGTTATATAAATGCCAATATTTTCAATCCAAGAAACATAAAGCTCATAATGCTAAATAATAGTTTAGCACATGACTCATGAACATACCATTGGGGAAAAAAAAAAATCAATAGGGATACAGTCATATAAAAACACAGTCATGAGGATAAATTTTTTAAGAGATTAGTTTTCAAGAAGGTACAGATGCTTATGAAACTTAAGCAGCTGAAAGAAATCTCAACACTATTGGCAGTAAAAGAAAATGTAGTTTATAAAAAGTTTACATGGGAAAATCTACATAAAAATACCAAAATTGGCTAATGAACTGTAAATTTATTAGGGGAAGAAAACAGAAATTTCAAGTTTTTCAGAGTCAATCCTAGTAGATTATAACACTCCCTTCAACCTTTGACAAGTAATTGATGATGCCCATAAAGCTGTTTTGTTCATGAAATATGTTACAATGATATAGTCAGTAAAGTTGCAAGAGCGACTCCCAACATAATAATTATGCATTGTACATCTACGTATCTTTGATTTCCCACCTATGGACAAACTCAGAAAGTTCCTACTAGAACCATCAGAGACAAAAGCATTTTGGGATCCAGCAACCACTTGGAGTAGTCAGCCAACAGTTAATGGAAGCAATTAGCTTTTGAAATATGTCTGCTTCATAAATACAATTTATTCATTTAATTATACAAGACTAACAAGTCTTGATTGGTTTATTTATGGACGCTCTTTAACATCTCAGGTCATCAGCGCCCCATTCAACTCAGGGCGTGAAATGGCCAACAAATTTTGCTCAGAGGCCTCTCTTTCAGGCTTGAGGTTCTTTTTCGTGTCGTAAATGTACGACACGGGACCCACGGCTTTACTTCCCTTCCGAAGGAAGCCATACTTAGGATTTTTACGCCCGAAAAAATCCATCGGTCCTGGCCGGGTTCGAACCCGCGATCTTGGGCGTAGGAGGCAAGTATGGTAACCACTACACCACCAGGACCGACACTAACAAGTCTACAGAGTAAAATCAACCACATGTGGTGTTAAGGAAAAAAATGGCAGACCCATATGCAAACAATACCACATATAATTTGAACTTTAAAATTTGAACCAGAGGTAAAAAACTTTTTGAAACAACAAATTAGAAAAAGTTTAATTGGAACATACTTCTTGAAGCTGTGCATAACAAATAAGTAACCCCTAAATTTTTAAGAACAGCAGTTAAAATAGACAATAGTATACACCAGAAAAAAGGTAATTGAAATAGAAAAATGTCTTCAGTACAAAAAATGAAATAGATTTAGGAATTTATAATCTGCTGCTAAAATTTTAAAAAGCATTAGGTTTCCACATATAGGCAAACTTATAGTACCATTTACAACAAAATTTAACGCATCAAACGAGAAACAATAATAATCAGAAATTGAAAAAGAAACTCCAAAATTTACAGAAATATTGAAATGGTAGGAAGGGCAAATTGGTAATGATAAATATGAGTGCAATAAGGACATATGTGAAAATAAATGGCTATTAACTAATTTGCATTTCTTTCAAGCAGGTATGGTGGCATGATGGAATTACAAATTACTGAAAGGAAAAGCATGGAGGGGGGGGGGGATGAGAAAATGGGCTAGTTAATGCATCATATAGCTCACAATAATACTTTTTAACATCTTGGGAACCAAATTTGCATCTGTTCCCCAAGTCTCATTACCTGGCATGGTCAAGAGAAGTAAACCAACCATTATGACTCCACGGGTTTTTGGGAGGATGCAATTGCAAATCTGTTGCCTTGACTGACTGGTCTAACGCAAAGAGGAGGGCACCCGCACCGCCCGTTACGATACCAAGAGTTGCATAGAGCTGAAACAACACAATTCAGTTCAATTTGTACAGCATTCCGTGAGTTCTCTAAAGTCATAAAGACTCCGAACATAACACTTACATTAGGATATATTCGTTAAAACTCTGATTTGTACATATATAGGCTTAGAAATAATTTAATCGCGTTTCAACCTACCGTTTTCCGACTTTTACTCCACTCCGCAAAACTTGCGGATGATACACCGCTAACCTGAAAAGAAATGTTTACATTGCCGCATTAAATGTAGTAAGTTAATAATTCTAAATATTAGCACAAACTTTTACGTAATGTATGATTGACCTACAAGTGCGGTATTTTGCAGATTGTTCTGCTGCAGACTACGTACTGCACTATAAATTAATGTAATTATTGAATTGAGAAGATTGAAAAAATATTTCTAAAATAAATAGTAAACATATTGGCATAATGCGAATGCGTATCATCAATACCTGATGTCGCATAGTCCCATGATTTCTTTTTAAAAGTCCAGCTCCACAGATTCTCCCTACAGTCGCCGCCATTATGGGAAGAAGGTAAAATAATAAGTAAAAAAGTTTTTGAAGTTCAGTTTACAGCAGTATGATATTTGCTTTCGGAGCTTTCATATTAAGCTAAGAAAACGCAATTACATTAAAAGGTCCAATTTTAACTATGCTAGGAACGTTTATAAATATAATATAGATGCGCCATCTACTCGACTTTTCGACGTCATAAGTGTCCCGAGCACAGAGCGCCATTTGTCTACTTTAAGATATCTGACTGGAGTTCAGTGTTGATGGAGAAGCGAATCTGAGAATATCTCTCTCATCAATAGTGCTTAAATACGTATTAAAGATGAGTGCAGGAATGCCCGAACTTGGAAGTAAGATAAGTTTAATATCGAAGGCAGATATACGTTATGAAGGTCGATTATTTACAGTTGATCCTCAGGAATGTACAATCGCATTAGCAAACGGTAAGAAAAATGGTTACCTAATGAATTTGAGAGTTTGACAGGGCATAATTATCGTGTATCTCTTTCTTTAAAAGTAAGTAGTTGTAAAATTGTGTTCTAATGCGAATTGTAGAGGCTCTTTTGAGAGAGTTACTGAATAAGGATAGGACTTAAAACATTTGACATTTAATTGGTTTGTCATTGCAAGTGCATTTGTTAATATTTTATATTTGTTTTACAGTTCGTTCTTTTGGAACAGAAGATCGTGAAACTCAGTATCCAATTGCACCACAAAATCAAATTTATGACTACATCCTTTTCCGTGGTTCCGATATTAAAGACATAAGAGTTGTTAATAATGTTGGACCATTACCAAATGATCCAGCAATTGTTCAGGTATGACAATAAACACAAGTTATATTGAATTACCTAGTTTTCGTTTAAATTAGGTCATTAGAACGCAAATGCAAGAAACCGCATGAACAAATATTACATCAGAATTGTCGTATACACGAATATATATATATTGTCAGTATGTAGAGCGCGAAGTAAACAGCGACTTTCTAGATCCGTAAATTCCAGAGTATTCTACTTAAACTTTCATTCATACTTGGCATGAATAAAATACTTTTATTTTACTAACGTGTTAAGTAGTTGCTCAAAGAGGTGTACTTCGGCATTCAACATTCCCAATATCTTTTGATGAAATTTGCATTTATATTTCTGCTCTTATATTGCGTGGGCTATTTCTATAAATGCTTATTTTTTAGGGTACCGTTCAAATTAATCGCATGCATAAGATCTGGGGAACGTGAGGTTATAACATTTAAAAATAATTCATTCTTCAAAAAACTCCTTTATAGCCTCTAATGAATTACAGTAAGAATGGACTGTGGGAGAATCTTGTTGATAATACGGTAATCTCTCGTCAGTTAATTAAAAAATATGTACTTGCCTACAGTGTCTCTCCAAATGTAAGAAATATTAAAAAAATGTAGTTCTTATTACTTGAATTGCTGTTTTGGCACACAACATCCTAATCTTTTTATCACTTAAAGGAATTTTCTGTGCTCCAGAATCTATTGTGAGCATACATAACCACATAAATTAAGCCATGCTGCATCAGGGTACATTATTTAATGTGGATCAACATAGCATAATTTGCTATCAGCGTGTTTAAATGTTGGTAATTTGAAAACTATGAGAGGTGCTCCCATTTAAAAAAAGTCATCTCTTGAATGCAAAATTCTGCTAAGTCTTGTACTTGTTACAGCACATGCTTATCAAGGTATCCAGCAAGACTGGAGACACTACACCAGTTGTGGCATGCACCAAAGATACTGATTAGTGTATGAGTTCTGTTAGCTCTGTGATAGTGTGCAGTGATGATGCGGTTAAGAGTGCAGGTTTGCTTCCCGCCATGAAGCATTTTTTTTAAATAATAAACCTTATATTACTGCACATTAGTTTTGTGATAGTTCCCATAGATAGCAAACTTTAACGTTAAATATAATATTTGCTTCAGTATTTGTTGTATCTAAATGCAATATGCTGCACATGCATGAAAGACAAAAGATGACATGTGTTTTCACTTTGGAAGATAAATGTTTCTGTTCATGTATTTGAGTTATTTGTAAAGAATATGTTAGTTCATGGTGTGGGCATAGATGTCATTAAACTCAAATGATATATATATAGGCAACATAATGTTCTACATAATATCAAATAAAACAACTGTGGGGGATTTAAAACCAGAAGCTTACTCAGAAGAGCAATTCCTTCTAAACCACTCGGCTAGAGCTGCTCTACCCAAATGTTCTCTTTCCAGATGCTTGTGGTTGTGACCATTACATTTACAGGTTAAGTGCCCGCTGTATTGTGTCAATTGCTGCATGAGCATTGTGAATACAGCATTTATGAACATTCCCAGAATTCTCCAATCACATGTAGATTTTTTTTTATCAGTATGTACCTGAGACAGGTCTCATGCTTATTAATAGGGCTTTTGTTTAATATATAACATGACACCATTATGCATTTTTAATCTGTCTTGTAGTTTTTAATTTTGAGTTTTCAAAGAATAGAATTTTTAAATTTTCTTAAAAAAATTGTACATAAAGGTTAATGTCTTCTGATATCTACCCAGTCCAAATTTCAAGATGGTATCTTATTGGTGTTTTACAAACTTTAATTTTTTTTCTAGTGACAAGGAACTAAATGCTTTAATCTTATTTTTGTGCTATTTCTGTAGATAACAATTATGTGATGAACTTTAAATTAATCTAATAAATTTATAATTTGATATATTACAGATTGAGGTTGGAGGAAGATAGTGATGTGGGTTGGGAATATCTTGTCCTTTGACTTTGGGTCAGACAATTTATATACCTGCTTGATCATGTGCACTTCATTTTGTTTGAATAGTGTGTATCTTTCAAGTATTTTTGTGACACTAGACAGCACTTAGGGTCAATATAATAAAAAATATTTGTTTTAAAATGAAATTTAATATGTTTTGTGATGAGATTTGTTTCACTTTAAGTGCTTAAAACTGTTTCAATGCTTAAAAAGGTGCATTAAATTAGTAACAACTTGAGAAAAGTAACCGATTGGATGACTTCGCTAAATTATGAAATCACCAAACCATGCATGAATATGCACTTCATGTAGGTTGCAGCTGGGAAAGCAAAAGACTTCACACTTACAGTACACTTGAAAAGGAAATTCCTACAGAGGATTTAGGTATTCAAGGACATAATAGCAGGTTGAGTGTATGGACCCAGATGCAGCTATAAATACTTAAATGCCTTAATTGATATCATTGTATGATTCAGTTGAACTGCACACTCTTAAAGCATCACTTACTTTTCATAAATGTATGGAACCAGTTTCGAGAACTTTTAGTTCCCATCTTCATCCAGGCTAAAGTTCAACTGTCGGATCATTCGTTGAGCTGTGGGAATGTATATTCTGCTCTGGTGGCGGTGTGATAAACTTGTAGTTTATGTTTTCATCCCTGGCAATGTTGAAGTTAATTATGCTGTCTTTGTATTTGTAGATGTAGATTTTCTCCCAGGTTGCTAATTCCGTAGGTCATTGTACTGATTTTAATAATTTTGCTTTATTTATTATGTCGTGATTTTGTATCCAAAAATGATATGCTACTGCTGATCTCTCTGTTTGCTCGTACTTTTTGTTCCTGAAATGTTCCTTTAACCGTGTGCCTATGTTTCTCTTTGTTTTTCCAATGTAGATTTTTTCACATTCTGCACAGTTTAGTTTAGCAAAGAAGAATATTTTAAAGAATACAAACAAATAGAAGAAACAGCAATTAAAAATGGTTTTAAAAAAGAACTAGTACATAAAAAGGTGCAGAAATTCAAGAGACAAAAACATATCAAAGAAACCACAACACTTTCAGCAAGAAAAGATAAACTAATTTTTAAAATATTCACATATCATCCATGGGCCACAAAAAAAAATTGCAGAATATTCTTAAAGATTTTAATATTAGGTTGGCACGGATTAATAGATTTAATGTTAAAAATTTGCTGATAGATAATATTAATGACAGTATCCACAAGAAGAAAAATCAGATATTTACAAAATAAACTGTGCAGAATGTGAAAAAAATCTACATTGGAAAAATAAAGAGAAACATAGATACACATTAAAGGAACATTAAATGTTAAAGGAACATTTCAGAAAGTACAAGCAAATAGAGAAATCAGCAGTAGCATATCATTTTCGGACACAAAATCACGACATAATAAATAAAGCAAAATTATTAAAATCAGTACAAGGACCTATGGAATTAGGAACCTGGGAGAAAATTTACATCTACAAATTCAAAGACAGCATAATGAACTTCGACATTGCCGGGGATGAAAACATAAACTACAAGTTTATCACACCGTCACCAGAGCAGAATATATATTCCCACAGCTCAATGAATGATCCGACAGTTGAACTTTAGCCTGGATGAAGATGGGAACTAAATGTTCTCGAAACCAGTTCCATACATTTATGAAAAGTAAGTGAAGCTTTAAGAGGGTGTAGTTCAACTGAATCATACAATGATTTCAATTAATATGATTGGCTTCACTGTGCAAGTTCATTTAAGTACTTAAACGCCTCTTTGACCTCCCTTGGTGCATTTCCAATTAATAAGAATAAACAGAGTTCTAAAAAATATTGCATTAAAATTAATGGGACCTACAAGAGTTCTTGTTTACTTATGATTCAGTAAAGGAAATTCAGTGAACTGCTGTTCTTTGAAATTATTTTAAGTCCACAGAGGATTTTATTGATTATTCTGATGAGTAGACATTTTGAAAAAACATGATTTCATTGCTAAACAGCAATCTGCATTTTTTCAAAAGAAAAAATTGAATGCCCTAATGAATCTGTGGTGATATGTGATATGTGATTTTGCTGAAAACCATTTATTGTACAAGACAAATCCTAGTCTTTACATTGGAACAACTCATTAATTTGTAATATAACACAAGGAAAATAATTAACTGAAGCATAACAGTTTTGTTTTTCCATTTCCAAATGCATGAAACAGGACAGTGCTTGTTTGTACCACTTCACAAGACAAAGGAATTTGTCATGTTGGGAGACTTGCAGCAAAGGCCAGTCTTCTAAACCCCCTCTCAAATTATTTCATAATACCTGGACAGCTGTTTGAGTGGGGGGGGGAAAGTAAACATCTGCACAATAACTTTTTTGTTTACTATAAATTAGGAATACCTGAAAGCAGATTTTTACATTTATGATGTAATGAAGCAGTTGCTGTTACTGGAAAACTCGTATCAATTTCATACCTTCCTCCCGGTGTCAACTGAAGATTTAGAAACCAAAGCATATTAGACTATTTTGAAGAAACTGTTTTACATTATATTAAAATCATTCCCAGATTTTAAATTTTACATTTTGACAACATGACTGGTTTTGTGCCTGCACCTAATGTAAATGCATGGCAGATGGGATGTATTATCTAAATGGATGCTGTAAAATGTGAAGTTAAAATATCATTCTTACACCCAACTGGACCAGCTACATCTTTTTCTTACTGAAAGAAACCATATGTTCTTGCCATGCCAGGAATTTCATTCTTTGCAAACTGAATACAGTTACAGCTACAAGGAGAATGTGCCAACTAATATCATGAAAATAACAAAAGCATCCAGTATGCTAGTTATGAAAAAAGATATATACCAATAGATATGAAAACATTTCCATTTAATTAGAAAATTCATTGTTATATTAAAAAGAAAATTTAAGTTTATGGCATTAAGATATCACCTTGAAATTTGGACTGAGGAGCTACAAAACATGTACATATATATTAGAAAATTAACATTTGTTTCTCTGAAAACTAAAATTAAAATTTAAATTTTTGAGAAACATCAACTTTGAAAACATGAAATGAAAGCCCTATTCTTAAGCTTTAATTGACACTTTCCTCATGACTAGCTATCATAGTTCATAGTTCTGTAGTAAATGGAGTTTTAAATATATGGCCAGTAAATTTTTAGAGTTTTAGGCTTTTTGTATGTTCAGTTCTAGAAATGCTAAAAAATATCTTCTGTATTGGTGCAAATGTGCAGAAAATTAACTAAATTTAACATTAAAATTTTATGCACTTACCTTTGCAGAAATTCACATAACTTTTGTTGTCCTGCAGCCATATTTCTTGGACTACAGTAAATCTGTAAGGTTTTAATTTTGAAAGATTAGTAGCTGTAAGGATTAAAATTTTTGAAATGCCTAATCCTTGTACTACATGACAAAGATTTATTAGGAGAATGCGTAAGTGATTCCCCATTATCATCCAGCTTTCTTCTGTTAGAACCCTATGTTTAGGCCTACAACTTTTAGAGTTCAGCGATCCTGTTTTTTAAATCTGTTGACAAGATTCTAACTGTAGCTCTATTTGAAGGTCAAATGCCAGGGAATCTTTCTACAAATTGTCTATACACTTATAGGCATAAGCTTTTTTTACGTATCATACACAAATATTTGTTATAGAGTAAATTTTTCAGCCAACAGTTATCTAAATGACTAATTTCATGCACACACAGCACATGCATTTTAAACTTAATTTGAAATGAGTACACAAACACTTCTTCTAGCACTTCAAACTGTACAAAGCAATGACCTGTAACATATAGCCTGTGCAAACCTTTGTCATTACCTCAACCTGTGGTAAGCATTGACCAGAAACGTGGACTCACTCAACACTGAAGTAAAATTATGCATACTTCTTCCAGCCTTTCTCCGATCAAATGCGACTCAAACTCGTATTTGGAACAAGGATTGGCGTGCTGAAAAGGGACCAATAGGTCTAAATGCTTATCATTTCAAAAATGTGTATGTGTGTGGTGGATTTTATTAAATTATTATTTATTTTTTAACCCAAGAAGTGCACTAAGGTTAGAGGAGTAAAGCTGCTGAAGCCAAATCAGAGTTTATGTTCATGTAATAAGATATTTAAATGAGAGTGCAAAATAACTGCTCCAAGATGTAGTATCTGAATAATAACACTGATAAACTTTCACTGTCAGTAAGTAAGAGCTAAATGAGTACGGTGATATAGCTCACAGTTTCACAAAATTAACTGTTTGATGCATCTTACTGTAATTTTCACTATTCTGTTTCACCGTTTGTTGTGGGTGCAAAACAAATAAACACTTTATCCTGCAGGCATTTTGGTTTGTGTTGAAGATAATTATCGTACACAATTTGTATTGTATTTATTTGGTAAAAGGACGCTCTTTAACTTCAGCTTCCCATTCAATTCTAGGCATGAAACTGCTGAAATTTTTCTGAGAGGCCTCTTCTTTCAGGCTTGAGGTTCTTTTACATGCTGTCAATCTATGATATGGGGACCTTTGCTTTTGAAGGAATATATCAGCCATGTCCAGATTTGAAGCTGCGATCTATCTTTGTGAAATTTATGAAATTTATTTCAAGTATCTGCAATGCCAACTAACTGTGAATATTCGTTACAATCGCAGCATAAATGGCTTCTTTAGGAGCCATGGAATATATCTTGAAAGAAACTAGTTCCATGTGGCCCACAATTTATCCATCTTAAGTGCATGTGTGTTTTTAAAAGGGTTTGCAGCTACTCACTGCAATTGCAGAATCATAAAATAGCAGTAGTCCCATGTGACCCACAATCTATCTACCTCCAGTGCTCATGTATTTTATAAAAGTTTGCAGCCATCCATTGCGATTGCAACATCAGTGGTTATGTGTTGTTAAGCCATGGTGCTCGCTTAGTTGTTTGCTTCTTCCTTATAATGAAAATAACTTGTGTTTTGACTCGGGTGACTCCATACATGCTATTGCAAATCCCCATAATGGAAACTCTGGTAAACAAAAAACAAATAAAGGTGGCCTATTCTCAAACATTACCTAGAACTGTACCAAAATAAAGGAGGGTGAGGAAAGATATTCTGCAGGATATGAACAGTTTGGAGTGAAACTTCACTAGATGTGCTCCTATTTGTAAGTACAAATGAAATTAATACAAATATTGGCAATAATGAAATTACTAATCAATGAATATTATATACACACCACATTCACACAATAACCTTGAGCAAATCCAAGAACCTGGAGGACCCCAGTGGTTTACTGCAGCTCATAATGGTTGATTGCCACTGCTATTCTCCTTTTTGTAAATACGAGTGAAATAAATAGTCAACAAAAATTTAATCTGTAATCATTTCATACACTCGCACATTAACTTAGACATATCGTTGAATGAATCTGGTAACAGTAGGACCCAGTGATGAAATGCTTTTGTAATAATAATGTCTCATACTGTCCTGTTATATAATATTAAGTTCAAAAGGAGTCTCATACGAGGAAGAAATGTTAAAATTTGAAATGGATATATTGCAGTTTTGATCATTTGAGAGTTCTTGGTCTCCGGCACCTGCCCTTAGACTTGGTGTGAAATATTAATAACAAAATAATTCTGCAATGCCATTTTTGCATGTATGTCTTCTGTCCCCCCTCCCCCAGGTAACTCTGTGCATCACTTTAAATGGTTCATTTATATATCAGTAGCCAATCAATATATAATTTTACCATATACAATGTTCACATGAATGTATTCCATTTTTCCTTAAGGCAGTTTTGTGCATTACTTTAGGCTGTTGTACTTTATTTTTACCATATACCATTTGGTGCAATGGTAGAAATAGACAAGTGAAATTCCTGTTAGATGTAGATGTTCCTGTGAATTGGATCCTTTGAAGAGCAAAAGATAAGTGTTAGTACAACTTGTAAACTTTGACTTATTTTCAACACTAAATTGCCGGGCTTCTTCACTCATATGACTACTGAACTGCTCACTGTGGCACTGAGAAATTAATATGCAGCTTTCGTGAACCAATATTAAGTTATCAATTTATGCATATGAAAGTAGGCAAGAACAACTTAATCCACTGTTCTACAGTTTGTAGGAATCACTCAAGGTTAGATGTAGTGTATATGATTAATTAATGCCATTTTTGGCTACTTGTACTTTTACATTGTACATTTTTCTTCTTTCATATTGTAGCATGCATTCATCAAGTTGTTTGTTGTCTGAAGTCACTATATCCAACATGTGCTGTCATCTATTGCAATTGTTTTTGCTTTTGATACAGCCGTGATGCACAATGCTTACATTTTCTCATTCATGGTTGGATTTAAGCTGTAAAAGTACGTGCAACTTTTCACTATAGGTTATTAGCTTTCAACATATTCACTTCATCTGCTTTCGTTCACTCTCCTGTTATTTTAGGCAAGTTTTTATTTCTTGATACTTATTAGTTTCACCTGCAAGATCTTCCAACTATTCTGAATTGTTCATAATTATTACCGATTTCTTCCCAGCTATTAAGATAATATGATGAAAGAGGAAACTATTGTAGAAAAGCAAAATTACAGGAACGAAAAAGGAAAAAAGGAACCATTAGCTTCCTTCTACACACGCCAAATGATATAAATAAGCAGCGAAAGATGAAATCATCTCTATTTAATACAATTGCTGGTGTTTTTTGTAACACTGTAGATTATAGAGGCAACATTACAGTATATAAGATATTAAGTTGCTTGTGTGCCGAGTTTGTGTATAAAATGTGACTGTAATTAGAGTATTTTTAATTGTAAGTGAACGGTTTTCTAAAATGAATCATGCCAGTTCTCGGATAGCATTCACTAGCAAGATGATAGTGTTGCAAAATATTAGAGGTGGTTACACAAAGGAATGTCCTTGTTTAGTTCCTTCACGTGTGATTGAAAACCATATGTTTCCATGTATGCTCATGTGATTTTTCTATGGCACCTGTAGAAGGCATAATGATTCTAGGGAGCATAAAACATAGGGCCAAGTAAAATCAGAAGACAAGTTCATTTCATATTTTTTTAATATTTATGAAACTTTAAGAATGCCAAATTATTATTTACATAATTTCTTTTAGAGCAAAAAATCCCTTTAGCTGTTCCTGACCATGCAGTAAATTCATTCATGGACATGTCCATGTCAAATCAATTGATGCATAAAATCTTAATGTCATGAATTTCATTAATTTTTTGTAAATTTGTATCTTTACAGAAGATGTTTTAATATTTTTATTTTCAGAATTTTTGGACCACATTTTTTTGACATATAAAACTTGAACAAAATTCTAAAAATTTGCTGACCACAATATATTTCAAAATATATTTAATGCGGAACTATGATAACTAGGTATGAGAAAGGTGGTATTTTAAAGCTTATAAATGGGGCTTTAATTTGTTATATAACATGACAGTATTGTGGATGTTTTCAAAATTCACTGATTCTCAACATTTTGAATTTTGAATTTGCATAGAAACTGAATATTTAGATTTTCTAAAAAAAATTATATATTAAGGTACAGGTTTTGTGGCTCTTCAGTCCAAATTTCAAGGTGGTATCTTAATGGTATTATACAAAACTTAATTTTTTAACAATGGATTTTCTAATTAAATGGAAATGTTTTCATATCTAATAGTAAAGAATGTCTTTCTTTTTAACTAGCATACTGGATGTGTTTTGTCATCTCCTGTGGGATTAGCTGGTACGTTCTCCCTGCAGCTGTAGTTGGATCCAGCTTGCAAAGAAAATTGGCATGGTGAAAACATCCGATTTCCCAGGGTAAGAGGATGTACCTGGTCCAGCTGGATGTAAGAATGTTTTAACTTCACGTTCTCACAGCATCTGTTAAGAGAATACGTCCCATCCACCACAAATTGTCATAGGTGCAAGCTACAAAACCAGTCATATTGTCAAAATTACAACTTGAAATCTAGGAATGATTTTAATACATAGAAAACTGTTTCTTCAGAGGCCAATATACTTTGGTTTGCTAAATTTCAACTGACATTGGGAGAAAGGCGTGAAAACTGATAAGTTCCACTAATAGCAATTGCTTTGTCAAATTGCACTTGTAAAAATCTCTGTTTCCAGGTATTCTTTGTTTGTAGTGTACAAGTAAGTTATTGTAGGGATGTTTGCTTTTCCACACTCAAACAGCTGTTGAGGTATAATCTGATTTAAGAGAGGGTTTTGAAGGTTGTTCTTTGCTTCAAGTCTTAATTGTGCGACCATTGCCATAACAAACTTCTTTGTTATGTGCAGTGGCATAAAAATGCTACTTTGCTTCAATGCTTGGAAATTATTGTGTTGGTTGCACAAATTTGCAAAGCTCTTGATTTTTGTATTGTGCTGTTGAACTGTCTGAAAGTCAGTAAGACTTCATCAATTCTAGGACATTTAGTCATTTAGAAATATAACAGGATTCTCAATAAGCAATGTTGGCATGTTTTTTTAAGAGTATATTTCCTTTCAGAGTTAATTTGTTTAAATTAGCAGCAGCAATCCTGAGCTTTACATCTTTATGTGTTGTGCACAGATAGTCCCACTAGCTCCTGCTGTAATGCAGTTCCTTGGTCGTAAATCTGGAAATTTGGGGGGGGGGATCTTTTCAGAGGTGTACTTGAAGTTGAGAATTTCGAAAATTCTCTTAAGATTATTAAGAATATGCATTTTTGGAACATGAGATTTATGATCATTCTTGTCTTTGATTAAAATGTAGTCTTTTTTTCCCTGGTATTATGCATGTTGATTTTTTCATACAATATTATCCCTTTACTAGTTGACTGTCATCAGATAATGCTTTTCCAGGTTTGGGGTTAGTGTTGACAAATTCCCTTTTCTTGTACAAAATTCATTGCCTTCTTTGCAATGTAGTTGCTTCAAATTCATTTTCAGTTTTCTTACAGGACTAGCTTTTTGGTACAGGTGTCAAAATCATGAGATTTGTACTTTAGTCTGGTTTAAAATTTTTCTTTCAATTACTGAATAATTTCTAAATTATCATAGTGATGAATTTCTTCGTATGGATAATCTTAAGTTAACATAGACTCTTTCTAGGCATTCTTAATCTTCATCTTTTGTTCAGAATATTTCTTTGGACTATGTTTCTTCTAACTGGAAATTCACCAAGGGAGGTCACAGGCATTGAAGTAGCTTATACTGCCTCTGGTTTCACGTACTCAATCTGTTAAATATGACTTGAATTCCTAAATCCTCTGCAGGAATTTCCTTTTCAAGCCTATTTATCCAAGTGTCCAGTCTTTTGTTTTCCCATCTGCAACCTACATGAAGGACATATTTCATGATATAGTGAAGTGTTGCAAAGGGTTACTTTTCTCAAATCTTTACTACCCCCCCTGTTTTTTTGTAGAGGATCGCAACAGTTTTTGACCACTTATTCTCCATATTTAAAGTGACATTATTATTATCACAAACCTCTTTAAATAAATTTCACAAAGAAGCTTCCCATAAAAAAATATTTTTTTATTATACTGGCCCTCAGTGCTGCCTAATATCGCAGAAAATTTGGAGGATTATCACATACAGCTCCATTAAATACATACCTACTATTCAAACAAATTGAAGTGCACATAAAGAGAAACAATTCTCAAATGAGCTGTGAGAAAAGAGAGGAAGAGCACACAATCAAGAAGGTAAAAAAATATCTGAACTTCTTAGTTAGCTAATGAGTCAATTTAATACTCTTATGCTGCACATACCATTGACTGCCACAGGTGGCTGGTGTCGTTAAGATGTGGACTCATGAACGAAAGGTCTGGGGTTCGAATCCCACCAGGACCATCCTCCCTGACTGAGGTTTTTTCCAGGTTTTCCTCAGTCCTTATAAATAGCAAGTGCCAGGGTTTTAACCTAAACTTAGACCCGGAACATATCCTTTCTTAAAAAATCCTTTCCCAATTCATAATTTCATCTTGTGTATCATCAATGTCCATCGTCTGTGGTGCCTCATATAGTAGTAAAAATGGGCGTTAAACATCATTAAAATAAAAACTTATCATTGAAATATATAGAACATGTTTCACAGGCTTTTGCCCACATCTGTGAGTCGATTGCTGGCTTTGTTGTTGGTTGCATGGACTTGGTATAGCTCTTGTGGATAATTTATGAACTTTTGAATTAATTTATCCTCTTTTGGGTTCATAATCTTATCCTCATTTTTTAATAATTTGTTTTCCCATGTTCCCAGCTCCAAGGGTGTATCTACAAATTTCAATAATTTGACTTCCATTTCTGTATCATGTTTATCTCTCCAAAAGTGATGTGCAACTGCTGATTTATATACCTGATTGTACCTGATGTTTCTCCAGTGTTCCTTTATCCTCTCTCTCTCTCTCTCTCTCTTTTGTGGCCAATATGAACTTTGTTGCATTCCTAACAGTTGAAACTTGTTCTGTATAATTCGTTGGTACGTGGAGCATAAGAGTATTAAATCTACTCACTAGCTAATAAAGAAAATATTAATTGCTTCACTGTATCAGTTCCAACAAGAAATTAATTTTAACTTTAATATATTAATTATACATTGAATATCTCAACCTGTTTAAAGTCAAGAGGACAAGATGCTCCCACACAACACTATATCCTTCCAACATCAATCTGTAATAAATTATAAATTTATTAGATTAATTCAAAGTTCACTATATAATTGTGTACAGAAATAATACAAAAATGAACTGGAAGCATTTAATTCCTTGCCACCAGAATGAAGAAAATGTAATATTTGTATACTACTGTAAATATACCACCTTGAAATTTGAACTGAATAGCTAGAAAATATGTAACCTTTATATATATATTTTTTTAAAGAAAACTTTAAAATTATTTTCTTTTAAAAGAAACAGTGATTTAAAAAAACCATAATGGTGTCATATTATATATTAAATGAAAATGCTATTCATAAGTCTAAAATGATACCTGTCTCAGGTGTGTACCACTTATAGTTTTCAAATAACCAACATTTAAGTATGTGGTATTATAGCAATGTTCCCTGATTGTAAAAAATTGCAGAAATAGGGTAGTGCAGGAACAGAAACCTCTGCACTAGCCAATACACAGCAAGTGAGGCAGATAGAAAGTTGAACTGATGAAAGAAATACCATTTTTCTTAGTTACTTATGGTAGTAATGATGAAGTTGCATCTAGTAGCTGCTGCTTCTTCCTTCCCCTCTTTTTTTAATTCCCATAAAGGTCAAATAACCAATTTTCTTTTCTTGCTAGAAAGCATTGACAACACCGGAATTTTGAAATGGACATTCCTTGTGAAAATTGCATATTTTGCCAATGCCTATACAATGATTGGTGCGACAAAGGGTGTTGGCAAATTTAAGTATTGTCTATTCATCATATGGGTTGTTCATGTTATATATACATTTGTGCTCAAAAAGCAGCTCTCCAATTGCCTGTCATTATAGAGAATTTATTGGTCAAGTTATTTTACTATCTTGAGAAGAGTTCTATAAGATAATTAAAAGTAAAGCAATGTATGACTCAAAATATCACAAAATTTTGTATTATATTAATACCTGTTGAGTCTCTGCTTTAATCAATTGAGTTCTTGACCAAAGGGGAATTATGTCATGTCTGTTTTGTAATTGACCCCAACATAAGAATGAGAGTATTAACCAGTTTGAAACCATGAAAACTTTCTTACGTGACCCAATCACAAAATTATATATTTCCTTCCTGATTTCAACTCTGTAAATTGGTTTTTGCAACAAGATGCGTCAACTATACATCTATGAAGGAGACTTCTCAGTCTTCTAACTGACCTATTCACGAGATTTTTCAAACCATCTTCTCTTCAGTTTGATTCTACCTAAATTTCCAGTTGTCAAATTCAAAAGAAGAAATATGCAGAAAACCAATAAGGAAAATTCAATATTTAAATTGAATGATAAACTTTATCAATTTGCAACATACCCATATGCTTTCCCTTAATATATTTGAAATGGATGTAGAATGAATGGGAATTGGGTCAAACTTGCAGATTGGAAACAAAATCTGTGATTAAAGTATAAAACCTCGTGTAAAGTTATATTTGCATTACTAAATATACCTCATTCTTATCACAGAGTTTTTAGTGCTGTGTGAAAAAGTGACAATTCAGGTTTTCATTAAGTAAATCAACACCTTATACAGAAGATTAAGATACCACAAGAAATATGCTTCACAAAGAATTTGCATGAAACCAGCGGTAGATGCACAACATGCCATAAAGTAATTTTTTTAATTGCAGAACTGAAGGTTGTATATAAAATTGACATTGCTGTAGGAGAAGGAAGTAGCATGCTATGTGATTACTGATAACTTGACATTGTATTTTCAGGCACTAAAAATTGCAGCTATTAGTATTTAAAATAAGCTCAAATTATTATAATAAATTAGACCCTTTTTTAGGAAAACTAGGCATTTCAGGAATATATAACTTAAGACTTCAAACCTATTTATTTTACTGAAATTAACAAATTGTACACTAAAATACACAAAACATGGCACAAAAAAATATATTTAAGAGATGGAGGCAACTAATTGTATTATATATACACAAATTGAATATATGGAGAAAAAAAATATTTTTTAAGTTTTCAAAATTCAGTTCCATGCTCATTCTCTTTCACGATTATCTGCACAGTGTATCACCAGAATTTTACTAAAGTCTCCATAGTTAATCTTTGCCTTTTATCGGCGAGAATCATTTTGAAAGCAGAAAAACTTATTTCTATCTCAACAGATACCAGAGGAGCAAATTCTAAATTAGCTCTATTAGAAATATCAATACCCACTGGAACATTTACATTTTCTCCCAATACTAGTCTTGGTACTTTTTCCAACAATAAAAATCCTACATTACTATTTACTAAATAGTAACTTTTAACTTTATTCCAGTTACACAATATATTTTCTCCTGGATATTCTTCACTATTGCTATTTGACTACAAAGAGATTGATTTTACGTTCTTAGTGTTTAATGCTAGCAGATATTGATGAAAGTTTTATGTTATGTGGGCAATGATTTTTTTCAATGACTGGTCACTGCTTTTACACATACTGCAGTTTCAGATTCAGGTGGTTCTTCAATATTGTGACCTCTTTTTTAAAATATTTAGAATAATATGCTGCTGACTGAATCCATATTTCCCATTGTGTTGCAACAGACTGAGTGGAAGTGGAATATCTGGACATTTCTCTCTAAACATTGAAATCCTGGATGGAACTTTGCAGAACCATTTTTTCATATTGGCAATGAATGAATTGATAGGAGTAAATAATTTTTGATTATTTCAGAAACTCTGAAAGGCATAAACTAAACAGGTTACATGAGAGATGTTAGGATATAAAATTTTAAGAAGCTGAGCTGTAGGAACCATTTATGAGGCAGCATCAGTACAAAACAACAGAGCTTTAGAATCATCTCTATGTATTGCCCTAGTATAACAACTGTAGATCTTTGTTTACATAATAAGTAATGGTTTTGCTATTCCCTTTCTGAAGTTCCTTAACATATACAAGGTGCAGAATCGAAGTTTCATCAGGGTCAAGTATCCCTATCATACTTGCTAAATATTATTCATAGAATGTTGAGATTTTTTCTACAGAGACCCATGTGTAAGAATCTCATATCATGCTGAATAGATGTTATTCTCAATTAAGTGTACTTACGAAGCTGTTGACAATGGAGTGGTATATATATAAACAATTTAATACAGTTTTTTTCACACTAACTAACTCCATTCACTTATATATATATCGCTCCCAAAACATATGTTCCAAATTTTATGTAAGTGAATGGAGTTAGTGTGAAAAAAACTGTATTAAATTGTTTATAGATGTTATTCTGTCTAAATTTTTCTTGGGATAGATTCAGAGGAGATACTTTGTTAGCAGTATTTTTCTAAAAACACTCTTAAAACTGGATTTTCAATTGTATTCTATGGGATTGACTGCAACAAACATCCTGGTTAAGTCTGCATAGAAATTGCGCTGAGGTTGGATGAACAGGCTGTTTCTGTAGAGTTTGCTTTGATTTTTTTACTGAGCTTTTGCCTTATGTCCTGCCCCTTGCACATGCTGTCTCAGCTGGCACTTCCTTTCTTGTAAAGTCTAAAAATTACAGAAGTTAACTGAATTAAAACCCTAAATGTATTGCCAATTTCTAAATCACAAAGTGCAATTACTTGGTTTGAACAACCAAATCTCAATGACCGATAAATACTTTATCAACATTTAAAAACTGAAAGTGTAGTTGTCTTTAAAAAAAATTCAGCTCAGTAAAATATATAAATATTATATATGCCTACTCATTAAAATATATTTAAACTATTGTTACATGCCTGTTTGCTACAAATCTTATAGAATATTGTTTTTCTATCGTGTGAGGAAATTCTGTTATCCAATGCTGGATCAGTATAGATTTTGTATTTTTTATTTTTTGGCATATTAAATTGCACAGGATTAATGTCTTACTACCACAAATTAACCTTATACAGCATTGTTGCGTTTTTTTATAATGTTAATCCATAAAAACTGACCTTTAATGTTACCTACATGTATGAGTATGTGAATAAATAGTGAAATAAGAAGTTTACATTGATGTAAGCCAAATATTAACAAATTGAACTCATAATCATTTTAGGGCACAATCAAACTCTATGAATAGCTTTCAATTTTCATGATAACATAAATATTGATTATTTACTCTCCTGTAGAAACAAAATGGGCATTTGCCTTAAAACCTGATGCCTACTGATAACCCAGTTGGAAGGTTGGTAGGTCTGGAAAGTTAAAAAGTAGGATTATTTTTCTATTATTATTACAGCAGTGTAGTAACAAAATTTTTAAAATTGCAGTTAATGCCCCTTGAGGATTTGGAGGTAGTTAAAGTATTAGCTTTAGAAAGTGTCACTTTTCTTTCTTATGTGTTTATCACTGGACCTTTATTTTTCTTTATTAACTGCACATAAGCTATATCAAGAGGTTTGCAAAATTGCTTGTATATATGAAGTTGCACATTTGCTCTCATTGCATTCCCATCGATTCTGTCAAATAGCTATTACTATTTTTATCCGTGTTTCATTATATTTATGAGGGTGGTTTAAATGTAACCTGGTTTGATATAAAATAAAAGGGAAAAGGTCCAATCTTGCAGTGTATTTTTTCAACAAAATCCTCTAGTAGTTCAACGCACTTGTTCCCGAGTTTCTCCAGGTTTGTGATTCCCTTGTGGAAGTAAATTTCTTCAAAACCCTCAACATTTTCTTTTACCTCCTGTTTGACCCCATTTTTTATCTTATCTGTTCCTGCCATCTCATCTGATCTGTGTTTAGGAGAGAGGAAATAAACATGCTTGACACACAGCATGTTGTTTGCAGAACCACATTGAATGCTCTCCACGATTCAGATTTGTTTTGCTTATATCAGGTGAATGTCTTTCCTGTTCAGTCTCACAGTATTAATTATGTTTGTTTGTCTGCTCGTTAGTTTTCTAAACAAATGTATGACCTTTTTCTAACAGTACTCCACACAATATTGTACTACTTTTATACTTGCAGGGAGACTGGGATCTGTCACTTAATAGCTTACATAAATTTTGAAGTAAAAACAGTATTCAGAACTTGGATTCACAAATCTTGTAGAATTTAATTGCATATTTAGATCCGGTGCATTACTTATAAGAAAGACGACCTCAGAATTTCATGAAACTTATATAGAGCTGTCCTCTGTAGGAAAATACAATTCAGAGAACTTTGAGGTAAAAAGTTGAATGATAGGCCTAATTTTTTTTAGTTGATCATTCCAGTCTACATTTCTGTAGTCTATAAATTGCAAGAAATGTGATAATAGTTGGAACTTTTCTTGACTCATGATTTTTCAAAAAAAAATTAGCATCTTAATTGCATATTTTTGCTCCAATACAGTTAGTTTTTTCACTTTTGCAATTGAGATATCAGAATAACTAATGTGAGGTATGCTTGAATCACATCCAATATGAACCATTTATTATCATTCAGTTTTCTTCTGTTTTCATTGGTTTTGATAGTTCAAAGCTATCAAAGGGTAGTTTTTAACTATACTCTCCAGCAAAACTTTGCAAACCCCACTGTATTCACAGAATGCGTAGATAACAGGTTAGCTAGATTTCGTTCAATTCCATTCAATTTGTTTTATAGTATAAGCCTGTTTTAGAAGTGCCTTGTGCATACTCATTTGCATTAGCATCTTCACTACTTTCATTGCTTAATTCACTGTCAGCAGTACTAATATTTTCTTCACAATCTGTTTCATTTTCAGGAAAATCACTTGATTACACTGTGGAACACTCTTTCTATAAGTTTTCTCAATTCCTCATCATCCACATTTATTCCATTTCTTGCCATGGTAGTTACTGAGATCAGCAGCACTATGAAAGAAAGTATAAATATTTCCTAGGAACATCTACTGGAGAAAGAATAACAGGCTTCATTCATCTGAATATCATTGCAATGTACATCCTTTGGCAAAAAAAATGAGTCATAGCCAGATTCTATATGTCTGTTGAAGATGCTCATAAATGCTGTATTTACAAGTGCATGCAGTGCTCACATTGCAGCTTTAATGTAATGGTCACAATCATAAGCATCTGGAAAAAGAGCACTAAGATAGAGTAGCAGTGGCCGAGTGGTTTCGAAGGCATTGTTCTTCTGCATAAGCTCCTGGGTTCAAATCCCACAGAAGTTTTATTTTTTTATTATTGGTTTTATAAGTGTGTACATAGAACTTAATGTTACCATAATATATTTTAATATATAATTTAAATGGTATTACTGTGCACATACCAAATTGTAATCACAAACATATTCTTTACGAATAACTAAATAAATACACGAAGAAACATTTATCTTCTAAAGTAAAGACACACAACACAAATATTGAGTGTATGAACCCTCAGCATGACTTTATTATTTAAAGTTTTATTTTTCTGCTTCTTTAGTTATTATTATTAGTTACATTGTTCAAGGTTACTTTATTTTTCATTTGTGTGAGTGAGAGAGAGAGTTTATTAAAAAATGTGTTTCATGTCGGGAGGCAAATCTGCACTCTTACCAATGGCATCTCTGCTACAGAGCTAACAGAACACACACATTAGTCAGCATCTTTAATACAACAGCTGCAGTGGTTACATAGCCTTGCTGGATGCCTTGTAAACTATGCACTTCAGTCGAGTAGGACTTCATTGCAGTTGCAAAAAAATCACGTTATGTTACTAGGGAATTCCTTATTCTATTTTCCTTATCTCTATTGCATTACCATGCAGATCAAACCTGGTCGGCTGATCTGATGCTGTTCAGTTTTCAAAGAGGTTAAGGTCGTATTATGCCTTGATGTGGCGAACTTTTGTTGTAGGGAAACTATTTTGATTGCTTTTAGGGTTTTAGAAAAAACAAATTGTTCTACTATTGCTTACTTTGTGAATGACTCTCTGAAATTACTTTGCCCAGAGGGAGGCAGTGATCACAAATTTCAGGTTCTGCTTTCAAATGCTGCAACTTACACGTTAAAAGCTGCTTCAGCATTAAAAGTATTTTTGCCCTAACTCACAGAAATCACTTCAATATGCAAAATTCTTATAAGTCCTAACTCTTTCACATGTTATTTATATTGTGCATGAGCTTCACAAAGTAGCAGAAGCCATAAGGGAAAGTTTTCCTGATGTTAATAGTATAATATCCAGCACCAAGAAGATATTTGTTAAAGCCCCATCCAAAGTTAGTGCTTTCAAACAATTAGTGACGAAAGGACCCTAAGTTGTCAGCTATGATTTGTCTGTACGTTTACAATGTGTGTGTTCCATATTGTAGCTTAACAGTATTGAAAAATGTAGAGGTTCTAAATGAAGTGAATAAAGATATGAGGAAGAAATGTATAATCGCTAAAGACTGGAGCACAACCGAACAAAATATTGGACTATATTAAAAAAACTTTTTACTGTGAGTAGATTTTTATATAGTACTATAGGACAGCACACAAAATATGACATTTTTATAAGATGAATTACACTGCATGTTGATTATTTTTACAAAATCTTGTTTTATTGATTTTCTTTAATATGTATATGTTTTTTGCCAATTTGAATGTTGGATAATTTTATTTTTTATTGCATCATTTTGGAGTTCAAATGAAAAATGATCCACTGTAAAATATAACATATATATACACACAATATGAAGTAACTATACTTGCCTCCTAAACCCAAGATCGCGGGTTCGATCCCGGCTGGGACTGATGGCTTTTTTCGGGCGTAAAAATCCTAAGTATGACTTCCTTTGAAAGGGAAGTAAAGCCGTGGGTCCTGTGTCGTACATTTACAGCATAAGGAACCTCAAAAAAGAGGCCTCTGAGCAAAATTTATCGACTGTTTCAAGCACTTGATTTGAAAGGGATGCTGATGACTTGAGATGTTCAAGGGCATCTGTAAATAAACCAAATCAATCAAACACAAAATGAAACATTTGTGGTTGATGTATATTACTCTATATGTCACAGATATTTTGATGTTAATGGTATATATTAGGTTATTTTTATTTTTTTCAATTGCCATTTGCTGCATTTAGTTCAGCTGTTCATATGTTATGTTTAGTAGCGTGTCAGTTATTTGGTTGTGAAAGATATGAAGAGTTGTAGTCATGCTTGATCCGAGAAAATGGGTGGGAGGAAGTCGGTAGAACGCAAAGTAAATAGTGGAATTCTAGATGCATTAATTTTCCTTCAGTGCTGCGAGAGTCCATATGTTTCCAGTCAATGCTTAGTATAGGTTGAGGTTTTGGCAATAGAACACATGTTTGCTTAAGTACTTTTTCCAGATTACATTTAAAGTGTCTGTGCATAAAATTAGTTATTTGCTGAATTTAAATGCCAGCTAAAATTTACTCTATAACAAATGTTTGTGTACAATATTTAACATTAAAACTAATTCATGCCAATAAACGTTAGGTCATAGTCAATTCCCTGGCATTCAACCTCTAAATAGAGGTACAGTTAGAAACCTTGTGAATAGATTTAAAGAAATGGGATGGCTGAACTCTAAAATCATAACCTTAAATATAGGGTTATAACAGAAAAAAAATTGAATGATATTGGGGCATCACTAGCATGTTCTCCTAATAAATTTTTACATCGTGTAGCAGAAGAAGTAGGCATTTCAAAAACTTCAGACCATATAACTACTAAAGTTTTAAAATTGAAACAATACAGAGTTAACAATAGTCCATGAATTACAGTTGCACGACAAGGAAACTAGCATTCAGCATTGTTGGTCCACATTTAATAATTTTTTCTAATGAAGCATTACATTTACATAATTACATATGTTCACAGAATAGATTGTGGAGCACAGAAAATTTGCAAATAATTCACAAAATTCCCCTTCATGATCAAAAAATTGGCGTGTGGTGTGCTGTAACAGCAAATCGAATAATAGGACCTTATTTTTGAAGATAAGTTCAAAGAAGTATTATATACAAATACATATTTTTTCAAACAAATGCACATTTTTTTCATCATGAGAGGCAATATGCATGTTTTCAATAAGTTTGTGCCACAACCCTTACTGCACGTGATTCTTTGGAGGCTGTAAGGAAGGTTTTTGAAGACCATTATAAAAATAATGGTTATGGTGCGCACGTTCCCAGATCTTAACATGTGGTATTATTATTTCTGGGAACTCTAGAAAATAATCTATAGAAATAACCTGCACACAGTAAATGAGCTAATGGACCATATAAGAACAGAAATTAATAGGATTAGAAAAGAACTTCTTTTGCACATGAATTCAAATTTAATCAAAATATGTTTTGAATATGTCAATGCTGAAGGACACCACTTTGAGCAACTCTGTAACAGGTCAGTGAAATAAAAATGATTATGTGCATGCTATAGATTAATGAAAGTTTATGATTAGAATATTTGGGAAATTATGGATCTAGAATGCCGTTGTTTACTTCTTGCTCTACTGGCTTCCTCCTGCCCACTTTCTTGGATCAAGCATGACACACATTCTCTGTACAATCTTTCGGTTCTTTCTATTTTCAAGGATGAAAATTTTTGTAATCTCAGAAGTGTTCTAAAGAACATGACAGTTCTGAAGTTTGGCTTGGCAGTATTTAGGAAATGGTTGAGAAAGTGGTATTTTTGTTTTGATTAGTTTTTTTTACTAAATGCATATAATGTCCTGGAATTGAAATATAAGTTAGATGGTAAACATTTGTTATGACTGGGATTCAAATCTTCGGCTTACTCTGCCAATCATGTTGAAATGCCACTTTCTTTTGCCAGAGCTATAAACTTCTGCCATCGGGGCTGCATGGCTTGGAGGTCTTGAAATTGTCTCATAGAAACTTTGAACTTAATAAAATTCAATATTCTAGTATTTGCTCAGGCCTCAGGGTTCTAGTTAAACTTTTTTTTTTTTTAAATATATATATAGAATTCTCAAGTTGGTGTTGGGAATTATATTTTCATCAGTAATTCAGTTAGGTTAGGGTCCATTTATGTGCTTGTTGAAGGACATTGCTGCTGTACTTCGTCACATTTGTATTCCAGTTGTCAACAGTGTCAGGTGCTCTTTGGCTGATGCTTTTCAAGATACAAAGATACAAATTAGTTTGTGATTTAAAGTAATTTATCATTATAAATTTTATATATTTAAAGAATCTTGGAAAATTTTCATTAGTGTATGAAGTGTGAATGGTGATGGGACAAGGGAATGCAACAATATACACATCGATTTCTTTACCATTCAGATAAAGTAAGGAAAAAGATCAGTGGAGTTGCAAGAAACATTGTATACCATGTGTGTTAGCAGGAATGTTAAAATTACTTTATATAAAACCTATTTTTAAACAAGTTAAAATCTGGTTTAATAGGTTTTATATAAAGCAATTACATATGTTTTACTGTGTTGATTCCAATCAAGTTTTATATTAGGAATGTTCAAAGTTTTGCATTATTGTAAACCTCAAAAATATAGTTTGAACTTTAATCTACAATTTAATATGCTTATAGCATAGTGTTTTTTTATACAAATTAAATATTGCAATATATCAGTTCCTTTTTAATTTCAAGAGTTAAATATATTTGGCTAAATGAAATGAATTCCTTCCTGAACATGGTATTTGTTGGTTAAATTTTTTGCTGTAGCATGATATCAAACCACTGCTATAGTGCAGACATTGTTTTTAATCTATGCGACTGTTACTGCAAAGGATGTGTTTTTGTTAATAGTTATCTGTTCCGCCCTCCATTGGATCTTCTGCATACCACCAGGCTGGTGGATTTTCACATCCAGTGCTAGGGCCCATAGGCCCAGGCTTGTCACAGTATTCATCTTATGGTGCAATGGGAGCTATGACAGGACTTCCCAGTGCTGTAGCTCCAGGATTGGGCTTGCATCCACGCTCACTAACCAAACAGCCAAGTGAGTTGGTCAATCCTGTTCAAGTGCCAGAACCTACTGCCAACAAAGACCAAGGTGCGAGAAATGGTAACTGTTTTTGCTGTAAGCTTGGGCATGTTGCTGTATATTTTTGCTGCAGATTACACAGCTCGTGAAATTGCCTTGCAGTAAGTGCCGAAGCAACTTTTCTCTTTTGAGTGTAGATATATTTCTGTTAGATTTACTAACTTGCAACAAATGGAGGTTTGTTCTTTTCTGGAAATGTGAATGTTTTTGTGTGTTGTAACTTTTGTGAAAAGTTCTCATGGACTGCATTTGCAATAAACAGTCAAACTTCCTATAAATTTTGCAATTTTTAATGAGGAAATTGCTAAATTTTCACTAATTTTGTTCCACTTGGACATATTTTGAAGGCTGGTGTGTTCATTAGCAGGTTCCACTGTCGGCTTCCCAGCATAGCATTATGATGTTGCTTTGTAAATTTTATGAATTTTTCGCTTATTTTGGAATCTTTGATTTTTCCAGTTATACTGATGTTTTAATAAATAAGTTGGTTTTAAATAATGGGAAATTTCATAGTGAAATTTGTAAAGTCTACTGAGAGACATCTTGATACCATGCTGATGGTGAAGGAAACGGTCTTCAAAACATGTCCAAGTGGAACAAAATGAAATTTGAATTTCTTTATAAAAATTGCAAAATTATATATATTTCTGTGAAAATTCTTGCTATTTATAAATAGTTATTTATAGGAAAAATTAGTTTGATCAAGTTGAAATTCTTAAGGATTGGTGATCTATATCCTGTTATGGATTGCAAAATGCAGTCCCTTATGAACTAGTAGATAACTTAAAGTAACTGTGAACCTGTTGCCAAGTATGACTAGATTACTTTATACTGTACTAACTGGATCAATTGCTGATAAGTCAAACACTTCAGCTGATAGTGACAGGAAAGCAGAAAGCATGAAGTTTAAGTTTTAAGCTGAATAAATTCAGTATAGAGTATTTTCTTAGCTCTGCTTCAAATTAGTCTAGATTTGTTATTCCGACAAGTACTTGAGTTTTTTAATTCACATTCAGGGAATAATAGAGGTGACTATACCATACTACCTAAAAAAAATGTATACTATTTTGTCTTAAACAGGAAAAAAAATTGATAATGGTTAAATGCTAATGAGTTCTACCCTGTTGAAAACTGTATCTTGCAAAAAATACATTTCATTTCCCCCTTTTAGTCACAGCATTTCAAGTGTGTAACAGATAATGTATGCAATTTTACAAAAAAAAAAAATTTTGTCATTCACATTCATAAAAGAATTAACGTTCATTTTTATTTAAAACTTAAATGTAAATTGGAACTTGCACAGTGAAGCCAATCATATTAATTGATATCATTGTATGAGTTGAACTTTAGCCTGGCTGAAGATGGGAACAAAATGTTCTCGAAACCGGTTCCATACATTTATGAAAAGTAAGTGAAGCTTTAAGAGTGTGTAGTTCAACTGAATCATACAATGATATCAATTAAGTTCATTTTTATGTTGGTGGTAGTCTCAAATAATGTTACCTTTTCTAATGCACATTTCCAAACATTTTAAAGCATGATTCAGAAGAAGACTTTGAAACCATTATAAATGTGGCATACTTCCCATTCTTTATAATGTGGTGGTGGCTGAATACCATGCGATCAGTTTTGCTTATGGGTAAGCATGCCATTCGTTAGCTGGCTAGCCTGGTCACTGATTAGTGGGAGGGTAAACAATAAAAACTAACTATACAACAATACACAAACCAATTTAAGAGGCTCATTATTTAACAAATTATCAAATGAGATGTTGAAACTGCCCGCCTTCATTCTCCACACATTTTTGGCATCTCTTTAGGAAATTATAGTTCATTTTGAGAAATCTGGACAATTTCCTCACTAGTATTACCTTTGAGTTCTTGTATGGTGTGGGTTCGTCTTATACATAGCATTTTTTACTTTAAACAAGAGATAGTGGCAAGTGCTAAATCTGGGGAAACAGCATTTTTTAATTTACCCCAGAGATAATGGACCTGTTAAATCAGAACTGAGGAGGGCCACAAATTCCTACTCTGTGTTGTGGAAAAACTTTATGATGCTCTCATGGAATATTGGCAATGTGAACAGTGGCAGTGTTATGTTGAAGAAAATGCACGATTACTCTCCCTATCTGTTAATTCTATGAAAAAGGGGGTTTGTATGGCATTCACATAAGTAACAGAATCAGCTGTGTGGAAAAAAAATGGTCCTATGATTCTTTCACCACTGAATTAACACATGAATTGTAAATAAAGATATGCTGTACTATTGTAAACAAATGAGGCATAATACACTTTGTGTACTGTTGAATTAAGAAATGAACAACACAACACAAACCCAGAAACAGCTGCATTACAACTGCAACAGTCAGCAAGGTCAACAAGTAAACAAGCAGGCTTGCTACTCCCTCCATGGCTCAGCAAACTAGTGGGGGCTTGCTCATAAGAAAAACACTGTGTCAAAGGGTACTGATTGCACTGTACTTGCAAAGGTTACATACTAATTAATGGTTCCACATATTCTGGTACATGACAAGTTTGTTTGTGATTTGAGGCATTATGCATTTTTAAAAACAAGTTTTGTTGGATTTTTAATCTTAACACATTTACAGACCTAACTCTATGAATTTAAATTATACGTATCATATTGCTTGTTTTTGGGTATTGCTGAATTATAACTCTTGGTTCTTCCATGCTAATGTTTCACGCTCTTGTCATGTGCTTTCTCAAATGATATACCACTTCACCAGGAATCTAAGATTGTGATTTCACATCTGCCTCAGAAGCCTAAAACAACATTTAAATTATGCTTACTAATAGATGTAGATGCTATGATGTAGTCAGGATAATGTAGAAAGGCTTTTATGTTTTTAAATAAAATTCTCAGGTTTGTATCGTGGAGAACCATAGTAGTGATATATGCTGCACCTGATGTTGGAATGGATTAAATTAAATTTTTATATGGTGGAAGCTTACGGTATTTTCAGTAAATTTTGATCTGTATAAACCTTTCAGACAGGTGATTTTTACCGGTGACATAGGTGTGCTTAAGAATCTATGCTGGTAATAGTGCATGGCTTGCTTTAATGTGTAAATTTTGCTTTAAAACTTTGGCATGAATTGCAAGATGTTAACAGGGGAACAATTCTGGGTTATAAGTGTCATTGGACTAGGTTTAATAAATGTTTTATATTATAAAGGAAACTTGGAATGTATAATGAGCTGAAAATAAGTACAAAGTAATTCATAATTCTCTGTGGTATCCTGATTGCAAGAGGGGAGTTCGGAACACTTTACAATGTCACACTGGTATACATATGGTCAGGCTACCAACATTGTCGTTCCTGTTCTTAGTAATTTGCAAAATTGTTTAATGTGAATCTGTTTGACAAGTTTAAATAACTGTTATTGTTGGCCATTATGAACAGGGGCATAATTGAGCAATAAAATAGCTAAGGTGGGGAAAGTCTTCCTATTATTCAGAATCAACATGCTGCAAATTGACTGAACAGATCTGGTGGAATTTCTATCACTTGTATCACAAATCTAAGCAAAAGCGAGAGAGACATAACATGTAGCAAACTGAATTATGAGATGGTAGTAACTTTGGAACATATAAAAGACACCATTTTGAATTTAATAATTCTTGTAATTGTAAGTGCAAAATTCAGAAATTGAAAACTAATTCTTTTGTCTAGCACTATTATCTTGCAAAGATTAAAATAATAAAACAAAGGTGACTGTAACCAGAACTTAAAATAAATGCGGTTTGGGAGGACAAAAACTTCATCATTTTTGCTCTCAAATGTACGGAACCACACTTTAACTCTGTAGCTGCTCTGAGCAAAATATTTTGTTGGCCATGTATCCTATTTTCTAAAGAAAACACCTTGAAATATGCCAGACTTCATTAAGCTCTATAGCATTCACAAATTGCAGATCAGAGACTCAAATCCATGGTTTTTTATTGCATTAAAATTTTTGAAGATATTTGGAAAAAATAAAACGGCAGAAATTAGTTGTAATCAAGTAACTAGTGATGTCTTTTAAAATCCATAGTGAACAAGTAAATAGTAATAGTAAGATGCTAACTCATTTAATAAAAGTTGTATGTTTTTTTGGAAAAATGGGGGGGAAGGGCTAACTAGCATTTCCATGCATCTCATGCTTAATTAACAAAGGCAATTAACTTGCATAGAAGTGTTGAATCTGTTAATAGATTAGAATTCTAGTTTAAATCCCGGATAGAAAATAAAGCAGGATTATGTGGCGTTTCTTGATAAAAATATTATATTCTGTATTTCAGAATATATGACTAAAGAAATAAACATTTTCTGAAGCAGCATGATAAAGCTAACATATACATCAAAGCTCAGATACACAATCTTCTGTATTGAAGTACTTAACTAAAGAGTGAGCAAGTGAATGATTTTAGTATTTCTTAACTTGTCATATGACAGCAAATGCAACAAGTGCTGATGATTTTCATTATAGGAAATTAGTAACACAAACCTATGATGGTGCAGCAGTTACAGCAGGGGAATATATTGCCTTGCAAACTAAATTGAGACAAACTTATAAAAATGAAATGGAAAATTTGTCCACTGCTAGCCCTTAAATTAAATCTTATCCCAATCTGTGAAGTAGATAAAGTCTGTGAAGTTCCCTTCGTCCCCCTCTGGATTTGGGGCCTCGAGGAAGGGATTCTTTTTTGTTGCTCCATTATGATGGAACTAGTCATCTACAAAGCAATTTGAGAAATTATTGTTATTTTAAGTTAATATAAGGACGCTCTTTGGCATCTTTGATCACTTAGAGTCTCATTCAATTCAGGGCATGAAACAGCAAATTATTTTGCTCAAGAGGCCTCTTCTTTCAGGTTTGAGGTTCTTTAATGTACCGTAATTCTATGGCATAGGACTGTGCCTTTATTTCCCTTCCAAGGGGAGTTGTACTTAAGATTTTTAAAAATCTATTGACCCCGAACCTGCGACTTTGGGCCTGTGAGGCAAGTGGGTTACCTCTAGACAGGACTGACAGTTATACCTATCATTTCATTTGTTTTCTGCCTTTGAAGAAGAACATGAGCTGTTGAAATATAGCAAAAATTGTGTGACTTTTAAGTGTTTTATCTATTTGTGATTCTCTAGCTCTTGTTATTGTGTGTGTATGTATATAAATAAAAATGGAAACTATAGTACCTCTTGGAACAATATAACCTCAAAGTGCATTCTAAGGTCATTCTTTTTTTTTTTTCCTGGACTGGAAGCAGGTAGAAACATGCAGTTTGGCTTAACATATGCTGGCTTTCTTTGGGAACGTATGGTGGAAATGGCAGCACTGTACAGTGCACAGAACCCTAGTAGTTGCAACTGGAGTGAGGAGAATTTTTGATACTTGAAATGACAACATTCTCAAGAACCGGGAGTAATCATTTATTTTCTCCATTGCATGGGTGACACCAGTTGAAATTCATCGCCATTTGAGTGAGGCATGTGATGGTTTCTTTGAAAATGTGCGTTTGTGGGTGCAACAGCTCAAACTAAACCGAAAACCTAGCCTGGCACCAGCCCAGTCAGACATGATGACATGAGTGGAGAAAGTTATTTTGGGGGATTGTTAATTAAGTGTGGAATATATAGTCTCCAAAGTTGGCATTTACTTGGTATCTGTGCACACAATCCTGCACCTACATGAAGACCTGAAAATGAAGAAAGTGTTTTCCAGATGGGTGCCCGAAATGCTGATGGATGACAACAAGGCTGCATGTGTGGCAATTTGACAGGCGATGTTGACACGTAATGACTGCATGGATGGGGCTTCTTTTAATCATTGTGACAATGGATGTTTTTTTTTTTTCAGTCCTGAAACAAAGCACCAGTAGTGCAATGGAAGCACACAAACTCGCTGCCATCAAAGAAGTTTCAAGTACGCGTTAATGCGGATAAAAAAGATGATGGTTGCCATGTTTTGCGACAATGGTAGTGTAATCCTTATTCATTGTGTTCCAAAGGGTACTATGGTGACGGATGCATCTTACCAAGCTGTTTTGAAGAATCTTCCAGCTTTAGGAAAAAAAAAAAAAAACACATATGTAGCCTTTTCAGGCAATTGTCACAAAACAAACACATCACACATGGAGAGCTCATGATTTATCCTGTTTGAGAAGACAACCTGAATACAATTTGTATACTGTTCCTTTTTGATGCGACAAATGTTTCCTCAGTAATTTTGGAGTAAAGTGCCCACACACATAAAACAGATCAAGTGATTAGCTGAACCACTGTATTATTGTACTAAAACTAATACACCTCAGTACTATCACAAACCACAATAGCTGAAATTAAATGCTCTTCTTAGCATGTAAAACACATGACTTCATCTGTTAAATGTAGAGACTTGAGGCTATTGACAAGCTTGGGACAACTACATGGGAACATTAAGAAGTCGTATGTCCAATATTAAGATAAAAATGTTTTCACTGATATATGAACCAACACATATTCTGTATTGGAAGTGATGTCATGTATATTCAATAAATGGTGCATGCCAGGAAGATTTTGTTTTCTTATTTGAAATCGGTATTTAAAATGATTAATTACATATTAGACTACCAGGTACCAAATATCTATCCCCAAGTAGGTTTTTAAAAATAATTATTATTAAATTAAATAAAGGACTCTCTTTAACATCTCAGGTCATAAGCATCCCATTCTATTCTGCATGTGAAACTGCCAATAAATTTTGCTCAGGTCTCTTCTTTCAAGCTTGAGTTCTTTTTTGTGCTGTAAATCTTCGAAACTGAACCCACAGCTTTGCTTCCCTTCCAAAGAAAGCCATACTAGGATTTTTACACCCGAAAAAATCCATTTACCCTGTCAGTTTGAATCTGCAATCTTGGGTCTACAAGGCAAGTATAGTTACCATTAGACCATCAGGACTGACTCTGTGTTGTGAAAGAGATACTTTTTAGGAACTTGTTTAGGAATTTATATTCTGATTCATTATTGGTTGGGTTGATTTTCAATTTTTGGATGCATATGTTAAAATGTATACCCATTAACTTTCCATTTTTAGTTGACAATCCAATTCCATATCATGTATCTTTTTTGATATTTTAGATCATAGCCATTTACTACATGGGTCATCTTTCAAGCTCTAGTGACCTTGTTTTAACTCTAGTCCACTTCAAATTTGTTGTAAGTGGAACAGTCCTCTTAAGATTTTTCATGTCAATATGAATTTGTTGCTTTCGTACTTTTCCTCATTAACTACTTAACACATTCAGGGCTGTAGACTCCAAATGACTCTTAAATCACCTTTGGGCAATGAACAGCATGCAGTGTTTAATGCCACAATTGAAATAACTATATTCTGCGCGCAGGCATTTGTATGATTTAGTTGTTTATTCCCAGTGTTCATAGAATAAATATCTCAGCCTTGCCTGGCGTAAATGTCAAGTATTTGAGATTGCAGTGTATGTCATTTCTGTATAGTGCTTGTGTTGTGGGTTTATAGCAATTGCTTATCAAACAAAGAAGAGAGGAAGAATTTTTATATATTTTATACAATGCCAATTCAAGTGATGAATTAATTCCTGGATTGGATTCTGACGGCAGTGTCAGTGAAATTCTGACAGGCCAGAAGAACAAGATCAGGTGAAAGATGCACAACACCCGAATTATTTTACTTAAATGTAAATTGGAACTTGCATAGTGAAGCCAATCATATTAATTGATGTCATTGTATGATTCAGTTGAACTACACACTCTTAAAGCTTCACTTACTTTTCATAAATGTATGGAACCCATTTCGAGAACATTTATGAAAAGTAAGTGAAGCTTTAAGAGTGTGTGGTTCAACTGAATCATACAATGATATCAATTAACCTGAGTTATTGTTCGAATATCCCACCATTTATATCTAATTCTAACCTAAATATTCAATTAGAAAATGAAAGTGAAATCATGGGTTACATAAATGTTCTCTTAAACGATGATTTTTTTAATATATGTGCGAACAGACAACTCTGTGTGAGTCAAGTGATAATGCAGCACTGCAAAGAATTCAATAATGTGCAGACCTGGAAACCAATAGATGTTCCTGAACTAAAGATATTTATGGGATTGATATTCATCACAGGAATTGTTCAGAAGCGAGACATATGGACTGCAGACCCTGTTTTTGAAATTCCAATTTTTTTCGAAAATAATATCTTGAACATGCTTTCTCCACATTCTTTCATTTCTCCACTTCAGTGATAGCAGTGTCTATACTGATACTACAGACAGGGCTAGGAGTGAAAAATATGAACAAAATTTCTTTTTTAAATGTAGCTCAGTAGCAAATTTTATGAAGTGGTGTTTAGAGAGTGGGAGTTGCATCAAAATAGCTGTCTAATGAGAAGTTGGTATTGAATGTATTGATTACTGGTCGTATTTCATATTTTTCCCATTTTCTAATACATATACACCTTTACTGTAGCAATTCCAACAGTTTTTCTAATCTCCATCTTATATGCAAAAATTATTAGGATTGTGATTTCATTTTAGGAGCATATATAATAATTTTCTATTTATGGATACTCTTGATAAGTTTTCATTAGCAGTAGATATGACTTTAGTTGTAAACCCTGTTCCTATCATGCAATATTTTACATCTTGGGTATTAAGTGTGCTGGAGGCAGTAATGCCTATATTTAAGCTGTGCTTTCTAAATGTTTACACATTTTTTCTTTTAAAAGATGCTGGAATTATCCTCCCTCTGCTAATAGGTATTGGGTCAGTAAATCATATTATGATTGATATTAAGTTCGGTCACGACAGTGTTGATTTCATTAGTTCCCATATGGATGCTGTCAGTATTATTTTGGTGCCTCTCTGCATTTGTCTGCTCATAAAAAATCATACTGAATTTTTGTATTCTGCTAATAACACAGCAACCCCCATCTTTCTTATAATTATGAATAATACCATGTGAATTTTTGGAATACCAATAGTGAAAACTTAGTTCATACAGTCATTAAGGTGAAACCATGAATCATCTGAAAAGGGCAGACTGTTGATTAAACCTCCAGAATAAAGTTAATAATGTTCCAGGATTTATGGATGTGGTCTGATGGGTCTTCAAGCCAAATTAATTTTTTCTTAAGAATAAAACTGAAGTTTTGCATTGTTATATTGATTAGGCCTTTTTCTGATGAAAGAAACTACTCGCAATGGGTTCTTAATGTAACTACAAGTTTTACCTTGGAGCTAACGTTTTGTGCCTCCTGTGTGCCCTTCCTCAGAGCTGGAAGAACAACCCATTAGGGTGTGAAACATCAGCTCCACAAGCCACAATGACATGAAACCTGGAAGCTTTTTTTCACTTAGTAAATAATAAATTTTGATGCAGATAATTGCAGCAATCTCAAAAAATGTTTTATATTGGCTTTATTTGCAGTTAGAACATTATCGTGGAAGTTAAAAAAATAAAAAATAAAAATAGCAATGTCTCAGCAGAAGACCACATTTAAATCTGAACGCTCATTGCATCATTGTGACTAATTGTGAATCATTGTTTGGTGACGTATTTGAGTAGCATTTTACCAACTTTTTCTACATACTGTCCACTCTGGAATTTTAAGATCAGGATCACCATAAGCAATGTCCAAGCACTTTTATTGAGTAATCTATTTATGAAAAATATTATACAGTAGATTTAATTGTCAATTCACATTATTAACAACCTTACATGTGATAGTGAGGACATTGCAGCAAAGTATATGACCTAGTGTCCATGGTTGCTGATGTGTTGTAGCTTTAAAATATTATGTATATAATTGGTGTTCAGTGACGAAGTCCTCACTAGTAATGCATTTCTATCCTTTAAATTTTCTTCCTGCAGTTGGCTCTTATATTTGCTGTATTAATTTCTTGTTGCTAATTAATGGTAGTTCTTCCTGTTCTCCTTAGTGGTAATTAGCCCTGTACAAATTTAGGCAATCTTCCCTCTTTCATTCTTTACACTTGTTCATGGTATGTTTTTTACACACTCCAAAATATGACTTTACATAGGTCTTATGGTAAGTATAAATCAGAATTCTCCAATACTAATCCCAAAATGCATACTAATTTAAACTTTTAGCAAATTTAGAACTCATGACCTGTATTGTGTGTTACATTTTTTGATAATTGTTTTGGTTGTATATGTAAAGTACAATTAGTTAGGGAGAGTTTAGTTAATGTACCAAAATATATAAATTTCTTAATAGAATTTAATGGTTTTTTTTAGTAGAGATATGATCTAGTCATTCTAGAAGTATTAACATTTGTAACTGATTTCCAGCTGATAATAATATGAAAGAATTTTAATGCTTAAAATGTTGCCCATATTTTAGCAAAGACAGTTCCTTTCTTGAAGTATGATTGCGTTGTTTGAGTTATTAGTATGAATGCAAATCTCGACATTTTGTCATGTTTAATGTTAAAATTTGAATGGCATCTAAAGTTTAGCTGTGCCATAAAAATTGTGCTCTTTGGTGCAGGGAGACAAGCAAAATTAATGAAATTTGGAATCTTAACATAGTGAAGCACGCATTAATAATCTATTGTGAGTCAAACTATTTAAAAATTCCTGTTTTTACCTTCACTTACTCAAGGGGATTATCAGGATATGCTTTGTGTATCTTTGTCCACATTTTCAGTTGTGAAATGGCTGCTATATTGTTGGTTGGAGTTGACTTGGTTGGCATCTGAGGTTACTCTGGTGGCCTTTCATATTGAACTTTCTGCTTCCAGGATGTCAGAATTTATTAAATGTTGCTGGTGTCTGATATATCAAACAAGTAAATTCCAACCAATGATCCAGCAGTCCTATAACAGCTGAGTATGTGCACAAAGGTCCATGAAATATGTACTTTTGAGTAAGTGAAACTAGAAAGAGTAAAATAGTTCATAATTATTTCTTTATGAAATGCTCATTTTTAATGTTATTTGTATGCAATATCCTGTAATATTAACAAGAAATGCAACCTGTTGCATTGATAACATTAAAGAGCGTTGAAACCAAAGGATATTGTGTTTTCAAAATTTTGATTATGGAAACTTGAAGTTCTTAGCTTTTGCCTATGATATAAAAGTATGTAGAATTAGGAAGGCAAAGTTTCACTGCTGTTTTTAATGACCTTTAAATTGAATAATGGTTGACATTTAAAAGCCATTGGAGGCTTTGAAAAAAAATATGCATGAAACATATGAGGCCAATATGTATTGACGCTGTGATCATTTTGATGCTAAAAGAGTTGAAATAATATTTTTCTTGCAGTATATGAATTGTAATAAAATGGATCTAGTGAAAGGCAAAAAGTATTTTGTAAGTCTAAATTATAAAGGAGGTGAATGTGTGAGAGTATGTTCATACATGTGCAGTCTTTACCTTGGTCACAATTATGTGCTGATTAGATATGCATTTGAACTGCAGTGGGAAGTTCCAGTTATCTAGCTTCTTTTCTAGATCTCATATCTGGATCACGTTCAGCAACACCATCATTGGTGATGCGCAAGTCTCCTACAATAGACCAGGGTGTGCAGGTGAGCCAGCCTAATGCGACACCAGTGAAGGATGATAAGAAACAGCAGCCATTGCCACCAGTTACACGACCAGTGCAGCCACCCCATCCAGCCCAAGATGGGTAAGCAGATTACTGCTGATAAGCATAGCTTTGAGGAGGATCCGATGTTAGAGGCAGAACATTTTTAAATGTTTCAAACATTAACTATGCAAATTATATGTACCTTATTTCCATAGCAGTAGAACGAAACAAATTCGAAATGTGAAAATGGTATATTAGCCATAGATTTTGCATGGTACTTTTTCTGTTAAAGTGCTGAAAGAAAGGTGTACTATGAAAATTTGTCATCTGCTTGTGATTTTGTATTATAGGATAGGCTCATTATTGTGAATCAGAGTGCATGCTAAGTGGAGATCATGGATTCAATACTTTTTAAATCATATTTCCAGTATATGAATGAAATCATAATTTCTACAAAAAATATCTGATAATAGAATTCTGATGAGGGAAGGATCGTATACCCATACAAGGGTCATTTAAATATAAACCAGATTATAATCTTTTCTGAGTCAAATGTTTAGAACACTCTTTATGGCTTCACTTAAATGAGATTTACTCAGGATATGTTTCGTGGAACTATTGTCCACATCAGCCATTACATTGGTTATGTGGACAATAGTTCCACGAAACATAATGTCCTGAGTAAATCTCATTTAAATAAAACATAAAGATGTTCTAAACATCTGACTTGGAAGAGATTATTAATGGTTGTTTCACTGTGTTTGATTTCAAATTGAATAAATATTTTAAAAAAGTATGTAAGCCAGATTTTTTCAAATAAATTTATTCTTAACCATATACAATCACAAAACAAATTTTATTACTTTTCTAAATGGTTTCCTTCAATAGAAATGCATTTTCTCCACTGAATGGGTAGTTTCTTTATTCCCTCATCAAAGAAAGGAGATCATGTCAACAGCTAATTGTTAACAAAACTTCTGCATCATCACTGAATGTTTTCCCTTCCTATGTCTCCTTCAGGGCAGGAACATATAATGACAAGAGGATAAATCCGAACTGTAAGAAGGGTGTTCTAGGGGAGTTCAGTGAATTTTCTTTAATTGATCCCAGCTTATGGCTACTTATGTGGCTTTGCAATCAAACAAAAGCAGGACATTACAAATGGTTTCTGGCAGCTCTCCTTTGTCCAACAGTTTGCAGAAATGTACTGCATTCATGAAGTGAACCGATGAGCAACACACTTTGAAGTCCCAAAACACTGTTGTAAGAACATTCTGGCTGACAGGCTAATTTTGGTCTTAATCAGAGCACCCTCTAATCTATTCCTCCACTGCATACTGGTTCTCTTGTTTTGGGGGGTGTAGTGGTGTACAGACATCTCATCACAATTCACAATATGGGTCACAAACTGCTCACCTTCATCAAATCAATCCAGAAGCCTCTTACTGATGCCCTTTCGAACATTTATCTGTACATTAGTCAGGAAATGTGGGAACCACCTTACAGACACTTTCTGAAATTCTGTTCTTCAGAAAGAATAGTGTGTACACTTCCACAGTTTATGCCACCTCTGAAGTGGTTTCGAGCATACTTAGGCATTGATCACCTTCCATGAGGTTACAGACTGCCTGAATGTCCTGAGTGATTTGAACAGTGTCCATTGCTTCAATTTTCCACTGCATTATAACCGCTGAGGAACATCTTGTGCCAGTCATGGAAGTGTAGCTTCTCCAAAATATGCCTGAAGCCTGACAAAATCACTGTTGGTTTGACTCATCCTTTAGTTAGAAAACAGATGATCTCTGCGCAACGGACAGTTCAACTCTTGCTCAAACTATTGGTGATGGATTGACCAGTGTGGAAGTATCTATTGAATTCCCTCTATACATTTACATGTAATTTTGTCCATGCCCCTCTTGTCACTCTTTCCTAGTCAGTTCTGGTGATCTAGTGGTAACCATACTTGGCCTCGTAAACCCAAGAATGGTGGTCCCGGCCAGAGTCGATGGATTTTTTCGAGTGTAAAAATCCTAAGTATGGCTTACTTTGGAAGGAAAGTAAAGCTGTGGGTGCAATGTCAGATTTACAGTACAAAAAAGAACCTCAAGCCTGAAAGAAGAGGCCTCTAGGCAAAATTTCCAGCCATTTTACACCCTAAATTGAATGGCATGCGGTGACCTGAAATGTTAGTGAGTCCATAAATAAAACAAATCAACTCTTTTCTACCTCAGAACAAAAGTCTAGTTTCAATTTGAATGACCCTTTTAATTGGCATACAGTAAAGAAGGCATGTTTAACACAGGTATTTTAAATAATGTTTAAAACAAAGGATGATTAGCATTTTATACATTACTGCAATATAGCATTGTCTTTTATTTTCTTTTTGATATTGCTTGCGTGAATTTTCAGTTTGTATACTTAATAATACTGTTAATGATGTTAAAAGTTAAAAACTTGCAAAAAAAAAATTGAAGGTCATATAAGATAGTCAAGTGATGTTATTCATTAAGATAAAACACAACTCACATTCTTCAATGAAAAGGCAGTGTGGAAACTGTTTTTAGCACAAATATATGTTCAGGAATGTCTTCAACTCCAGGGTTGTGTAGCAAGTCCCTTGATTTAAATTGTAGAATTTTCATTTAGATGAAAATACAAAATGTTTATTTCATTTTTGCCAAGATGGAGGTTTCCTGTACTGAAGTTAGTAGGATCAAGTATGGAAATATCCTGCAGCAGTTGGATATTTTTTGAATTTGTGTCTGAATATATCCTAATCTCATTCTATCTGCAACACTAAACGAATGAGTAAGCATTTATTTTAACTAAGAGGGTAGTTCTGAAAATAAGTTTGCACATTCATATGTTTGGAATTAATTTATGCAGAAGGAGATGTATGGTTTACAGTTAAAGGACATTTGTCTGTCGCTGTGTGTCATGTGATTATAAGCATTCCTATTGCTCATGTGCGGTGGTAGACTGAAACAAGTGGCCTCTGTGGAGTGTGTGCCATGAATGCTGACAGCTGTGCATTGCACAACTGGACAAATGAGGTGCTAAGGAATGGGCAAGTGGCATGAAGAAATCCATACTAGGGTTGGTGCGTTGTATGATCAGGATGTGAAGTCTGAACATATTGTTTGGTGATATCAGTAGTTCTGTGGTGTGTGTGCGTATGGCAGATGAACATTGGCTGAATGCTCATCAACGTAACTACAGAGATGTATGTCAAACATATAAATGCCATGATATCACACACTAGTAGGTCACCATGGATGATGTGGCCTCAGCACTGAATATTGGTCTCATTATTAGAGACATCAACTATCACAAAGTGGCAGCACAGTGGATGCATCTACATTTGACTCCCTATCACATGTTTCAAAAGAATGGGCATCAGTCTGCAACATCTCTTTTGTTCTGTTTGTTATAAACAGAAAGGTAATAAATTTTTGTTCTGCATTGTGATGGGAGACTAGAGTTGGGTTCACCACTACACCCTGGAGACAAAGTGTGCCTCTGCAATGGAAGCATCCAAGGGCCCAGATCAAGAACAAATTCAAATCTGCCAGCATTGTCATGTTGACTATGTTTTGGGTTGTAAAAAGTTCTTTTGGTAGACTTCGTGAAAGGTTGGTGAGTGCTGAACAATACTGTGATATACTAAGCAGGTTGAAATTTGATTAGAGGCAAATCAGGTTTTGTGCTTTTTCATAACTATGCAAGGCAGCTGTTGGAGCAACTGGTGGTGGAGCAACAACAGCTGTTCTGTGAATGTTTCATTTGGAAAAGCATGGATCATCCCCTGTAAAACTTCTGAGTGGCCGAGGTCATTAAGGCACAGACTCATGAATGGGAGGTCTGGGGTTCGAATCCCGTCAGGACCATTCTCCTCGACTGAGGTTTTTTCCAGGTTTTTCTCAAACCTCATAAATGGAAAATGCTGGGGAGTTACCCCAAACTTAGGCCTAGGGTGTTTCCTTCCTTTAATTTAAAAACAATATATAAAATAAAATGCCACAAATGATTTCCATAGGGCCTTTACATCCTTCGAGTGTACTTACAACCTATTGCATGCCATCCTACTTTTTGAAACTACATACTGAAATCATGGCACTTCTTTCAATGTGAAATATTTCTTAGGAAACTGATCGTATAAACTATATTTTTATCTATAAAGGCTTTGAAGTAATTATTTTCCTGTACATGATCTATGGCATCGTATATTGACATTTCCAGTCTGTACCTTGAAAACAGCTACAGATATTTCTGTTTCAATCTAGTTACAATTCCAGAACATTTGCTAAGCATTATGCTGTGTTTGGGCCACTGAAACTTTATACTTGACAGTTTCGGTTCATGTAATGTTGGCTATGGTGCAGTTGCAACTTTCAAACCACCACCAGTACTTAATAGTTGATGTTGTAGAGTTTTCAATTTCTGTATTAAGTGTACATAATAATGAATTACTTTGCTATAGAATCATTTATAGCCACAATTAAATTGCTGCATTGCAATGTAAACATATTAAAGAACAAATGTTGGACATGTAACATCCTTGAATTAATTAAATGTACTTACGAAGCTGTTGACTTGAATTACTTTGCATGGCCTCTTTGGGACATTTTGTAACTATCATAAAATTAACCAGTTAATTTGATCACAGTAACTCAGTTGCAAATACATGATAGAAATGTGCTGCACACACAATAAGAAAAACCAGCACCAAAGCAGCTTCTAGATTACAACTTTTTGACAGATAATGCTACTTTGTAATTATTTCCTAAAGGTATAATGGGAGTTTTCATCATTTGTTAATCTGTAGCATTGCCAACTGAGAAGGTTACTGTCGTATGCAAAGTTTCAGCAGTCCAGATATACCATTGGTGGCATTTCCAATCCATTTTTTCAAGGATTCTTGTGAAGATCAAAAAGTTTTGGATAGTTAATATATGTGCATTATAAGGCTTTTCCAATTAAATGCACTCTTATATACACCACAAACATACTCTTATTTTCCAGATGTATTTGATTCATCAATGAGAAAAAAAACTTTGATCCTGTGTAATCATTGATAGAACCAATATGTATGTTATGTCTCTGGAAGTACTATATTTGCAGCACTCTCTGCTAAAAACAACCATTTGGATTAAGCCTAAGGCAATAAAAAAGCAAATGAGTTTTGATCCACGAATTATGTAATTGTTTCACGTGCCATTATTATGGATGAGAACTTGGATGGAGGAAATTAAAATGAATATATTGCAAATTTGTCATATCTTATACTTTAGAATGAAAGCTAGTGTATACTCTCTAAGGCTAAGCTAACCACTAATTTTTAAAGCCAAAAAGTGTGTTATAGTTAAACCTGAGCTAAACTCATTGGTAGACTGAAATCATTTTCCAACGAATATAGCAGTAATGATAAATCTTATTGAACTGATTACCATTGAAGAGAGGTGAAAAAACACTACATTCTAAGCAATTGTTAGTAAATCACACACAAATGGCAAATTAGAAAAATTAAACAGAAACAAAGTATAACCAACATCCTTTTCGGTATGCTGCAGGCAGTGCATTTGCAGTCACAAACCCTTCATCTCAAGGAAATGAAGAATTAAGTATGAAGTTACACAGTAAACAATGTAAGTGATAGTGAAGTAGAAATTAAGTAATTCTGGAATTGAGGGCTAAGAAACTTACTGCATTTTTTAATCATAAAGGAAGTATTAAAGAGTACAAGGGGAAAAAAGTAATATTTTCTAGAGTGTGTTTTGTTTTGTAATGTACAAATAAATTATGGGAGAAAAACAGCAGCAGCCATATTGCTGTTGATTTATTGCTTTGGTAATAATAAAGGAACCGAAATGTAATTTTTTTGTCACAAATATCTTAATTCTCTCGTGAATTAAAGTTTGTTATAATCTTTCTATAAATTTCATCAGTTGCATATTTACAAGTGATTCTAAAGTTTCATCATATTTGAATAAGCTTATATGTGGTATGCATTAATGGTGTCATCTAACAACATTTATTTTGACATGAATGTATTTTTGTTTAAAAGATTGGAATTGAACTGATGTCTGATTCCAGCAAAAGTGACTAGGTGCAGAAGCTGAAGTTACAGTGAAACTTAAGTCCAGCGAGGAAAAAAAAAAAATTATAGATATTCTCAGATATTTCTAAATTTTGGCTTTGGCAAACCAACTTCTTTTAAATTTGCATATTGAGGAAGCATGACAAGGTGGGAATTATTAAAAGATGCACTTGCAATAAACCTGAGAGAGCTAATGTATGATTACAGGGACCCCTTTCATCCAGTACTATCACTTTTGTGCCTCTGAGTTTACAATTGGATTTACAGACAAGCCAGCAGAGCAGCACTTGGCCAGAATCAGACATTTCATTCTCAGTCTCGGCGTGAGAGGGATCAGCCACTCCATCCCAGAGAGCAACAATCTGTAAGTTAATTTTCATCAATAAAGTGATAAAACTTGTAAAATGAACTATAGATTTTTTTTTTTTTTTTTTTTTTTTTTTTTTTGGCAGGGGTTAAAGTGAAACAAGTATGAGAGTGGATAATTGCTGTAGGTATAATTATGCTGAATGAAGCTATTATTTGTAGATATGAGAATGAGGTTAGGGCTTTTTTTCAATAGTGTTTAACACCCGTTTTTACTACTGAGGCAGCACAGTCAGTGGACATTGATGATACACAAGATGAAATCATAAATTGGGAAAGGATTTTGTTTTTAAGGGAAGAAAACTTTCCAGGCCTAGGCATTTGCCATTTGAGGACTGAGGAAAACCTGGAAAAATCCTTAATCAGGAAGGATGGTTCTGGCAGAAATCGAACCATAGACCTCCCACTCACAAGTCTGCACCTTAACGATGCCTGCTACCCATGGTGGTGTTTGGGAGGTGAAAATGTAATAGAAAAAAGTGAAGTTATAATAGTCGCTAAGGTGACAGGGTAAACTGATTTTATATAGGGCAACAGAATGAGCAGAATTGTTCTGAAAACAACCCTTAGTTACTGTAACCAAATTCATAGACAGCATGTATAAATGACATTTGTATATACTCTTCCAGTTTTTACTAAATTATTTCACGTGCATGGTTCAATTAGTTGTGCACTCATTCCTATATATTACTATACTCTGTTATTCACGATATAATTCAGTTTTGGAAGCTAATTTTTACACTGTTGGAAAGTGCATCTATAGTTCAATTCCAGAGGCCTAAGAAACAGACTGATCTAAGGATAGAAATGTGAGCAACTCATATGTAACAGCCCTTTAATTAGCACCATTGTAAAATATACATCACAATGAACACACAATCTGAATTACAAGAAATACCAAACAGTAATTAAAATATGACAAATGAACACTAACTGCACTTTATTAACAAGTAACATTTAAAACTGGTGCAGTACAAACTTTATGCAAGAAATCTGCTGTCTCTACCTTTAAAAGCAACTTTCAGGGATACGAGTCTCTAATGTATTAATAAATGCTAAATTAAACTTATAATAAAATTAAAAGAATAAATTGAGTGGTAATATATTCCATATTAATGTATTCAAACTGTTCACACTAACTCCATTTACTGACATAACACTGGACATGTTTTGGAAACTATTTTCTTCCATCATCAGCTGTTGACCGACTACTCAAACTGGCAGTTGGATGTCAAGATGCTTTTGTGGCGGTCTCTGATGGTTCTAATGGGAACTTCGTGAGTTCATTCCTAGATTGGAAATCAAAATTCAAGTTTTTCTTATTTCTTAAGTTAAAATCTTTTCCCAAATGGACAGTTCTATTGGTTTGTGAAGTTCTTTTAGCAGCCTAGTCTCTAGTTTAATTTCATGATTATTGGTCCAAAAGTGAGCTGCTACTGCTGATTTATAAACCTGTTTTAAATGAATATTTAGAAAGTGTTCTTTCTTCTTAATTTCCAAGTTTCTCTTAGTTTTTCCAATGTATCTGTGATCATAATCTGCACATTTGATTTCATAAATTCCTAATTTCTGCTCTATTGGTGTGGAATGTTAATATGCAACGTAATATATTTTTATATATATATATTATATATTTGTTTGTGAGGGCTAGCATTATGCATTGTTCTTTGAATATCCTGTATAATCAAGAATTTATCAAATCAAAATTGCAGATTGTAATCAGAGGTACATTGGAAAAACTAATAGAAACTTGAAAATTCAAAGGAAATAACACTTTTGGAATATTCATTTAGAACAGGTTTATAAATCAGCAGTATCAGCTCACTTTTGGACCAATAGTCATTAAACCAGAGACTGGGCTGCTAAAAGAACTGCACAAACCAATAGAGCTATCCATTTGGGAAAAGATTTTAATCTTAAGAAATAAGAAAAACTTGATGAATTTTGATTTCCTACCCATGAATGAACTGGCCAACTTCCTACTATAACCAATCAGGTCACTCAACAGCTGATGATGGAAGCACATAGGTTCAGAAACATGTCCAATGTTATGCAAGTAAATGGAGTTAGTGTGAACAGTTTGAATACATTAATGTAGAATATAATCAAAATTGTTACAGCAGGGCAGAGCATATTGAGTAACTGTTAAGAAGCACCTGGTTTTAATAGAATATAAAATAGGAACAGACGACTCGAAAAAAAATTTGTTAAAACAAGATGGAGGTTTTAGACATAGGACATAATTTGAATAACTTCAACTGCAGCTTTCAAAATTTGAAAAAAGATATAAAAGAGTACATAAAATTAAAGCAAAAAAGCAGATTCATTTCAGCAGATATTCGTTTTTTAAACCTGTGCCTATAAAATAAAATATGTCTCAATTTCGTAAGGAAAACCGTTAAACACAATCGCAATAGCTGCGAGCAATTAGCTGCCGAGAAAAAAGTCATTCAAATAGAAAAGGCAAAACATTACCAAAAAATAGCCAATATAGATTTAAAACTCTATGATAAACACTTGCAGAATGTAAAATGTTTTGCAAAGCTTACAAAATAGCTTTTAAATAAAATATTCTTGAAAGTACAGTTAGCAAATGAAGTAATCTTAAATTCTGTGACTAAATTAGAACAGTAGAAAGGTAAAATAATCTGCACGTACATTATATTCGAATTGTAAATAATATTGTATTATTGTTAAGAAAGCCAGCATGTAATATTACCAATGAATAGCTGAATATGCTGAATAAATATGATAAAAACCACACACAGGATGAAAGGAAACTGTCATAAACAAAGTTGGTACAAGAGCTTAAGCTATAAATCTGGTACTAGTGATGTAAATGATATTGTAGGATATTATGCAATTAAAGAAAAAGGGGAATAAAAGGTAGAAACAAAATGGATAATATGCTAGAAGACTTCAATGGGAGACTGCACTTGATGAATAAGGAATTAAGTGGCATGTAAAGAAAAAATAGAATGTGTGAGGAGATGCAAAGATGGACAAAGAAGAAGAAAAAATGCAATTATATTTGAAACTGAAGGAGACAAAGAAGGTTAATTCAAATAGTAGAGCAGTAGTTTGAAAACAAATTAAATTTGGAATTGGTAGAATGAGTGATTTCAGTGCTGAGGGGAAATATTCTGCAGCTGGAAGAAGTGAATTATTATGGTTCTGAGATGTTAGTGAAGATAGTAAGAATAGTGTATAAGCAAAGTGATTGTTGTCTAGAGGTCCACAGTAAGTTAAATCAGAATGGGTAAAGCTCATGGAACTTTGCATTAGCTAAAAGAAGATTGACTATGTGAACGGTAAGAAATGCCTATATTTTGCATTGAATGAGGGAGAATGGGTAAGAATGGATTTATTATGAAGAATGTTTATGATAGTTATCTACAATATAATTGTAGCATATTTTCTATGGTACAAACTAGGAAAAATTGTTAAAATGAGGCCAAAGGGAGTGTTTGGTATAGTAATCATGTGTGTTGTATGTTTATCGATCTTGCATACATTAATAGAAAATTGATTTAATAAAAATATTCAATGTGTTTTTTACATTTTTCTTCCAAGAGGCAAAGGGTTTTGTTTATAATGAACTCTGTTAAGGTAACTAAGTCATATTAATTTCATAACACAAAACAGAATTGGAACTGTTACCATGAAGCAAATCACATAATTATTAATATATTGTGATGAATCAAATTAAACATTGTTCAGATTCATTAACTTACCATTAGAACATATTTTGCAGATCTTTGTGCACATCGGCTATTTGTTGAATGTTTGAAGGCTTGTCATAATCATTTTGAGGACATATTGTTTGGCTCTGGCGGACATCTGATTTAACTGAAATTAGTAATTTTTCCCCCTGAGATTATAAAGCTTATTAGCCATTTTTTTTAATTTGTTCAGTTCAGTTTCTCCTTCTGCCTATTAACAATTTTACTGTTTCTTCAATTTCAAGATTTTCCATCTAAAAATAAACTGCCACAGCAGATTTCTCTTTTTCTGTTCCTGCTGTTCTCTTTCCATCTAGTAAATTTGTTATGCTAAAGTTATTCCTATTAACTTACCAAGAATGATGGATGTTTTAAATTTCTTTTCTTCTACTACCAGGAGAGTTGAGATTTCTTTTAACTGCTTAAATTTTTGAACTTCTATACATTTTTTTTAATCATTTCCTTACAAAATCTATTTTTCACTGTTTTTTTTTTTTTTTTCTGTGATTAAATTCTTCCTTTTGATATTTTGTTTTTTTCCAATACTTGAGCCTATGAGCTAAACTATGAATTACTTCATGTTAATGTTGGCTTGGATTGAGGTTACTGACTTCATTATATATTTAACAAATTAAACTTTAATACTTTCAAATTGTTAGTACTATATGCTCACAAGTCACATCATTAAACTACAGTAAGCTTTATTTTATAACTTTTATTATTATTTCCACCACCACCACCACCATTGTTGTTTACTTATAAAATGCATACTCTCTACAAAGAAATTTAGTCTTCTTAATTAAATACACCTGCACAGTGATATATTAGTGAAACTTCAATTACATCTATATATGTTAATAGAAAATTAAGATGTTTTCACCTACTCTTCAGCATCTTTGTAACCAAATTTCCCTTTGCTTATTGAATTATGAATTTGAATGACTGACACCTATGACTTTCACTGTACAAAGTAGATAAAGTTGTATAAAAATCATATACATTAAAGCAGTTGATATGAGTAACAACTTCATGTTAAACACAATGCAGTAATTCAATATACATGTAAATGCATAAATTTTCCTTCCCCCCCTTTCATAGATGTGAAAGTGCATAATATATGAGAATTGAGGAGGAAAATGCTCATAAGAAGAAAATGGATTTATGTATACCACAAGGGTAAATTACAAATGGATATACATAGAACTTGAAGAAGATTACTGATTTTTAAAATACTATCGTTTTTTAATATAATCTCCCTATACATTGAGGCACTTGCCCCATTGTTTCACAAGCCCCTGAAATCCAGCGGCATAAATGCTGATGTCGGAACCAGCTGTTTGACTTCCCTTTTTACAGCTTCTTGAGGAAAACGATCACTGGAAAGGTGTTTAAGAGGGTGAACAAATGGAAGTTGCCAAGGGAGATTATAAGGAGGATGCTCAAGAACTTCCCACTTGAAATTTTGAAGTATTTCATTTGTCTTGTTCGCAGTATTAAAAAAAATGCATAGCCATATAACAGCAATGTACCTTTGGTGAGGAGTTCTGGTCGCTTACAGTCAGTGGCCTTATGAAATTTCCTGCAGATGTTACAGTAGGCGTTGGCATTTTTGGTTTTTTATAATAAAATAAAAAATTAAAAAAATAAATTAACAGTTTAAAGTGACACCATCCAATTCCAGCTTCAAGGATAAACCGAAAATACCAACTCCTACTGTAACATCCTCGTGAAATTTCATAAGGCCACTCAATGTAGCAACCAGAAGTCTACTTTCTCTCTATTGATGCATGCTTTGTTTTGGACTGGAACAAAACGTGTTGAATATAATTTCAGTCATTCCTCACACTAGTTACTAGCATCTGTTTTTGCATTTTTTATTAAGGCTGCATCCTTAGAATATTTATAACAGTGTTAATATTTTGAGCATAATATTCTACCATTTCCAGCCACACACTCCTTTGTTACAGGCAAAATCACTAAATGCACTAGGATAATTACCTAGAACTACTTCACTCACTTGATGAAAGGCTACAGATGTGAAATGGATGATTCTAGAATGAACAGTATTGCTTGCCTTTCAATATGATGGAGATGTATGGCAAATCTTTACATTAGTAATTTTGAAACACACATTACTTCAGCCTTTCCACACTTCTTTTAAGTGTTGGTACAGATATGTGGATGATATTTTTGCCATAGTTAATAAAAGTTAATTGAGGATACACTAAGGATTTTGAATATTCAAGATATAGATATAAAATTCACACATGAAATAAAAACAGACAATATGCTACCTTTTTTAGATATTAAAATTATAAAAACTATAAAGAAAACTTGAAATTTGACATATATATAGAAAGGACACACATGCAGATAATTATACCAAAGAAAATGGTTTTAATCCTATAGCTCACAAACATGCAATTTTTAATATTTTGGTATGCAGAGATCAATTTGCCAATCAGTAAAGAAGAATATAACATAGAATATAAAAAAATAAAAGAAATAACAATTTTAAATGGTTTTAATGAAGATTTAATACACAATAAGATTAGAAAATTCCAGAGAAAGAAAAGAATTGAAAATTCCACTACATTATCAACAATTAAAGAAAAAATGTCCTTTAAAAAATTTACATATAATCCAACAGTGATGTATAAATTTCAAAAAAAATTTAAAGATGTTAATATAAAATTGGCTCGTACTAATGGATTTGGTTTAAACAAAATTTTGAAAGACAATATACAGATAATACCCCAAAGGAGAAAAAATCTGGGATTTACAAGATTTCATGTGCTGAATGTGATAAAATCTATGTAGGAAAAACTAAGAGGAATGTGGGGATATGTCTAAAATAACACACGAGAAATTTAAAATACAAACAAATAGAAAAATCAGCAGTGGCTTATCACTTTTGGACCAAAAATCATGATATAAAGGAAAAAGTTGAATTATTGACAGCTGTACAGGGACTGGTAGAATTGAATATGTGGGAAAAGATTACATCTACAAACGTAAGGATCATTTGATGAATTTTGACATTCTGAAGGAAGAAAATATAAATTTTAAGTTCATAAAAGTTTCACCAGAGTGGAACATTGCTTCTGTCTGATACTACGTAACAACAGCCTTTTACTTTACACCAGTTGTCCATGGAGGAAGATGGAGATAACATTTCTTTGAAACCGATACCGAATATTTTTAGGTTAGTGAAGCATGAAGAGTGTTAGACGACAGATTTAATTCATGTGAGCATCGCTGTGTTAGTTCCATATGAAATATTTTTTAAAGTTTTTACAATTTTTAAAAATTTTTAATTATTTGAGTTTATTACGTTTGATGGGAACCTTGTCCAGTGGATATGCATAAACTATCTCACATCTTCTCTTGTCTGAATTAAAAATGAATTAATGAAACGACTGTATAAGGAAGTTAATTTTCTGTTCTCAAGGCACTGTACATTTGACGTTTCTTGAAACAAAGAAGTTTTCTTATAGTCCAAGCACCAAGCTTTGTAATTTGATTACAGATGAATCATGAATTTCTTTAACGGTGAAGTTGTGGGATTTACTGTTAGAAACAGTGAGTTCTGTAAGTTGATGAATGTTATAGATTTGGTATACTTTTTCAGCTCTGTAATATGTTGAAATCCCTCTGTGAAGCACACTTCATGTAGCACACTACAGTAAGTGAAATGTCTAAGAAATGTATCCGCATGGTATAATACATTTCATGTCGTTCGTTAAAACAGTATACTTAAATGCTGCACTGTTGGTTCTTGTAGGTTCTCCTTTTCTTGTCTGTGGTGCTGAATTTGGTGTAGATCAATCAGACCCTGTCGAAAGATATCTGCCTCATCCTTCGTATTCATATCATGAAGTGACATGAATATGTTGACTTGTTCATTTTGAGGCTCTCTTTGAAAGCAATTTTGCTTGCACCTATAATCATATAAGTAGATGTATTAAATTCTGCACCATTAGCTTATGTTTACAAATACCCACATAATAGTAGTACTATTCTATAAGGTATATTCATACATGTCTGCACCCTTTGCCAATTTTTTGTCTTCAATTTGGTTTCCTATTATTGTGTACTTCTGTCCTTTGATTCTTGCTGATTTTATAATATAATGTTCTTTTTTTAACTTGCAGGATTTCTTTGCCTCTTTTTTGAAGTATTATCTTGAAAATGAAGGCATTCTTAAGAAGCTTTCACTTGCAGTTAACAGCATTTGCTCAAGCAAGATGTCAGAAGTAAAAAGTTCTAAAAGTTGGTTGATTTGGCATGATTGGCAATGATCTGAATTTTTCCACAGATAGCAAAATTATATTTTCTCAGTTCTGTCAAAATTGGGTGAGCGGTAACCAAATACCACATTTTCTGCAACATAAAAGGGTATGCAGGACATGTCAGCACCTTTGAGAAGAAATAAGGATCCAGTTCCAACAGTGATTTCATGCTTAAATGTAAATTAGAACTTGCACATTGAAGCCAATCATATTAATTGATATCATGTTTTTCTAGCTCTTCAAAAGACAAATTTAGTATATCTGTATGTGAGGTGCTAGTTTCAGTAAACGTGCTATGGCATATGCTACAGAATCCAGATAAATTCAAGACATCATTGGCTGAAAGATAGCAGGCAAATCATCCTTAAGGGAAAATATTGCATAATTAGAACAGAACTACAGGGATGTAACATCTGGCTTTTAGTAGTGCAGATTGCTGATAGTTGTGGCCGTTTCATAGCTTTGTCGTGGCAGGCAAGCTAAACCCCACTTCATATTACACAAGGTGTTGGACAAAACAAACCACAGCAGTATAGATGTCATATGCATCATCTGGTCAACACAAAACCAAGATATGAAGCTTCAACATCCTAGTTCCAAAGTGTAACCTACATGCTCAATTTAGGAGAGACTTTGAAAAGTATCCACTGAAACACTTCATAATATTTCTTGCTCACAGTTTACATCAGGTTGGGAACAATTTCCCTGAAGTGAACAATATTGTTTTGTCCTGAATAAAGTCTTTCTGAATCAGCTCTTTCACCAGAACCATTAATCACCTCCTGGGAAACCTGGTTGATGGCAGCCATCTCCTATGCCAACCATTTTGAAGACATCAAGAATGTTCTAGACATCATAGATATAGCCTCTATAGCATCTTCATTATAAACCTTTATAAAAGGCCACTTTCAGCAATCTTTCTGCAACTATTCATCTCTTGGAATCTGCATCTGTAGTACTAAATGATGCACTGACAAGTCGAAAAAAGAAATACTAGGGCCAATGGGCACAGCCTGTTCATTGAAGTTCACCAAGATTCTGCAGCAGGACCCAGGGTTTGCAACAATGAAAAAATTTATCTGCAGTTCTCCAGGGGAAACAACTTACAAAAAATTTACAGCAGTTGCTTTATTGAAATTTGCACTGATGACTTCATACTGTGTGGAGAGAACATTTTCTATATAAGAATGTTTTGAAATCTTTTTGAACACAAAAGTTTTCACCATACAAAACCTAGCAAGTGTTTAATAGTGCATTGCAACAGTGTATCACCTAATTAATTGTAAAAGGTTATTTTTGGGTTTAGTGCATTGTAATTTTTTTAAAGAGTTCAGTGCCCTGAGAGAAAAACTTGTAAATGATGGGGGTTCTTAAATTATGTTCTATAAACTGTTCAATATTAACCAAAGTATTTATGTAGTGTTGTGATTCTGGGCCTGGGAACTCGTAAAAGTGAGAGAAAGGTAATTGTTTCAATGTGTTTCTGTACTTTTATAAAGAGGAACTTAAAACAATTAAAATCTGAAAATGTTAAAAAAAAATCCATTTAAAATAATGTACATAATTTATGAAATTAAAAATTCTGAGCCCTGATTACAATAGTATGCAACAGCCAGTCCCTCACTGAACATTACTCAGAGTCCATTCCAATAATTTTAAGTTATTCAGAACCTTGTGAAACTGACGTTAGATGAGTCAAGATGGCAGTGTAGTTCAAAGTGGTAATAGATGAGGATGAATAATCAATACTAAATTCCATGACTTATGTCTTTTGATCCATGCATAAGAACTTTGATCACTCTTGCATTAGAAAAGATTGAGAAGAAAAAATGCATGTTACCAATGCCAAGCTGTTTCAGCATATTTGAAACAGCATATTAGGCACATAATGAGTGACATTTCCACAAAGCAAAATCTCCTGCAATTCGATTTAAAGTTATTATAGCTCATGGAAAGTTAAGGAGAAAAAGAAGAGTGATGGCAATAATGCTAAGTTCAGAATACACATTTTCTGTAGCAAAAAATAGAACACCAAAAGGGAATTTTTTTTTAGTTCAGAAATCCTAATGTGTTTCTATTATTCAGCAAGCCTTTTTATGGGTAATTTAATAACTTATCGTGGGATATTTTCATGTGTGTGTGTTTGTTTGTGTGTGTGTGTGTATAAGCCATTGTAATTAAACACTATACATAACAGAATTCTGCATTGCTTTGCTTAGATATATTTTTTTCCCTTCCTCAGATAAAATTTTACAAATGCTCTTGCATGCAACAGTTTGCTGTGACCACCTCCTTTAATTTAAAATGTGGCATTACAGAGTGTAACATCCTTTTTGTTTTAAAAGTGAATTTATATTTTTGTACCTACTACAGAGATTAGAAACATCATAAATTATGTGGATTGTTAATACAGAAATATAGGGAAAAAGAGGTGCAATTATTGGAATATGTATATAAATGTTAACTGAAAAAACATATTTTTCAAACTTGAACTAAGCGTATTGTGAAACCATTCATATCCATAAACCCTTAGTTAAGCAGAGACATCTTGTTGAGAAACAGCTTTTACATTTAAACATGCTTTATTTGTGTATATGGATAATTAGGAGCATAATAACTCTACAACCAAAACAAAATATTAATCTCCGACCCCAATAACGTAAAAGAAATCAATCGTAATAGAATATTACTAACTTTTTATTCTGCAGAAAGAAAATGTTCTGTTGCCATATGGGAGGCAAAGCACATTTCAGCTCATGATGAAATGCTCAAAAATATACCAAACTGGACAGGAAATCCAAAGGTCGTATTTTTGTATATTTCATCGTTCTCTAATTTACATTTGGCAATGTTACTTATTCTTACAACAAAGACTTGAAAATGTGAATATCAGAATATTTTGCTTATTTTAGTCGAATTACAGAACTAGCTATTTTGTTTTCTACTTAGACTGAAGCAAAAGTCAAAATTGCTCATCTCATTACAGCTAAATTCTCTAAATGGTTTTTCATATAATAGTAGACTTTCAGTATAAACTTACTTATGTGAAGATGATTTTAGAGCATATAGAAAAAGCATTGCTTAAATATGAAATAATCTTACAGGCTCCGTTACCACAACGAATACCACCACAAGGGCAATCAAGAGGAGGTTGGGTGAACCGTGGAGGAATGAGGCGTGGTAGAGGAAGGGGTATGTCCTCTGGCAACTTTAACAGACCAGGTGGACAACAGGGTGGAGTCGGAGGCAAACCTAAGAATACATTGAAGTTTGAGAATGACTATGACTTCGAACAAGCCAACACAGAATTTGAAGAGCTGAGGAGTCAGCTTGCTAAAACCAAAATTGGTAAGACAGATCCTTTTTTGCCTACTTTCCATTTTTTGGAAAAGCATGAATGCAGGCTTAAGGAAATTCTGTTCATTTTTTAAAAGCACTAATCACATTTATGTGAAACTATTAGTGAGTTTGAATGGATAGTGCAAAGCATGGAGGGTGGTCTTGGAGTTCCTCAGGTTCTATGGTCAGATTTTTCCCTTTCTGTTAAATTATCTTATTTGAATATATGAACAACTGTTTTAAGCAGACATAGAGGGGCAAAGCAAAAGAGGATCAAAATGTGAGGTTCTAGTACAGTGGAATTTGTATTGGAAATAGAGATGTTTTAGTGGGGATCTCTTCCCACTGTAATAATTAGATGTATAAAATATTTGTTTTTTATAGTTAAGCATAGGGGAATTACAAACTTCGGGATAAAATAATAATTTGTAACTTTAATTGAATTTTTTTCAACTCCTCTATCAAGGTATCACATTAAGATTCCTGCTCTTGGAACCAATTATACCAATATTGTTAGAATAGTATTGTACCTGCTGTATTATGAAAGGTATAAAATCAATGTAATCTAAAAGAAATTATGTTTTAACATTGACAAAATGTCAGATTGGTAGAAGTGTAAATCATTATACTGAAAGCAGGAGCTATTAAGCAGCTATAGAAATAATATTGAGAGTTCATTTTGAAAAAGAATATCAAACATTACAGTTATTGGTCGCCCTGGCTTGAAAATTTCTGTGTTATCTTAGGTATGCATTGATTTTCATAATACTGTGGAATCAGTTTTTCTCTCCCGAGTGTTTTGCCTATGGGTGAGTGCACTGCTTGTTGGTTAGGTCTCCATGATAAGCAGGAGGGTAAAATAGTAAAACAAGCTAACAATACACAAACCAATTTATGATGATGATTTACTTACCTAATTATCAAATGTGTTGAAACTGTCAGCCTTCATTCTAGACACATTTTTGGTATCTCTCTAGCAAATTATTCATCATTCTCTGTAGTTCATTTGGAGAAATCCAGACAATTTACCATTGTTATGTATACTATCAAATTAAGAAATGAACACCATAACACACACGTGCAGGAACTACAACTGCAACAATCAGCAGGTCAACAAGTAAACAAGCAGACTTGCTACCCTCTCCACAATGCGACAGATAATTGGGGGGCTCACTCATAGGAAAAATCCCACTGGGGAAAGCAAATGAAATACACTGCAAAAGATATGTTGTGGCTTGGCAGTTGTTTCAATGCATATGTTGTATAACAGAGGAACATTCAGAAAAATCTGCAGTAACACCATAATTTCCAGGTTGTATATTTTCTTTGCATTCCATCAAAATCTGACTCTTGCTCAGTTATGAAATTATGCAGTAAAAATAAGCAATATTTCCTTGACAGCTAAAAAGTAGTCAGTTGAAGACTGAAGCAAATTGGTACAATCAACTGTGACCCATTGTTAGTATGTTACCTATTTCAATAGAATGTGGTTCAAACTTGTTCTTGAATATATCGGATATATAATCAGATCCTGGACAACTTGTGCATTGATTAAGGTAACAATAAGGCGATGGAGGATTACAGACATTGCGTGATTAATGCATCTTTATGGTTAATTGATAACTACATTAGAATTGGATGTTAGTTACAGGATAAGTAATAACTAATCTTATGTTTTTATGTGTGCAAGTGCAAACATAGTGCGATCTATTAGCCCCTGGCAGAATACATTCTTTTGGTCTTATTTCAGCAAATTAGGAAAAACTTTTTACCAATGAATATATTAATTGAAACACGTGTGAATTTCTTAAAATTACATGAAATTAATATTTTCAGCTTATGACCATCCTCTTTCACTTAATAAACATTTTTTTCCAGGCATTACTTTATTAATTTTATCTGATCTATAGAACTCCAAATACCTTTGCCATTATTGATTGGTCCAAAAGTTTGACGAGCTTGCCAAGAGAAGATAAAATTCGGTTTTCTTTAGTTTTTTTGCTATTCTTATCACTTATCACTTTAGACAGTTGAATTTTATTGTAGGGCTAATTTTCAAAATTGATTGAAATTTTATTTCATACTTCATCTGTAGTGGAAAAGCGTTTATCAAGTCACCTTATCTGTACTGTGAAAGCATTTAATTTCCTAATAATAAACCATTAACTTTTCAGCGAATGCTGACACATTATTTTCAACATAAACTTTCTTTGCTAGGGCACATGTTACTTTTCTAAAACTTTTCTTGAGTAATTGTTTTTGTTGTAATTTGTTGATGAGCAATTTTCCTTTTAACACTAAACTCTCATGTACATTCTGAATATCTCTCGTCTTGCATTTCACAGAACAACTGATGTGAGGTGGAACTCACTCTCTTTTATCTGCACTGCTTTCACAAGAACTACCACCTTCACATAAAGTCCTTTGCTTGGACTCTTATCTATTTATTGTTAAGAAGTATGAAAACCAGACCCAGCCTAGTATAATCATGCAGCATTTTGGAGGACAACTTAGTAAAATACATTTAAAAATGTTTACTGTTTTTTAAAGCATTAGTCATTTGATGGACAATTCTATGTTTCATTGTATAGTGGATTTTTCAGGTATTGTATACAATGGAATTTCCTAAAACTTTTAAGGGGCTAGCTTCTCTCGCATGTATTTTGTATGCAGTCAGGAATTTTGAAAATGTGCATACCTCAGAAAATTAATTGTTGGAAATGTGTGTACATGGATTCCATACTTTTGAATGTTTTAGTTTACTGATTATTCTCAGGAAAAGGTGTGTTTTCTTTTTAGATTTTTAACTCATTTATTTAATATTGATTTTTGTTTTGAAAAAGAAATCGGGCCAAATTTTAAATGTATAACTGATAGGCCTAAAGCAATAAAAAGTTGTGTATTTAACCTTTAAATGCACCAAACCCATAATTTGAACTATCTAGAGTCCCAAGTGATTTCTTAATACAGTGCATGTGTAATTTTAGATAGCCAGACAACAAATAATTCAAAATGCTGAAAATAAAATGGAACCTTTATCTGATGCCTGCAATGCATTTAAAAGAAAATACATATCTACTTTCTATGAAAAGGAAGTGTTTTATGAGTGTGTGATTTTATGTAGAATAGAATACTCAGAAGAAAAAAAAATGATTTTAAATGTGGTATTAAATGTTACATTTTTTCTGGTTCATGATTTTCCATTGCAGCTCTCAGCCAGCTCTAGAATGTTTTGGTGCAATATATTAATATTATGCTTATTTTTTGACATTTCTCCACTGTTATAATCCAAATGGACTTCCTGATCTGTTCCAACTTCACTAAGCATTAAGAATTGCTCTTTTCATTATATAATTGTTTTCCTAAATTTCCCTATTGGATAGTAATTTAATATTTATAGTTGGCTATGAATTAGATTTTTAGGCACAAAAATTACAGTTATAGGGGCCTAAAATAAGCTTTAAGTTTAATAAATTAGACCCTATTTCAGTAAAACTAGGCATTTTAGGCACAATAACAAAGGCTACAAACCCATTTATTTCTAACATTAATCATTTAAACATTAAAATACACAAAACAGTGCATTTAAGAAATGGAAGCAGACCATTGTATTATACAAAAACAGCTGCATATATTAAAAAAAGATTAAATATACTTTGGAAGTTTTTTAATTTCAGTTTCATGCTTATTCTCTTTCATAATTATCTGCACAGTACATCACCGGAATTTTTTCAAAATACTCCAAAGTTAATTTTTGCCTTTTGTCAGTGAGAATCATTTTGAAAGCAGAAAATCATCTTTTTACTGCAACAGATGTCAGAGGAGCAAATTCTAAATCAACTATAGTAGAAACATCAATACCCATTGAACATTTACATCTTAACACTTTTTCGAACAATGAAAATTCTACATTCTTATTAAGTAAACTGTCTCATTGTTAACTTTTTTTTTAAGTTTCCCACAAAGTACAATATTATTTTCGCCTGAGCATTCTTCACTATTGCTATTTGACTACAAAGATATTGATTTTTATGTTGTGTTTAATACTTCAGGTATGAATGAAAAGTTAGATGTTATGTATGCAGTATCTTTTTTAATGACTGGTCATTCAGATACTTTTCACTGTTTTTATACATGCTGCAGTATCGGATTCAGGTAATTCTTCAATAATTGTGACCTTTCTTTAAACTATTTAGAATAGTACACCACTAAATGAAAACATGTTCCCCATAGTGTTGCAACAGGCTGAGATGGGAGTGGAAATCTGACGTTTCTCTCTGAACATTGAAATCCTAGCTGGGGCTTTGCATAAACATCTTTTCGAATTGGAAAAGAATGAATTGACAAGAGAGAATTTGTTCCAGATTGTTTCAGAAATCCTGTGAAGGGCGTGAATTAACAGATGATAGGATAATAAGTTTTAAAAACTGGAGCTTCAGTAACTGTATATGCAGCAGCATCAGTACGAAACAGTATAACTTAATCCTTATTGCCAGATATAACAATATAGCCCTTTGTTTACAAAATAAGCAATGGGTTGACTATTCACTGTTGGAAGTTCCATAACACATACAAGGTGCTGGTGAGGGTTCATCAGAATCAAGTTTCCCTATTATCATACTTGCTATATATCTATCCATAGAATCTGAGGTTTCATCTACAGAGGAGCTCATATATAAGAATTGCCTATATCCTCCCAAATGAATGCCAAAGTTTCATTGTACATTCTGTCTAAATAATTTTTTCTTAGGGTAAATTCAGAGGGTGTATTTTGTTTGCATTATTTTTGTAAAAAATCTCTTAAACTGGATTTCCAATTACATAGCATGGAATCTTGAAAGCAACAAATGGCCTGGTTAAGTGTGCATAGAAATTGCTGTTGGGGTTGAATGAAGTAGGTTGTGTCGGAATTTGTTTGCCGTGATTTTTCTGCTGAGCTTTATTCCATATTCTGCCCCTTTCACATGCTGCCTCAGGTGGCACTTTTCTTTCTAAATATAAAAAGTATAGAAGTTAACAGAATAAAAAAATTATAAATGTTGTATTATCATAATTCTATCACAAATTGCGATTACTTGGTTCAAATAACAAAATCTATGAACCGTAATACCTAAAACTATTGAACTTTAAAAGCTTGAAGTATAGTTTTCTTTAAAAGAATTTTATCTCGGACACATGTATAAATATTATATTGGCCTACTTATGAAAATATATTTAAATTATTGTTACATACATGTTACAAATCTCACAGAATATTTTTCCATAGTAAATGAAGTGAAAATTCTGTTAGCCATGCTGGATCAGCAAAGATTTCTCACTTTTTCTTTTGGCATATTAAACTGCACAAAATAACTTGCTATGATTTCAAACTTCTCAACACAAATGAGATGGAAAGAGACTAGCTTTATACAGAAAGAGAAATTCAAACTATCATTATACAGTATTGTTGTTGATATTCTTTTTGACAAAAATGCAACATTCCGCCAATTGTTGCATTTCTGGGTAGTATTAATCCAAAAAAACTGACATTTAATATTGCTTACATGTATGAGTATGTGAGTAAATAGTAAAATAATGAAACTTTACATTGATTTAGGCATTTTAAGCAAAATATTAACAAATTAGGCTCCAACAATCATTTTATTCATAAAACTCTATGAATAGCTTTCAGTTTTCATGAAACTTAATATTAATTTTGTCCTCCCTTTCTCCTAAAGAAACAAAATAATGTCAGATGTCTAGTTATGACATGGATCTATTTGAAGGACCTGTTCACACCATTAAAAAACTTAAAAGTTGTGTAGTTTGTAAATACCTTTGATGCTGCAATGCTCGACAGTATAGCCAGCAAAGTTTCATTTCTCTGTTTTAATACTCATATTTTTTAGTAATTTTTCCAAGTTTCTGATCTATAAATTATTACTGAAGTAACTAATATTTTGTAGAATTTTAAAATGGATTGTATGGTTACATTTTTATATAGAATCCATTGACAGTCCTGATTAGTTGGGCATATCTTATCAGTATAATTTGTTTTTGTGTAAGAAGTATGCAACTTAAAAAGTTAAAACTGGTTATTAGTGATATTATGCACACATCCACAGTAAATTCTAAATTATCTGTCAAATGGTACCTGGGTGAAATTAGATAACTGAAAAGATTACTTATGTGAAATGACAAAAAAGTGGAATAAAGTTAGCTGATGCAATGAAATAATTTAATGTTTTATTAGTGAACTCAGAAGTAGTATTAACACTCAGATATTGCAATATTAAGTCCATATTGTAATATTAAAAGTAAATATAATATAGAAACAATGATAAAATGTTGTAGAGCATATTGTTGTACATCTATTGACTGCAGAAAGTATTGGTTTATAATTTAAATCTAGTATTAACAAGAACTTGATTAAAGTTGAATTAATTTCTTCATTACCTGAAGCAAGCACATACGTGTTGTAGCAGTTTCAGACCCCATGGAAAAGAAAAAAATTGTCCCCTACTGTCAGTGGTTGATAATTCAGTTAAAAGTCTGTATATATACAACATGTTCCAGAACTTAACTGCATAAATTTTAAAAATGACAAAGATTGAAGACAAGCATTTTGAAATGTGTTCTGCAGATTCAAAGTTCTGTGTGATTGAAGTAACTCAAATAAGGGTAGCATGCCATTAATTTGCTATTAATACAAATTTGGATAAAAAATCCTAACAGGTAGTACTTGTTATAATATAGTGCAATGGATTTGTCATATTGCATGCATAACTAGTGTATTTAAAGTTTTAACCATGAATGCATGACCTTTTTTTTCACTGTGAAAAGGCAGCTTTTCATTGCTAAGTATACCTATTTGATTCATTTCAAGTCCTTATACAATAAATACAAATGCTTTGAAATTATGAAATAAGTTAATTTTACAAATTGTATGGTGATGTCCATATTTTTTGCACCTTGGGTTGTAATTGCATAGTGCAAATGCAAAAGTTAAAGATGACTAGATTAAGCAAAATGAAGAACAATTAATGCCAATGAAAAAAGTTTCTCTGCTTCTGAAGGGATGTAAATGCTGGTATACAAGGAAGAAAGAGTGGAAAAAGTTTGAGGAAAAAGATTGAGAGAATTTTCACTTCTAAGTAAAAGAAATTAAAAAAAAATCATGCAGGAAACCTATTGTTATTATCCTTTTAGCATGAAGACTTTTCATTTGTCTTTTCTCATAAGTGTCGTCAAGTTGCTCATTTACAGAAACCGTTGAACATGGCAACCTTTGCCACCTTCAACATTCCTGCAAAGATTACATCGACACAAAAATGTATGCACATCTGAATGTTTCTGTACTCTAGTGAATTTCTCACAACCAATGTCAGCAAGTCTTGATCTGAGGCAATTGGTGTTTTGAATATGAGGTTCTGTGAGAAGTTCTCATAGGTAAAAAGCCAAGGTAGTGATAACAGGGGAGCATAGTGGCCTGCAAACATGTCAAGATGATGGTGTTGGATGATATATTGAAATGCAGAGGACCCTTATCATGCTGAAACCATATTTGACTTTAAATGCCCAGAGGCATGTCTTCCAGGAAACATGGAATATGTGGATTAAGTACTGGAGATGCACATGCTCATTATATGAGGATTTTTATGGATGTACTTAGTGACTTCATCAGTGGAGAGCACTGGGAGAGAATCAGGATATTTGTCATAACACTCCAACACACTGTTACAAAACTGTAACCAAGGAGAAAGCCTTTTGGTCTCTAGCACAGCAGCTTCCGAAGATGAAATGACTGGAGCATTCCTCTTGCATGACCTGCCACGCACTACTACAGTTAAGACTATGGTGCATGTGATTCAAGGGTACTAGTTTCAGGCCTGAAGTCTGTCAAGCACCTCTTGTTCAAAGGCTGGGGTGCAATGTGTTTGATCTGCACTAGCATTTGTTTATGCAGATCCAGTTTCTCTCGGGTGTTTGTGGATGGACTGGAATGATGAGGATGGCATTTATCTGGATATCATTCCTAGTATAACTGAGCAGCAATGGATAAACAAAATGCATGTCTGCAAGCTCAACAAACTAATAATCTTGATTGATGTTATTCTACAGAATCTCTCGATGATATGGTTGAATGGCAATGGCAAATGCTTTTCTTTTATGTGTATCTACAGCACATGCAGTAGTTAAATAGCTCATGAGTAATTTAGGGTATATAATGGGCGAACAGTTGAAGTTCACAAAATTTTGCTGTATCCTAATACCTGTTTGGTTTAGAATTCTAAATTTAAATGAAATAAATTTGTTAAGAAAAATGCATAGAATTTCAAAAAAAAAGTTTAAGGTGCAATGAGTGGAGTAATAGTCTTGGATTATTTTTAAAAATAATGGATTGGAGGATATCTGGAGGCAGAGGAAAAACAGTATAAATGGTTTTTGGAAGTACCAAGAAGGACATTTGAAGATGTGAAATAAAAATTGTTAGTAAGATAGTGGAATAAAGATCCTTAGTATGTTATATAATGATAAAAATAAATGGGAAAGAGAGAAGTATGTTGATTCATGCAAAGAATAGAGAGAGCATTGCATGGGCAATAGCAGGTGTGTGGAGATTTAAAGGAATAAGGAAAGTTTTTCCTCAGAATAAGTGTCAAATATGTGAGAGAAAGGGAGATTTGGAATAGAGTGTTTTGAGTGCAAAGGGACAAGATTCTGGAGGAAAGAGTTTATAAATGAGAAATGGTTAAAATTAGATAGCCTTAATGAAAATTTTCAATAAAGATAAGGATTTAGGGGGTTCTTGAGTAAAATTAAGAGTAAATTGAACTGAGTACTAAGAAGGGAAGTAACAAATACAATTTAAGGGTAGTTATTAATTGTATGTTTAGAAAATAAGGGAATTTTGGTATATGATTATGGCTAAGGGCCTGGATTGAATGCTTAGTCATATTTCCTCATATAGATTATAATCTCTTTTGATTTGGATGTTTAGAACTCTTTATGGAACATGTCCTGAGTAAATCTGATTTAAGTGAAACCATAAAGAGTGTTCTAAACATCAAATTCAGAAGAGAATCTGATGTTTGATTCCAAATTGAATTAATTTTAAGACAATTTAATAATTAAATAAGTTTAAGAAGGGAATTATTGCTACTGGAAAAATGGTTTTGGAATGGCTGTGAGGAGTTATATTAAATTGATTTAAATTGTTCTAGAAGGATTATAATAGGTATTTGAGAAATAAAGGTATCGGTAGGTTGTATAGATTATAGTTGACTGATAAAATAATGGTGCATGTAGAGTTATTAAAATATTTTTATTTTGGTGCCTTTGGTTGGGTCTGAGCCTGGTCCTCTGGAATTCCAATAGGTTTCTGTTAATGATCTGGGGACTAAGGGTCAATGCAATCAGATTGAAAATGTATTTTTGTTATTATTTAGAATCTAGATAAAGACATTAATATAAAATCAATTAAAATTTTGTATAATTGTGAAGGATTACACCCAAATGGCCTGGGCCAAATATGTGGAGGCCCCGTTGTATTTCAGCTTAGCATTTCAGTAGATTTACCACCTGTTTCTCCTAAAATTAAGACTAGGAGTAGTATACTGTTAGCCTTCAGCATATGTAAACACTACATGATTGAGCAGATTATGATTATAGTAGCAGTTAACCTTTATTATATAATTCATTACCCGTACACTTCCATGCAAAATGTTGTGGTGGAAGAGCTAAACGTATATCAATGCATCTAAAAATCATTAACAGAGTATAGCAATATTAGAAAAGAAAAAAAAAATCGGGTTAAAAACGAAGTTGGTCATGGTACTCAAAATTTTATTTTGTTTGTAAAGCTAATTCCATGCTGACAGCTAAACAGAGTTTATTTTATAATTAAGATCATTGTGTGATTGAGTGGAACTACATACTCTTATTGCTTCACTTAACGTTGCTCAGTTTTTTTACAGTTTATTTTATTTGTAAAACTAATTCCATATTGACCGGTAAACACACAACACCATTTCCCACCCAGCCAATTTAATCTCCAAACCTTACGTAAATATTTCTATTTGCAGCAATCTCTTCACTCCTTCCTCCTCACTCCGAACAGTATAAAAGTATCTTCTTGACTCAGTTTCCATTTTTTCTCCAACTTCTCTATTTGTTTGTTATTTATGTGAAGCTCTTCACTCACTTTTTTTCCATTCCTTTGACTTCTATCTTATTGTCCAACTTCATCTCGATCCTTTTTTCTATTTTTTCCTCTTCAAGTAAATCTTCCGAGATTATTTTCAACATAGCCATTATCTGGCTCATGACTTTGGGACTTGGATTCAATTGAATGCCCTCAATAATAAACATTATGGCTAGTACGGCTAACAACCACAACTACTCATTTCTCATTAGTGTGTTTCCCTTCGTTATACTTTCTTCTGCTTGCAAAACTTCCAATTGTAGCCTGGCATATTTCCAAATGATCACCCCTCTTCCTGAGCTCTATACCACATGGTGCATCATGCACACATGTCCTCTCGATCCTGCTGCTCATGCCCAGTTCCGTAAAGGCATGTTATAAAACCAATTATGGTTGTAAAGCTGTATAACAAAGAATTTTGGCATTATGATCAGGTTCAGTTACCTGCACTACAAAAATATGGGTTGAAAGATTTAAATCAATGAGTTCACCACTTTGCAGTAAATGTCTAGAACCCATGAACACCAGAGACTATTGAAGCAGTAAGTGCTTCTTTCTAGCAGAATCCACAGCATTCTGCATGGTACATGCATTGTCAATAGCTTTGTCTCATCACACTTTGGGTAGAGTATTACTTCCAGATTGTAAATTGCATTCATACAAGCTTCAGGTAATCTATAACTTACAAGCCAGTGATGCCAATAAGACATATTTTTGCTTAAGTGCTCTTAGCAAAATGTGACGCGCACATACTGTAAAACCTTTGCATGTTGAATAAAGGTACTTTTCACTTTGGTAGTTAATAATAAACATAGCTTTAGGTTAAAATGTAAATTGGAACTGGCACAGTGAAGTTAATCATATTAATTGATATCATTGTGGCAAAACCGGTTCCATATATTTGTGAAAAGTAAATGAAGCTTTAAGAGTGTGTAGTTCAACTGAATCATTCAATGATATTAATTATTAACTTTAGATATTGGAGAGAATCACAACAGAGATTATACAGTGTAAAAGTGGTAGTGTGTGAATAACTGATTAAATTATCTTTGTATATGCCCCTATGTTAGTGAGGTATATAAGCAAATGCATTTATAAATCATTCAACTGGGAAGTTGCTATATTGTACCATATTTCTTAGGCCATACAAGTACGTTAAACACATATTTCAAATGCTGTTTAATATAAAATAATAGTGTTTTAACTAATTGTAGCAAAATCATTGTCATACAAAATCAAATTATCATGGGTTGCAGCTCTATGCATGTCATTCAGTACTTAAGCATAATTTTCATAATGTAAATGTGCTTAAATCTAATCTTTATGTTTTGAATGGCATTTTCTTTATACTGGTCACCAGGAAGGCCATAGAAACATGCATTTGAAATTTGTGCGAGTGCTAATGGAGTGAAATGCAAATGTTACAGACAACTCCGAACCTGTTATTGCAGGTGATGGTAAAGTGAATGGGGACAGTGACAAGAAAGACGATTCTGGAAATGAGACTGGTGTAGGTGAGGGTGAGCAAGAGGAGGAGCCAGAGGTTTATTATGACAAATCCAAGTCCTTCTTTGATAACATTAGCTGTGAAGCAGTCGAAAGGAGTAAAGGGTAAGTGCTCATTAGATGCTTTAAGCTTGTTGGTATGAGCATTGCCATAGTTATATCTTACTAACGTACAATCACATAATGTGCTCAATTTTTAAATTACATAGTTATGTGTGTGTTTATTAATAGAACAGTTTTTCTTTTACAATATTTGCCAAGCAGAAGTGATTCTTAGCTAGTGAAGGCTAATGTTACCTAAAATAACCATAAATTTCTCCTTTTCTCCCAATAATATGGCCAATTTCATGAATATCACAAATTAGCTTAGTGTTCTGTCATTCCTGGAGTTGGCAGGAAATCCACTTTATAGAATGAATCTGTGAAAAGCATCTCTGATTTAGATTGCCCAACTGAGAATTTGAGCCAAGGTCCACTGTAGTAGTGCTTGGATTAAATTTAGTTAACATTCACAGAATATTATTGATACATTTACATTGAAGCAAGAAATGCTTCAGATGGAGTTAAAATGTTTAGTTATTGCAGCAGTTATTGTGTATTTCTTTCAATTAAAAATGAATGTAGGAATCCACACAGTGAAACTATCATAATTGAAGATGGGAACTAAATGTTCTTGAAACTGGTTCCATACATTTATGAAAAGTAAGTGAAGCTTTAAGAGTATGTAGTTCAACTAAATCATACAATGATATCAATTAATATGATTAGCTTCACTGTGCAAGTTCCAATTTAATTTAAGTATATCATAATCTTGTTGAATTAAAAGTATTTAATGTGGAATGTCAAAAGAGTTTAATATATTGACGTGATTTTAGAAGTTTTACTTTTAATTCAACAGGTGTATTTCTTTGTTGACCTTCCCATCAGATTCCTTAACCAGTTCATTTTTCTATAAATTAGTTTTTGTTAACAATTTATTCCAGTACGTTTCATAGGATACGAAATGCATAATGGATGATGTACAGTAAATGCTATGATTCCTATTTTTAGATCATAAAATGCTACATTATAGATTTTTTATTAAATATATATTTGCCATCAGTCCCTAATGTCATAAACAATCAACAGTTTATTGTGTAACATAAATGTCTGGGCTGAAAAGGTGGAAATGCACAATTTTAAATGTGTAAATTTTGTTTAATTTGTAAGTCTCTCCAAACATTGTCATTGCTAGCTATGTTTGTTGAGTGTGGAATAAATGACATCGGTCCTGGTGTTGTAGTGGTTACCATACTTGCCTCCTACACCCAGGATCGTGGGTTCAAACCCGGCCAGGACTGATGGATTTTTTTTGGGCGTAAAAATCGTAAGTATGGCTTCCTTCAGAAGGGAAGTAAAGCCGTGGGGTCCTGTGACATATATTTACAGCACGAAAAAGAACCTCAAGCCTGAAAGAGAGGCCTCTTAGCAAAATTTGTCGGCTGTTTCATGTCCTGAGTTAAATGGGATGCTGATGACCTGAGATGTTAAAACAGCATCCATAAATAAATCAATTAAAAAAAATAAATAAATGATAAAGCAGAGCAGTGATCATATCTAGTTGGATCATGTTAAAAATGTTTCACAATTGTCAATACTGAATGTAACAAAACTTTTATATCCAGTTTAGGCCTTTTCCGTTGTTGAAAGCTTTCCTTCTTGACTTAATGCATTGAAAACATAAAATGTATATTATAAGGTATTTTAATTATTTCAAGTCCATAGTATTTTTTGTAACATAAACTTAAATACAATCAGGCAGCAAAACATGAAATTTACAGAAAAGTGCACAGAAGAGTTTTTGACCATAAAGCAAGGAAAAGCAAACATAAAGTTTTCTGTGGAGTGCTATTGCCTGGATGATGATAATCATTGCTAATAGAAAAATATTGAATTTGAGTTGGTTTGGTGACACATGCTTCACTTGGTTTTTTTATTAGACATGTTTCAGGAACATTTTCTTCCATCATCAGCAGATGACCAACTGATAGAAACACATTCAGTAGGTAGTTGGAGAAATTTATTTAATATATCCAACAATTGTCTTGAATATAAATATTGTACCTACAAAGCTGTTGACAATGGAGTGGCCGTATAACCTCAACTTCGTTATTCATTTTTTACACTGAGCTCCATTCACTTACACAAAAGTAAAACGCGTTTCGGGAGAATCCCTCCCATCTTCAGTTGCTCACTGAACCGCCATTACTCGAAACTATGGCTGGACAAACGAATGTTCCTGTGGTGGCCTGTATTGGTTCAAGTAGGAAGTTGCTGAGCTCATCCATAGTAGGAAACTTGAAATTCATTAGGTTTTGTCTATTTTTTAATATGAAAATTTTTTCCCAAGTGGAGAACTCCAATGGGCTGTGAAGATGTTTCAGCAGTTTTATTCCCGGTTATATTATGATCCAAAAGTGAGATGCTACTGCTGATTTATGCACCTGTTTAAACCAAATATTTCTAAAATGTTCTTTCCTCCAAATTTCTTTTTGTTTTGCCAATGTAGCTCTGTTCACAATCTGCACATTTTATTTCGTAAATTCCTGATTTCTGTTCTGGTGGTATGGAGTCTTTTACTGTGCAACCTAATAAATTCTTGATGTTGTATCTGTTCTTTGAAGAGTTTCTTGAACTTGTTGTGGTAAATTGGATGGTAGGTGAAACTTTTGAATTTGTATTCTTCTTTTGTGTTTTTCAGCGTGGAAACTTCTCTTATCCCTTTTTGTCTTTAGATTTATTGATAATTTTTATCACTGTGTCTTTGTTAAAACCATTGATTATAGCTGTCTTTATTATTTATTTGTACTGTATTTTGTACTTGGCTTCTGTGAGTGGAATGCTCATCAATCTGTGTGCCAAACTGTGAAAAATTGCATATTTATGTGGAATGGGGTTATAATTCTGTTTTCTGTGTGTGTTTCTTTTCTGTAAATTCCAAAATTCAAACAATCTCCATTTCTTATAATTTTTAAATATAAATGGTAGCCACCCATTTCTTTCTTCTTCTATAGTAAATTGTATGGATTCATGTTGCAAATTAAGAAGTTTCAGGGCATCTATTGAGTGTTTCTTCGGTATCATTGCAAAAATGTCATTCCTATACCTATACCATGACTTGAAAATTAAAGGGGAGGCTTTTGTAATATATATTTCAAATGCGTTCATGAATAACTGCTAGAAAAGGTGACAAAGGGATTCCCATAGTTAGGCCTGAAACTTGTTGGTAATATTTTTTGTTAAAGCTGAAGTAATTTTGTTTCATGCAAATATTAGTAAGTTTTAATAAGTCTTCTATTTCTTCTGTTTTAAAATTTATTGATGTTAACCATTTCTCTAGTATAAGCATAAGTTTCTGTATAGGTATGCTCGGGAATAAAGCTTTTACATCAAATGAAACCATTATATCTCCAGCTGTAATTCTGCTATTTTTAAGTTTTTTTACTAGATCAACTGAATTTTTAATATATACTACATTAATGTGTTCAGTTGTTAACACTAACTCCACTTACTTTTTTTAAAACTTTGGACTAGTTTCGAGAGAGGTTCCTCCCATCATCGGCTGTTGTTGACTAGAAATTAATGATCCGATAGATGATAAGATATTTCAAGAGGTATAAGCATCAGGATAATTAGAGTTGTTGCCGTTCGAAATGGGGGATGGACGCTGGTTCGCTCCTGTGGTGGTATCTTGTGGTTCTAGTAGAAACTTGCCGAGTTCATCCAGCGGCTGAAAATCAAAATTCATTAAGTTCTTATTTTTTAAAATGAAAATTCTCTCCCATGTGGATAGTTCTATTGGGTTGTGAAGTTGTTTCAGTAATTTAATTTCTGGTTTTATTTCATGAAATTTGTTCCAAAAATGAGCTGCTATTGCTGATTTGTCTTATCTGTTTCAATCTAATGTTCCTAAAATATTCTTTTCTCGAATTTCTAAATTTCTTTTCATTTTTCCAATGTAGCTCTGCTCACAATCTACACATTTAATCTCATATATTCCTGATTTTTGCTCTGTAGGGATGGTATCTTTCATTGTGCAATGTACTAAATTTTTTATATTATATTTGTTCTTTGGGGCTAACATAATTCCATGTTCTTTGAATATCTTCTTAAATTTGTTGTGGTAAGTTGGGTGGTATGTGAAACTTTTGAATTTATAACTGTCTTCGGTTTTCTTAAGTGTGGAAACTTCTTTAATCGATTTTTGTCTTTTAGCTTTATTGATGATTTTTGTTACTGAGTCTGTGTTGAAACTGTTGGTTATAGCCGTCTTCATTATATGTTGATGTTCCATTTTGTACTCTGTTTCAGTCAATGGGATGTTAATTAGTCTGTGTGCTAAACTGTAAAACACTGCATATTTATGTGGGATGGGGTTATAGCTATCATTTTTATGCAATTTTCTGTGTGTGTTTGTTTCCTGTGAATTCCAAAGCTAAGACTGTTCATTTCTTATTATTTTTAAATCAAGGAATGGGAGACATCCATTTCTCTCTTCTTCTATGGTAAACTGTATAGATTTGTGTTGTAAGTAAAGGAGTTTCAATGCATCTGTAGAATGTTTTTTTGGTATTATTGCAAATATGTCATCCACATATCTATGCCATGTCTTGAAGATCAACGGGAATGCTTTGGTGATATGTACTTTGAAGGAACTCGTGAAAAGATCCGCCAGAAATGGAGACAAAGGGTTTCCCATAGCTACGCCAGAAACTTGTTGGTAATATTTTTTATTGAAACTGAAGAAGTTTTGTTGGATGCAAATATCGGTTAGTTTCAGCAAATCTTCTACTTCTTCTGATTTTATGTTTATAGATGTTAACCATTTTTTTTAAACTTTGCACTAAGTTTTCTATTGGAATGCTCGGAAATAAGGCTTTCACATCGAATGATACCATTATATCCCCAGTTTTTATTTTGCTATGTTTAAGTTTTTCAACTAGCTCAAATGAATTTTTTAATGTTTAAGCTCTGGAATTTTTTAAACGAATTGAAAATTTTGATCAGTTTTTTTGCTAGTTGGTATGTGGGTGAGTTTGTTATTAATTATTGGTCTGATGCTGTTATCATTTTTGTGTATTTTTGGGAGTGCATAAAGTCTGGGTATTACTGGGTTGCTCTGTGTGATTTTAATTTTTTCTGTAGTGGACAGTATATTGACTTCATAATGTTTTACTCAAGTTTTTTGTGCATCGGTTGAGTGGATTCTTTTCTATTGGTTTATAGGCTTCTCCCATTAACATATTCTCAACTCTATTTGTGTATTCTTCCTGGTCTAAAATGGCAATTTTATTTCCTTTGTCTGCTTTTGTATATATTACTGGCTTTTCTTTTAACTTTTTTAATGTACTTCTGTAGTTTGTGCATTTATTTTCATTTTTTATGTTTTCCAAAATGTTTTTGCATTTCATCTTAACAAATGATTTTTCGCTATCTTTAAGGTGGTGGGTGGCTATGTCGATGTCTGCTATGTATTCCTCTATTTTTTCTGAAAAATCTACACACGTTTTGAGGCCTTTGTTTAAGAACTGAATTTCTTTGTTTGAAAATGTGGAGCTGGAGAGATTAATTACATTGTTTATCGTTTGTGCACATGGCGTTGGTACAGTTTTGGTTTGGTGTTTTCGTAGATTGTGCAGTTTCTTTTTTAGTTTTTGGTTCTTGTATTTCATGTAATTCTTTAAATTTTGTTGTGAATTTCGCTGTAAGTTTGTCCATAAATGTAGGCCTAATGTTTTGGATAGTTTTAGATGTAAATCATACATTTTTAAGTCATTTTCATTTAGTTTTTTATATTGTTGGCCTTTTTCTATTCCTATTACTCTTTTTTTGGCTGCTTTTTGATGAATGCTATTGCCTATTTTAACCTTTTTTCTTACAAATTTAGGGGTGACTTTATATTTTAGGCATAATTTCAGGAAATGTATCTTAGCCGCAATATTTCTCTTCTTAATTTGTAATTTTAAGTAGGTTTTTATGTCCGTTTTGTGTTATTTAGGTACAAATTATATGTTGTGAGGTTGTTTGTATTTGTATCCGCCATTTTCTTATTGACCACGTGTTGGGTGAATTGCTTCTATGACTTGTTCGTCTTGTATAATTAATGTGTTCAGTTGTTAACACTAACTCCACTTACTTTTTTTAAAACTTTAAGTTAAGGTAAGTGGAGTTAGTTTTAACAACTGAACACATTAATGTAGTATATATTACCACTCCATTGTCTACAGCTTCGTAAGTACAATTTTTACTTAATAATGAATTTTTAATGCTATGTATTTTTGGTGGTGCATAAAGGCTGGGTAGTACTGGATTATTCTGTGATATTCTGTTTTTCAGTAGTGGATAATGTTTTGACTTCATTTAATGTTTTGTTTAACATTTTATTGCATTTATTGAGTGGATTCTTTTCAATTGGTTTGTTGTGATTTCCTTTTAACATAATTTCAACTCTATTTATGTATTCATTTTAGTCTAAAATGGCTATTTTATTACCTTTATCTGCTTTTGACAAACTATTTTTCTCTTTCTTTTAGTTGTTGGGTGGCTATGTCTATGTCAGCTATGTAATCTTCTATATTATCTGAGAAATCTATACAAGGTTTTAGGCCTTTGTTTAGGAGATTGATTTCATTTTCTGAAAGTGTGGCATTTGAAAGATTAACTACTTTATCTGTTTTATGCGCGCGTGAGGGTGGAACTGCTTTTATTTGGTGTTTTTGTAGTTCTGGAGTTTCTTTTTTAATTTCTGGTTTTTGTTTATCATTTGTACACTTAAATTTTGATGTAGGTGGTGGTGTAAATTTTCCCATACGTGAAATCATAGTTTTTTCATTAGTTTTAAATACAGATCGTAAATATCTACGTCTATTTCATGTAGTTTTTTATACTGCAAGTTCTTTTCAATTTCAATAACCTTTGTTTCTGTGTTACGTGTAGGTCTTCTGGTGAAATATATATATTAACTTTTGATAAAATAAAAGGATTTCTTTATTCCTAAACTTTGAATTTTGTTAATTAACAGTAAAGTTAATTAGGAAAGACATTTTGCTATCTTGTAAGTTGGTGGTCAAATGTGTATAATCGGTCTCATACTATTGTTCTCTTTATATATATATATATGAATTTTTGGTAAACCATGCCTCCCAGGAATTGTAGAGTTGTTAGGCTTAATTTTTTTGCATTTCTTTATTTGCGTAATGTTTTTTGCTGTTTTTAATGTTGCCAACTTCCCTAATGATCTATTTTGGCTTATTCATTTTTTAACAGTGATTCTATTCTATTGACGTAATCCTCTTCATTTATTCCTTTTATCTGCTTTGGCATAAATAATCTGTTTATCATTTAAGGCTTTTATGAGTTGTTTGTTATAAGGCATTTTCTGAAAATCTATGTTTAATTTTTAATATTCTTTCTCATTGACTTTTAATTTAATATTTACTGATTTCTTTTAAATCTTGTATTGCTATTTCTATATCAGCAATGTAGTCTTGAATATTTCTGGAAAAGTCTACACAAGTTTTTAAACCCTTATTTATATAATTTAATGCTTTCTCACTTAGATTCTGTTAGATTCTGTTTTGATAAATTAATGATAGTGTTTGTGTTTCTAATTAACTTAAAATTGTTTTTGTTCTGAATTTTCCTTAACTTCATAAACTTTCTCTTTAGGTTAAGGGTTTTCTTTCATAAAAGCAGATTAAGTCTCAAAGTAATAGATCAAAGACACAAGTTTGCTATCACAAATGATGAAAGATGTGCAATTCAAAAAAATTACATACCACCCTAAAATGCTCAATAATTTAAATTTAGAATAATTTTTGTAAAAAAGTGAAAATAATGTAGCTTCCCAAAAGGTTCACAGTATTAAAAATGATCTTTCTGTAAAGATCTTATCTTCTGACAAGTCTGGTATCTACTGCAAAGACTGATCAGGTATGTATTGAAAAAATGAAAAATGTGTAAACCCATACCATAAAAACATTTCAGAAATATCCATTACAAATTGATAGAGAAATTGGCAGTGACAGCCCACTTTTGGTCAGAAAACAATGAAGTTGATAAAAAAAAAGAAAACTATGATAGGCTTGTAAACCTTTGGAACTGTCAATATGGGCAAAAATTTACATTATAAATAAAAACTGCACCATGAACTTTGAGAAACCATTGTTGTGTATATTTAATACATTTATCCAATTTCCTACATAATATGCTTCTACCAGTTGGTCATCTGTTAATGATGGGAGCAAATGTTCCCAAAACCTGCCAAATTAAAAAAAAAAAAAAAAAAGTGAAATGTCACCAAACCAACTCTATATAAATATTATTTGCTACTTCACCGTTAAACCTATATATTTACTACAGAATTATTTGCCATTTATCAATCTCTTAAACATATTCTTTCTATAGCTGCTGCCAATTATTTTATCTGCACTAACTCCTTAAGTGCCATTCAGATTTTCTAGGATATTGTGCTCATCTCATAGTACCATTAATCCAAGTTTATTTATATTTGTATCCACAGATACAATATGTTAACATTGTATGTATGCTATCTTTGGATTATTAAGATTTTGTTTGCATGGGTACCAAGCCATTTTGGCCTCCAAGGCAGATCTGCAATTTTACATTTTCCAGACCATTGTTGAGTCTGTTTTGTCAAATATCGAACCTGTCTTATGAAAGTGTATGCAAGATGTATCATACCTGGCATCGCTGTGAAATAAATAACTTCCTTGAATCTGCAATACTTTCAGATAATAGCAGACTTGAAGCAATTATAACTTAGTTGCAGATTGGCCATAGCCAAATTTTAAATTTTTTTATTTTATTGATGCCATTGTAATTTCTCTGCAGTTTAATAATTCTAAATATATATACCTTGTTCTGTGGAATAACCCATTTTAAATTGATGGGTTCTAATGCCTTTAAAGTTAAGGTGCCTCTAAACTAAAGAAAAGTAAAAGAAAAAACATCAATTGCTCAAAATAAAAACAAGTGTGTAATTACATTTTAATGCTAACTAAGCTAATTATTTGTTTAATCCATTGTAAGTGCTAGAGGCTCATCACTGGCATTTTCATAGTCATCAGAGAAATCAAGGTTGATATGCTAGTCATCAATGCTCCTTAAAATCAAAATCTTGGAAATTTACAATAATTGATAGTAACATTTTGTCATGTCCTATTTCTTTCATGAAGTCATTTTCTTGCAGTTTCTCTGCATATCTGTCACTCCTTATATTTGTTCATTAATGAGCATTTTCTTATCTTTCAATTTAAAAGTCATTTCTGTTTGCAACCTCTTTCCCTTATCTGAGCCCAAACATTGGATTACAGTAACAATAATGAGGTAGTGTAAGCAAGCTCAAGATTCCTTTTATTGGTAGAAAGATTCAATTTATGATTTTTTTGTATTGCTTGCTTTTGAATTGTGGTATGCAATAATAGTTTAATACTTCTTAGACTTTCACGGGTGGTGTTATAATTAAAACGGTTAAAATCTTCATAAATAAACCAGATAGATATAATCAATACGGTCATCTCTAGCAGTAAGGTATTGTTCGCCATCCACTGATGATGCAAACCAAAGTAGTTGGTGAAAGCTACCATGGCAAAACAGCCCAGAAGATTTTAATGTTTTAATAATAGTTTGGATTAGTTTTAGTTGTGTCAGATACTAAGAAGGCCTTTAGTTTGATGCGGCTTGTATGCTATATTGCTACATCCTGTGTAAAATGGAGGTTTAATGTACCACAGGACACAGCAATTTCTGTATAAAGTTGAAGGAAAAGGTAATATCAGAGAGTGTAGAATCACAAAAACTTTTGTATTGTTATAGACATTCAGTTCGGATTTTAAATTTTGCAAAAAATGCTGGGGAACATAAAATTGGAGAGTGTAAATGAATTAATGATGAATGCAGGAACACACAGTGAAATGATTATAAAATCTTAGGTAGATTAAAAGTAAAACTATTTAAAATCATGTTAACACCTTAAAAACACTGACGTTCCACTCTTAATTAAAAATGACAAGTGCGAGATCTATGGATGATTAAATAAATGGCCTTAAAATCAAATAGACAATTTGGGTTTTAACTGCATTCAGGACTATAGGAATCACAAATTTTGCTGCATATACTGTGAAATGGATATATATAAAATAAAAATTTAGGTAAATTACAAGGGACAAAATAAGTTCCAGCCTAAGAATTTAGATTGAAATAATTGAGGCATTTGGGTGTAAATAATGGTAACTGATATTTTCCTTAAAATTGAGATTTTGTTTTAACTCAATGCTACTATTTTTACAAAGGGACAACAGATGGCGGACAAAATAAAGTTCAAAATGAAGTTGTTGTTTTTATAGCTATTGCAAAATAAAGCTGATATATTCAAACAGTGATTATGGGTTTGATAACTCTGATAAGGGTCCAGACTATGATCCAGATGTGCCAGATAACTTATCTTCTGTATGAAACAGCGGATCTGAGCTAAGATATATAAACCAGCATGTAAACAATGTCATCTGTTGTAGATACCATAGTTTAAATTAAAGATCTGTGCATTTACAATGATTAAAGTTTATTGTGAATTAAAATAAAGTTGTTAGTGTATACTGAATGTGACAGTGGTCGACAGACAGATGTGTCTTACAGATTTACCAAGGTTTGAAAGTAGAAGCATAAAAAAACTCATTCCAGTTAATAGAAAAAAATAAAAGATTTTAAACCATGAAATAAAACTGGGAATTAAACTGCTGAAACATCTCCACAACCCATTGGAGTTATCCACTTGGGAAAAAATTTTCATATTAAAAAATAGAGAAAACCTAATGAACTTCAAGTTTTCCTCCTATGGATGAATCCGGTAACCTCCTACTTCAACCAACAGAGGCCACCACAAGAACATCTGGTTGTTCAGCCATCGTTTCCAGTAACAGCGGTTCAGTGAGCAACTGAAGATGGGAGAGATTCTCCTGAAATGCATCTTACTTTTATTAAGTGGAGTTTAGTGTAAAAAATGAATACCTAAGTTTAGGTTATATTACCACTCCATTGTCAACAGCTTCATAAGTACAATATTTATATAAAAGATTTTAAAGTTCTACCCTTTGATATTTTAGTGTCTTTGGACATAGTATCTTTGTTCCCGAGTGTTCCAACTGACAAGCTTTTATCGTTTTTGAATGATTGGTTAAAGGAGATGGGAATTAATGAAACTCATAGGAAAGAATATGTCCACCTTACTAACATTTGTATAAACCAGTCATATTTTACATTTGCAGGAGAGTTCTATAAACAGAAAACAGGACTGAGAATGGGAAATCCTTTGTCCCCGTTTATTTGAGTACATTTGAAACTCACATAATTTCCGCCTTTGCACATTATTTTAAATGCTGGTGCAGATATGTTGATGACATTTTTAGTATAGTGAAAAAAGAATTTGTTGAAGATGTTATGAAGCTTTTAAATATACAAGATAGAAATATATCCTTCACAGTGGCAACAGAAACAAAGGGAATGTTGCCGTTTTTAGATATAAAAATTAATAATAATCATGGAAACTTAGAATTTGGAATCTATAGAAAGGATATGCACACAGATAACTATATAAAATCAAATGAATTTAACCCCGTAGCTCACAAGCACTCAATTTTCAACAACTTAACACATAGACTGGTGAATTTACCAATCAGTAAAGAGTACAAAAAAGAACTTGAGAAGATACAGGAGATTGCCATTATAAATGGTTTTAACAAAAATTTAGTAAACAAAAAACTTAATAGATTCCTAAAGAAGAAATTGATTAAGAATACCACCACACTAACTGAAAAAGAGAGACCGGTTTTTAAAAAATTCACCTACCATCCAGTAGCTATGAATAAATTCCAAAAAAATTTTTAAAGAAATTAACATAAAATTGGCACCTGTTAACAGATACACTTGAAAAATGCTTTAATGGACAACAGTTTTATTAACATTCCACAGGAGAAAAAGTCGGGCATCGACAAAATAACATGTAAAGAATGTGATAAGATATATGTTGGAAACACTAAAAGGAACATCTCAGGAACATTAAGTACAAACAGATTGATAGATCAGCAGTGTCACACCATTTTTGGAAAGATAATCACGACATAAAAAGAGAAATAAAGTTACTAAAAGAAGCACACGGACTTACAGAATTGGACACATTGGAGAAGATTTACATTCACAAACGTAGGGATCATCTTATAAATTTCGACATTATAAGAGAATGTAATGCCAATTTCCAGTTTATAAAGAAAAAACACCACCAGGACGAAGCCACTGGTCCTTATAGATGTTAGTTTCTCATACCAGTCGTCAAGTTGGTTGAAGATGGAGAGGATGTTCTCTTCGAAACCAGTCCCACCGTATTTAAAAGTAAGTGAAGCATAAGAGTGTGTTAGACGACAGATATATTATAATGCACAATGTGTCAACATTATCTCTGTACAGTTTTTTGCGAAAGTACCAACAATCTCATTCTCCTTCAATTCCATATGGCTCGTGATCCATTGTAAAACTATTTCTGATTTGGATTGTATAATTTTCTTATTTTATTTATAGCATATGTTGGTGAGTATCTGTAATTCATTATACTTTGTAGTGCTGCTTTAGAGTCGCTTAGGATAACACTTCTTTTATTTATGTTTGGTCTATACAATAAATTTTCTAAAGCTGCTCTAATGGCCATTATTTACCATCAAAATTGTTAGCATACTGTCCCAAAGGTTTATATTGTCAGAATTCTTTACAGTATATTCCAAAAGCTGCTTCTCCATTTTAAGAGATCCATCTTTATACACACTACACCATGTATCAGTCAGATAATAGTTGTTTAGTGTACTAAGGGCTGTCAATCTTAATACTTCAGATGGGTCATGCTTCTTGGAGACCATTGTATCCAGATTAGTTTCACATTGATATCTATGTATTGTAAAGAATCAGTTGGTATAATGACAGGTTTAGTGTTTATTTTTTAAATTTTGTCTAAATTTTCTTTCTGTATGTAATTTTTGAAAGTCTGTTGTGTTTTTAATTGGTGTGTACTGTCAGGAATAGGAAACCTGTGTTGATTACTTGTTAATTTCTGTCCGAAATAGCAATTTTAATATCTAGCTTTATTTTAATTAGCAGATTGTTAGTCATGCTGTACATTGTAGCAATTGGTATTGTTTTAACTGCTGCTGTTATTATTCTTAAGGGCCTAGATTGTATTTGCTTTCTTAATTATATTGTTGATCTGTTCAGAGAAAGAATGGTTTTTTGCCAAGTGTTATACTAGGATATTTTGTATGTTCTTTCTCTTGTAGTACATTATTGATTTTAAGCTTTAAATCATCAGTAATGTGTTGAAGACTGAAAAGCGGAAAATTGCTTTTGGTGTTTATTTCCATATTATTGGTGGATATCCATATTTCCATGCTATTGAAATTTTCTGCATTTCATTTATTAGTTTTTTGTAGTGTTGTTTATTCTGCTTATTTTTTGGGCTAATCCATATGACAATATCATCTGCAAACAATCCCATATTTGCCTTTGGGAAATCTGCTAATATTTTGTTAATGTAATCTATGAAAATATTTAAAAGAATTGGACTGGAGGACAGCACCATGAGGAAGGCGTATGTTAGTATGCCATTTATAATTAAAATATTCATTGCCAAAAATTGAGGGTGATATATGCAGACAAAAGTAAAGAACTCAAACACTTTATAAATATGTCTCAATAAGACTGGAATAATGATTCCAAAGACAGCAATGAAATATAGTATTTATTTACGTTATATTTACATTCTCATTAAGCTCTAATTTTAATGCACCAAAGTTGTTGTATAAGAAATTTAGAGGGGTTCACACCCATATAAAAGAGTTTAGAATGAAGAAAATAAACTAGATTAGTAATTAAAGAATGCTCACTTATAAAATGAATACTATAATTTTAACAGTCCTCAGAACTTAAAACTAACCAATGGTTAAGATCATTGTATAATTGAGTCAAACTACACACTCTTATTGCTCCACTTGTTTATAATCATACAGTGATCTTGAGTATATGATTAGCTTTACTGTAAATGTTCCAACTAACATTTCTAGTTACTAACCTTTAAATTTTTGCAAATAGTAGGGAAATAAGTACACACATCAAACCTAACCTCATGTGCATCCTATTAACCATATTTCCTTAAACTGTCAAGGGTATGCAAACCGATTAAGTATTATTAGATATCTGTGTTTAATTTGCTTCTGGAAACTTTGGTAATATAAATATTTAGCCATATCATGGTGCATATCAAATCTGTCTCTATACTGTCTAGGAGCCTCAGGCTTTTCATTAAACATTTTATGGCAGTAATATCTATTTGGAGATAATTTTGTTCCTTTATATAATTAATTGAAATCAGGTTACATGTTTTTGCATAGAAAGAATTTTGTATTTTTTCATGGTGTTCTTGAACCACTGAAAGTTTTTACTGATATTTTTGCTAACTTTCAATAAACTGATATGAAATTACTAATGTGACACTGAACACATCGCCTGTTATTGCATTTACTAAAATTTAAGTCCTATTTATAAAATAATGTGTCTTAAATTTCACACGATGCAACGTAAAGGTGCTTATGTTCAGTTAGTGAAGCTAAATGACACAGATATAAACCTAAAGCAAAATTTCTAGGTCTATGGATATAAAATGATCTGAAGTAGAATGCGCGCGCGCGCGCGCACACACACACACACACACACACACACACACACACACACACACACACACACACACACACAAACACAAACTGGAATCTAATTTAAGTAAAAATATGTATTCTGCAATACTAAATTTAAGCAAAATTTCTATGGGGAGAGTTTTCCCAGGGTTTTACTTATTTTAGCCTTTTGTTTTGAATTGATTAGATAATTGAGCAGTGTTAAAGTATTTTATTTATTTTTGTTAAATTAGTTTGTAAAAAATGTCAATTTAATAAAAGTTTATTTTAAAAATTAAAATCTAAATTGGAACTTGCACAATGAAGCCAATCATATAATTGATATTGTTGTACGATTTAGTTGAACTACACACTCTTAATGCTTCATTTCCTTGTCATAGTATATAGAACAGGTTTCGAGAACATTTGGTTCTCAGCATCAACCAGGCTAAAATTCAACTGTTGGATAATTTGTTAAGCTGTGGGAATGTGTATTCTGCTCTGGTGACACTGTGATAAACTTGTAGTTTTTCATCCCCGGCAGTGTCAAAGTTCTAGACTGTCTTTGTATTTGTAGATGTAGATTTTCTCCCCAGTTGCTAGTTCTGTAGGTCCTTGTACTGATTTTAATAATTTTGCTTTATTCACTATGTTGTGATTTTCTGTTCAAAAATATGCTGCTGCAGATTTCTCTATTTGCTTGTACTTTTATGTTCCTGAAATGTTGCTTTAACCGTGTGTCTATATTTCTCTTTGTTTTTCCAATGTAAATTTTCACACATTCTGCACCATTTATTTTGTAAATACCTGATTTTGAAAAAGAATAAATAGTGCTTTAAAATAGTTTTAAAAAAGAACTAGTACACAAAAAGGTGTAGAAATTCAAGAGACAAAAATGTATCAAAGAAACCACAACACTTTCAGCAAGAAAAGATAGCTAATTTTTAAACAATTCACATATCATGCATGGGCTACAAAAAATTTCAGTATATTTGGAAAAATTTTAATATCAGGTTGGCACCTGCTAATAGATTCAATGTTGAAAACCTACTGATAGACAATGTTAGTGACAGTACTCCAAAAGAGAGAAATCAGGTATATACAAAATAAATTCTGCAGAATGTGAAAAAAACCTACATTGGAAAAACAGAGAAACGTAACACACATGTGTTCCTTTAACACATGGTTAAAGGAACATTTCAGGAACATAAAGTACCAGTAAATAGAGAAATCAACAGTAGCATATTTTTGGACAGAAAATCATGACATAAATATAAAGCAAAATTATTAAAATCAGTACAAGGAACTACAGAACTAACAACTTGAGAAAATCTAGATATACAAATACAAAGACAGTCTAATGAACTTCGACACTGCCGGGAATGAAAACATAAACAAGTTTATCACACCACCACCAGAGCAGAGTACACATTCCCACAGCTTAACGTATTATCCAACAGTTGAATTTTAGCCTGGTTGATGATAACCAAATGTTGTTGAAACCAGTTCTATACATTATGACAAGTGAAGCATTTTTTAATTATTATTAACGTTGGAGGGCATTAGTGTCCCATTCTATTCAGGGCGTGAAATGGGCAACAAATCTTCTTTCAGACTTGAGGTTCTTTTTCGTGCTGTAAATGTACGACTTGGGACACATGGATTTACTTCCCTTCCGAAGGAAGCCATACTTAGTATTTTTATGCCTGAAAAAAATCCATCGGCCCTGGCCGGGTTTGAATCCGAGATCTTGGGTTTAAAAGGCAAGTATTGTTACCACTACACCACCAGGAACGACGAAGCATTAAGAGTGTGTAGTTGAACTAAATCGTCCAATAATATCAATTACACTTTATTTTGCACATATACATGCTTTAATTAAATATGGTATAATATTCTGGGATAATTTACTAAAAGTTAAATTAATATTTAAGTTGCAAAAACAGGTAAAAGGAAAAACTGCTAATCATGCAAACCTCTATTCAAAAAATCTATATGTTCTTCCCTTTTCATGTGATTATGTACTCAAAATTGTTTGTTAAACAGAATAATAAATGTAGAGCACTCCATTTCAAACCTGCTGGCGCTCTAGCGGGTCATATGGCATGTGGCATATGGCAATACGAAAACCCATATGCAGTTTTTCTTCTTGTCATTAATAAACCCCATTTCAATGCCACTTTTTAAACATTTCAGTTATGCATAGTCTTAAAGGAACAGCATCTCCTGGAAAACATCAAAATTTGCATGCACATCTGTCGTAAGATTGTCTCATTTAAGAGTGAGTTTCAACAATAGGTATTTGTTGCTCAACACTGTACCACACCACTATAAATAAGGAATTTACTATAACTCGCATATTTTCAACAAGATATGGAATTTACTATAACTTGCATGTTTTCAACAAGATTTAGATTGATACTGAATAGTCTATTCCATGCTTATACTCTGGATAGTGTCATATTCCAGAATCATACAATACATCTTACACCTAACCACATAGTAATTTTTAACCAGACTTAAAACTGGCCATAATATCTCTCCATATACAGTGAAAATAATTGTGTTCATTAATATCCTGAGGTGTTCAGTTGAGGCTGATGGTAAGGACAGCGTCTTGTTTGCTGGCATTTACGGCACAAATCATCTGTTCTAGCAAGATTCATGTTTTTTATAATCCCATCCCAAATAGAACTCTTCCTTTTTTTTTCTCCTATAAATTATAATGATTAACCCTAAAGTACCTAAGTCTCTCTGGAAAAATGGAATAATTTTGAGAAAAACTCTATTGGTTATACTACTTGCCTTTTAAGATATGAGTTTGATCCCAGTAGCTGATAATGAAATTTGTGGCAGATAAACTGGGATCTACGCATGTTTCCTTCAGATACTCTTTATTTTCTCTACTATTCTGCCAACTTATCCTTCGTCTGAGCCCCTCCCGTAAGAAGGCTGTAGGTGAGTTGTATTTGGTTAGGCATTGTATTTCCATTGCCATTCAAGATTGAGTACACTTTGGTGGGATGGTCAGCAGTTTCAATCAACCCTGGAAATGCCTGGTAAGCGGGAGAGCACATGCTATATCAGCATATTGCATATGTGATTACTGGCAATTTCTCTGTGAGTGGCTTTTTTTTCCTCCCTTTTTTTCACCTGTAAAAGTGTTGGGACAGGGCAGCATTTTAAGCTATTGGCTATAGAAAACTTTCAGGGTGAGGTACTCCTATGCTGTTCAATCATCAGCCAAATTAAAGGTACAGAGCTTAAATCGCTGCTTTCTGCTGTCTGACAAGTGAGTCAGTAAGACCACAACAACAACAAAAATAATAATAATAATAATTGATAAATAAAAATTATAAAACTGCCATAATGCTGGACTGTGGTGTCCCCAAGCTTATATATTTAAAATATAGTGTGGTTATACATATTTGGTACATTAATATTGAACAATTAATTTTAGTTAATAACAGAAGCTAAAAATGAGTAAAAGATAAGTGGTTTGTTAAAATAGGCGCTCTCAAAGAACAGACTGGAGAACGGAACGAAAACTGAATTCGGAGACATTTGGAGTGGCATCAGCACGGCGTGGTGGATATCGTGGCCGAGGTTATTATGGTAATCGCGGAATGGGTGGCATGTACAGAGGAGGAAACTACAGAGGATACAGAGTGCAAGGCCAGCGAGGAGCAAGAAATACTACGAACAACAATAGCCCAGCAGTGAATTCGTTGAGCAATCCTCAGCCACGAGTGATTACACAGAGTAAGAATCTGATTTATTATGTATGTGCTCGCATTTCGTAAAGAAGGGATAAAGGCAACTAAAATATAGTTTACTTATTTAAGGTATAATCATCCATTATAATTTAGCTTTTTTTTAGACCTGATTAGACATCTCAATCTGCTGACTCAAAAAAGAAAGTATTTGGTGAATAACACTCCTGTATGATATCTAAACTATACCAATTTAACTATAAGTTGTATCATGTCATTAAGATTGATAGTGGAGGCAGAAGGCTAAGGTCAAAATTTGTGTGTCCCACAAGTGTTTTAGCTAATACGTACGTTAGCCTCAAGATGTTATATGTGGCAAAACATCATTCCATTATTTTTCTTGCAATTTTGTTAGCAGTTTCGTTCTGGAATGAGTCCAATGATTCTCTCCTTTTCCCCTTTATTTCTTAATTTCATGAACTATCATTTTAGCTTGTTTAAGAATGTGGTCTGATTATTCCTATTTAAAATTATCAGAAAACAAAATTATTTTATGCTGTAAGGAATTAATGCAACAATTTTTACCTTCAGTAGGTAATGAAAAAAAAAATTAAAATTAAATAACAATCTTACATAATGCACTTTAAAGAGAAAGAGTGTAAAAATAAAAATGAAAAAGTAATGCTTTGAACAAAATAACTAAAATAACAAGAACTAGAGAAGCAGAAATAGATAAAACACTTAAATAGTTGCAGAAATTTTGCTATGTTTCGAACCCCATGCATTCTTCTTTCTATAAAAATAAATGCGATTTATTAGGGAATCTTAAAGTTTTATGGAATTTTTAGCATTGTATGTATTCTGTACAGTTTGCAGTTCACTTTTTACAGAGTCTGCTCCTGTTGTTTCTTCTTTTCACAAATTTATCCATATAAGTATTGTATTATTGCCATATTGATTAAATCATGAACAGGAACTTTTTTAGGCTTCTTACCCAAACTGTAATTTGCTGCACCAGTGAGTAATGGCAACACAATTAAGTTTTGTTGCCATAACAAAGAAAATGACTTGTACTTGGATGTAATAACTAAATTTTGGATATTATTGTCGTATGGAACAGGTAAACATGTGGCAAGAGTTTGATATCAAAGTGGGGGTGTAACACGAACCTAGCCAGCTTCTGTTTGTTTCGGAACCTTTACCATCTTGTTGGACAAGGAAAGTAAATTAAAAATGTTCTTAAGTGCTTTCTAACCAATAAAGGCTCTAAATAAGATATCTTTACTCCCAAATAGTGACCGCCACAGGTGGCCAAAGTTGTTAAGGTGCAGACTCATGAGCAGGAGATATGGGGTTTGATTCCCACCAGGACCATCCTCCCTGACAGGTTTTTTCCAGGTTTTCCTCGGTCCTCACAAATGGCAAATGCTGGAAAGGTACCCTAAACTTGTACCTGGAATGCTTCCTTCCTTTAAAAAAAATAAATCATTCTCCAATTATTTCATTTCATGTATCAAAAAATATCCTCCTCAAACAGTGAGATTTAATTATTTAAATAAAGCAAATAAGTAGTGAGAATTATACAGTAAAAACCTTGGAAGTGAGCTCATTAAAATAAATATAGAGAATAAGCCCTAATCAATATACTTTACATAGGAGACCATACAATAAATTTTCTGTTTACCAAACATCAAATAAAAAAATAAAAAAAAAATTGAAGTCTAAAAACATTCCCTGACTTGCTGGAAAGTGCTGGGTGTTACTAGCTCCCAGGGTTCGGTCTGCAGCAAATTTATCCCAAGTATGACATATGGAGTGGCATGAGTCAGCAGTGAAAGTTATGAAGGTGCAGCATCACACGTTTCAAAGTGGAAATTTTTCTTACCCAATAATCTTCATCTTCAAGCACTCCACGAATATTGGTAGATATTTGATATAAACAGTAAACCATAGATGTTTTTATGTGTCAGCTAGATATTTGTGTACAAATCATTGTTGCTGTATATAAGCTAACCACGAAAAATATGAAAGGACATTGCATCTATAACTGAGTCTTTCACTGAAGTGGAAACTTCAGTAGCAACTTAGAAGTGTATGGGTTGTGCTAGCAGATATTCTTCTGAATGCCAAAAGTGAGAGAAGATTAGTTCATGCAAATTTAAAGGATTTCCTTCTCAGGATGCTGACAAGATACCAGAGGGGAAAATTTTATTTTGTAATGTGCGAGATGTAAAGTAGCCTGAAAGAAAATTTATTTTAATGCTATATATGAATATAGAAACACAAACTGGGTTTCAGCATTTAAAGGATGAGAAAATAATTGCTCTAACAATTTAGAAAACTTTAAGAGTTTTTGAAGAAATGAAACTTTGGACTCTGCCAGTCAATAAGCTCAGAAATGCAAAGAACTGTTTATGGTAAAATGCACAAGCGAATCTTTGCAAGATGCCTATACATTAACAAAAAGCTTTATATATTATTAAGAGAAGGTGGTTGAAAAAATGAGTGAAATTGTTGCAGAAGAAATTAGATGTCTGGTCAAGACAACTAGTGCAAATGGAATTTTTGCTCTTGCCAAATGAATTACAATATGATATATTTATGAAAATGCTGGTGAAGAGTTACCAGCAATTAAACATTTTCTGTTCTAAAGATGGTGCATGCTAGGTACACCTGTTATCTAATTGCTGAGAGATACTAAACCATTTTCCGACTTGGAGCAGCTGATTTAAAAAGTTAAGCGTTAGTAAGGGCATGTTAAATGTTAGAAAGGATGCAATATTCTGTGGCATCTTTTTACATTAAGGCAAAATGGGGAAACATGGATTGAGGCATGCATCTGCTATAGTGAATATTTCAAATCAGTGGAAAGTGTTGATTAAAGAGGAAGCTTTGTCTTGAATTCTGTGCATATGTTACCAGTAAAATACCTTAGGGCTTTTAGATTTTATTAATAGTTATAGAAAATAATTTAACATTCTTAGTGACAGTGAAGTCCTATCTATTAGTGTGTTGAAATAGAAGGAATGCTACATTACTAAAGAGCAAAATTAGTTTTTTCCCCATTGAGTAGCTTTATTTTAAATAAACTGAGGTTAAATCAATTGATTATACGGAAATGACAAAAAAGTTAAATAATTTGAATAGTGTGTCTAGCAGTGCTGGAGTTGTAGTAAAAAAAATTATTTAGTATTATAAAAAGCATGTAGGATTCAAAACAGTGTAGCCATTGGCAAATATTTTATTGGGAAAGAAGTTTAATTCTGATGATAAACTAGAGGGGAGGTTGATCTAGAATCAAAGGACACTTTATTTAAATATGCTCTTAATGTGTCTGTAGATAAAGCAACAAGTTTTTCAATGTACAAATCTTTGCAGGTGGATAGTGGCCAATTATTTACTTCTAAAACCCATGTATATTAATTACTGCACATTGCAACTAAATGCTAAAAAGAGAGAAAAATGTAACAGACATTTTAATATAATCCAAAACTAGAACTTATATTTATGTAACTAAAAATTTGATTAAAAACTGATTTTCATTTAAGATATAAAGCTAAATTGATTATTTATGATAAATTAATGGGATTGCAGCCGAGTGATGTACATAATGATATCAAAAGCAATGTTTTTTGTTTTGTTAGGCAACAAAGACACTTTTTAAGCACATTTTCTGCTAATATTTGACTGATAAAAATTCTAGGCCTTGGAACCATGTTATGGAATTAGTCAATTGCATCTGCTAGTGAATAAATATATTTTTATGATGCAGTCTTTCTGTTTCATTGTTGTGTATAGTTTTATCTTAAAATGAAGTCTTAGAGAGGCTCCTAACCTAAATATCAGGATTTCTGGAGGAGCTCAAGATGTTTTCATTTGTGGTCTTATTATGGAAACCTGAAAGTCATTGTAATATTCGTATAGTTTTGTAGTAGGATGAAAAAAACAACTGCAAGGAAAAATTAGACAATTTATAGTCTTTAAGTTGATATAATGTGCATACCTATTGACTGCATTGCTAATATGAAAGTTTCCTCACTACAACTGGTGCCTTTTAGCTCTGTTGTAGTGTGCAGATGTGTTTTACAAGTTAATATGATCAAAAAATGTTTTATTTATGTAAATTTTTGAAATACAGCTCATTAAAAATTAAAGGGTTAATGGTGGTTTCTGTGGATGGTCACCTGGCAGCCAAAAATATGCTGCAGTTATCGGAATCTCATTTAGATAGGAATGTGGACAGTACGATATAATTGGCACTTACCAATAATCTTTCTTGCAATTTGCACTCCAGCAGCTGTTGTTTATACAGATTCATTTTTGGGTGTTTCCAATTCTCATGTGGAATTAAATGTTTTGGCAGAGTAGTTTGTAATGTCTATTTGCTCTGGAAACTGTGATTAACTTGAGACATAATCAATTTCACTTGTTACTACTGGTAGCACAACTGGATAAGGTGTACCTTATGCCTGTAATAAAATCAAACCATTTAAAGTTTTAAGGTACTGGCCTAATGGAAAGTTCTCTTGGGGAATGGAGCACTATCCTGTGAATTTTGGGGAAGGATATTATGCTCAATGTATTACTTTATTAAAAAATGAAGGATACACTAATATTTCACCAGAATGGTATTGCTGAACTGTGTTCCAAAAGATAAGCCAAAATTTTACGTTTATAATGTGCCCTTGCTGAATCAAAACTCTGTTAACAATAAGAAAATGCAATTAAAAAACTATATATTATATAGCTATATATTACTATAGAAACTAATTGAAAATTCTTAAGTTACCTGCATGTTCCTAAATTCATCAATACAGCCTACTCCAAATTGCCAATATTGATGCTTATTTTTGGGTAAGTGCCTTAAGAGGAGTTTTCAACATAAGCTTTCAAACCTTTTGATTATTATGCCCTCTTAAGACCTGCTTCCTTGCATTTGATGGTGCTCCATGGTTAACTATAGATTTCAGGTTCACTGTTGGCACAGCATTGGAATAAGCAGTTTTTCAAGTGATAATTGTGTCCAGTTCAGCATGCAAATCCCTCAGTAAAATGCACACCACACATATGTGCATTTAAAACGCATGTATTACTGTATTTTACAAAGTTAGGATTCTTGGGTAACCTATGATACATTAAATTTGTTCATTTCGTTTCACACTAGTTTTCATAGATAGCTAAAGCATAATTTGCCATTTTGCCAGTTGCTTTCATGTATTATGTATGCAACACAATGTATATGCATAACATAATGCAACACTTTTAGTTTTCTAACTAATCAATGTATTATCTGGTTCACTAATTGACTATTTAACTAATGTGTATTTTCTCCATCTGAGTCCCAGCTACAAATTGCCAAGAACTTATACAAAATATGAGGCCAAACTCATAAAGTTTTACATTGATGATGAAATGTGCAGAACATAAAACAGACTTCTTCTGCGCATCGTAAATGAACACATCCTGGGCGCTGCCATTATTTGTACTAAAGTTTCAATTTTGGCTCATAAGATTACATCCAAGTTCCAGCCAGTTGGATGATTCTGTCAATGAAAATTCAGCCTGCCTTGTGTAACATTCAAATGGTTGCCTGCAAGGGCATAATGGTGCCATTTCTGAACCTTAATAAGATATCTGAAAAGCAAATTTTTGAACATGTGCAATATTGTCTAATGGGTTGTTCATTCTTGCAGCCAGCTCCCTCTTATCAATTGGCCTATCCACCTCCAGCATGTGATGCAACATTTACATTTATGTTCTAGCAAGGTCATGACATTCTTTAACATTTCTTCCATGCAACATAATTATAATTCATGCTTGTAATTAAACTTAGAAATACTTTCTTTGACACCACTACTTTAAACCTTCATAAGTATCAATCTCTTAAGCTCTGCAGTATGCATTGAATAGGTTTGCCTTCCCTCTACCAATACAGTTAAATCAAATTCAAATTGAAAAACAGCCAAGCTTGGCAAAACTTTTAAATTAATTTTGGAGGTACACATTCATGTTAAATATATACTGCTAGGAGAAGAAACCTTTGCCTTTCGTAGATAATTGAGAAGGTGTGAAGGCACCCATGTTGAAAAAAATTCTAAAAATGTATCTCGAGACTTACCACTCACTTTTTGGCAGACAACCTATCTCTCTCACCTTCAAAAGTTCATTGATCCTTACTCTAGAATACATCCAGAAAATTCTAGGGAGAAAAAAAGCAATAATTAGGTGCATTCAAGGTGACTGGACACAGACTCATCCATTAGCAATTAAAGTAAAGTGCTAAGAAATCCTCAAGAATCTCATTAAAACTTCACAACTTAAGATGCACTTAATCTAATTCCAGGAGAATATCAGCTCCAAGTTTGCTCTAAGATTTTGGCATAATATGAAAACTCCTGAGCAAAAGGAAAATTAAAACACTTGATCAGTCCTCATCTATCAGAGATATAATTCTCCAGCTGGATCTGTTCTGCACACTATGACATGGCACCAGTTCATGCCATTTTTTGCAGATATGTTTTCCCAGGTTACTCATGGAACCTAAAGCCTTGACTTCCCGTGATGCATGATGGAAGTAGAGATTCGTCAGTTCTGTGGAGAAGGACACCAACCAAGTATAGTACAATTTGACCAAGCATTATGTAATAGATTACAGCAGTTCACTGAACAGAAGGCAAAAAATCTGCCTTTAAGATGATTACATCATCAGCAAAGGCATGATGCTCCATGGTCTCTAATGATTCGGAAACCAGAGAGACAAAGCTGACATTCACAGGCTTGGAGTTCAGACTATAAAGAAAGTTAAAAAAAAAAACGCTTGTTACAAGTAATTAGGCTTACAGAAAAAATCCTGAATAATTAATAAATGCAAAGAAACTTAAAACCTAAGTAATATATATCATTTGGAGCGCTAAGCCAACAGTATAAGAGAGGGGAGGTGTGAGAACTCCTGGAGTTGAAGGAAAAAGGGAATAAAAAAACAGTGGCTATATTGAAGCATACAGAGGAAGAATTGGGACCTTTAATAGAATAAAGTGAAATTGATTTAAAAGAAGACATGGAAAAAAGGCGTTAAAAATGTTTATTTTATTAAATGTTATTGGTATATTATTGATAATTGGAGGAGTTGAAATTGATCCTAGACATAATAATATGAACCAAGCTGTAATGGAAGAGATTATGTCTACAGTAAAGGGCATGGATGAGAATGGGAAATAAATAAAATGGGGTTGAAAAAGAATTGATGTAAATTAAGGATAAATAAGATGCAATATGCAAGATGTGAGAACAGAGGAGCCGAACATCAAATGAAGAATGAAGGGTGTGGAGGAGAGATATTGAAAATAATTTAGTTATCTCAGGAGTCGAGGAAAGGAGTATGGCCTATACAAAACATCCAAAGATTTTGAAAGGAAGATTGGGAATGGTGTTAGGGGGTTGCGAGACTGGTGAAGCTTTCAGAGTGGGAAAAACAAGAATGAAATTGTGAGATTTATATCTGTGCAGCTTGTGTAAGTCGTCTTGAAAGCTAAGCAATTAAAAGGAACAGAAATATCAGTGGAACAATAAGCCCTTAAGAAATTAATGCAGCAAATAAAGATAGTAAGATCAGAGGGCAAATGGACTTTCATTCATAATCTAAGTTTGGTGATTTGGTGGGCTGATGGTGGTTGTGCAGGAAAGTGACATTAGGAACAAAAGATTGGGTCAAAGGAAATAAATCGGCTTGATGCATCCACAGCGTAGGGGATAGAAACAACATTGACAGGAAGTCCAAAGGGCAGTTAGAGAGATTGGGCTGTTGGAATCTACAGTATTTATGTGAAAGGAAGGTGGCAGAGAGAGGATAATGTGAAAAATGATTTAGAAAAGAGTGATGTGGGAGAAACAGTGAAAGTAGTTTAAAAAAGAAGGGAGGAAATATAAGTAGCACATGGACTGGTGGAGAGAAGGAAAAAGGCATGGTCAAAGAGCAAAGATAGGTTACAGAAGTCAGCATTATATAGACTCCTAAAGAAGAATAAAAACTTTGGAAGAAAGACATCAGAAATTTAATTTAGTAATATCAGATCTTGAGGAAAGAAGAGAGTGGCTTATTTAGGAAGTGAGAATTTTTTGGAAGGGAGATTAGAGATTGTTCTGAATGGATGGAAAATTGCTGAAGCTATTAATTGGAAACAATGGAAGTAGAAGGATGATAGTGATTAAGTTAGTAACCATGCAAATTGTCTATGAAGTGCTGAAATGATCTAAGAAATTAAAAGGGATGAATCTATTTATTAATAGAGATTTATCATTAGAGCAGAGAATTTTGAAGAAAGAACTGGTGCAACAGATGAGGCAGGATCAGAGGGGTGAACATGCATACATTTGTAACCTGTCTCTGGATCGATAATTGGCTAGCAGATGAATTTGAAAAGGATCTAAGGGTCATCAATCGAAGGAACAAAGAGGAAATGAATCTGCAAACTGAAACAAAAACAAAATAATAGGAAGTCCAAAGGTTTAGGCAGAGACAAATCAAAATGTCTGGATAGGGATTTGGAGCCCAAATGCAAACGAAGAAGGGGGAGAATGATGATGCTGCAAAAGAGGAGAATATCTTCGAACAAGAGTCTGTCTCGGCTGCCCAGCTGGTGAGACAAAGTAGGTCAGTGCAGGAGTGTTGAGCAAGAGAGTATCAGCTGAGTCAAGATCAAGTGTTTCCAGTATCATATCCACTCCAAGAGAGAGCCTACTGCAAATTGAAGGAGATACTGTGTGGCATAGTGTATATGATGCTGCTGAGGATCATTGGGAGGTACTGTCTGTCTATATATCCCAAGAGTGGAAAAGACTTATGAGCAAGAGAAGTTGGACACATTTAGATTCCATTCTGGCTAATTATAGGGCATTTATAAGTGCATGGGGACATGTGTTTTAGATTGTTTTGTGTAACGATAAAAATTTGTGTAAAGTCTGTGAATTTTAAGTAACAAACATGTTTGGAACAAGTTCACATTTTCTACTTAATAGTGTCATGATATAGTGAAGAGAGCTTTGAAAGTGGAAGAGATGATGCATGTGTATTTGACACAAAGATAATTAGGTATAAATGGGTCCCAGGGAGGACTGATTGGATTTGGGAAATGTTGTATTCATTATGGCTAGGATGTGTTTGCATGGGATCATTTTAATAATTTCTTTAGGTAAAGAATGCTGCAGAGCTGTGTGAGTTTGTACTTAAATGGACTGGAAGTGGCATGATTATAAGCAATAGAGGGAAAAATAAAGTTTATGAATATTGGTTTTAGGAGGCATTTGGAGAAGTGATAGATATGTACTTAGAACTTTAATAATAATAATAATAATAATAATAATAATAATAATAATGTAAAGTATATTTGTTAATTAATGATTGATGAACTTAAGATGAATTAGAATAGGGAAGGAGTTAAAAGAGAGCAAGTAGAAGACCATTGGTGAACCAAAGACAGTTTAGCAATGGTTCTAGATATTACTTAAGGGATGTCTTTATTATGCTATTATATTTTGTTATTGTTTTAGGAATTGAAATTATATGTTTAATTTAAAATTAATTAAAGAAACTGTTATAATACAAATTATATCCAGGAGGGTTAAATAGGTGAGGACCTCTTGTATTTATTTATCTAAGCATTTCAATCAATCAATCATATAGACTCCGAATGGAAGTATTCTTGAGCTGGATAAAGACAAAGCGACATCTTTAAGAGAGGGAATTGAGTTACAGAGCAAGAAAGTATTAAGAGAGATTCAGAAACAAATGATCTCAATAGGGTACAGAGAAAGTAAGGAGATGAGGGTTTAAAAAATAAAATGTATATGGGGATGTAGAAATAACTACTAGCAAAGATAGATTTGGGGCTAGTGTAAATGGGTTAATGTAAGAGAATGTAGAGATGAAGATTTTTCATATATGTAGGAGTAAAAAGAATAATGGTGGCAAAGAAGGGAATGGGCTCAGGAAGGACATTATTATTATTATTATTATTATTATTATTATTATTATTATTATTATTATCATTATTATTATTATTATTATTATTATTATTATTATTATTATCTATTTATTTATAGGGAAATTTTTGAGTAAAGTAATAAGAGAAACTTGGTCTAGAATAAAAAAAATGTGAATTATAATGTATTACAAACTGCTTTATGAAAATGTTATAGGTTTAGGAGTAATGTATAATCCACTGGATTCCTCACAGTACCATAACCCTGACCTGTTTGGGCAATTGGGTGAATTTAAGGAAGTAGTATTTGAATGCAGAGGTTATAATAATGGGAGATTTTAACATTAGAGTAGGTAAGAGCAATGTGGAATGTGAGACTGATATGCTATGGGCCAGTAAAACAATGACTAAAAAAGATATAGAGATATAGTAAAGATATGAACATTGATAGAAAGAGTGAAAAATTTGGATGGTAAATAAAGTGAAGATGATTGGGGTAATTTACTTTTGTGAATAAAAATGGCCAGGGTTTAATAATTATATATTATGACCAGTTAACATGGGGTATATTTTAAATAATTTTAACACTAAAACCATTGGATCCAGTTATATTTGTGAAAGGGCCAATGCGGCCAATTTTAACATACAGATTATCAACAGAATTACTAAACACAATGGTACTATAATGCATAAACTATATTTAATAATGAAATGATAAAGAATTGAAGCAATAAAGGATAATTACCATATTTTGTTTGAATTATTATTATATAATCATACTAGCATAGATGACAAATTTTAAGTTTATCTCTCTCTCTAGACATTATGTATTATCTAAAGCGTAATCAGATACTGCAATTGTTTTGACTGTTGAATGACCAGTTACAAACTACAAATTGCTCTTTTTTGTGTGTGCATGCATGTGTGCAAGAGCCACAAATACATTTTTTGCATCTGGTACAAGTTACAATGGTCTTATTTCTACACTTCTTCATTGGGCACTGCTTTCTCTGTTTCTTTTTTGGCACATCAATTTCTTCTTCCTCTTTATTCACGTCTTGTTTTCTTCCTCTCTTCTTGTTTGATTTTCTAGGTTTCATGTATTCTGTGTATAGTTCTTTTACAAGTTTATCTGTCCAGTCACAGACTTAAATAAATGCACGAGTTGATGGCAGCTAGATTAAGGATGCCATGAAAAACATGCATTGGCCAACAAATGTACCAGAACAAACTGAATATAATCTTGGCATCAACAATAATTTTGTTTCATTTTAGAAGCTAATTGTCTCGGGAACTCTTAGTATTATTCTGTATTTTAACTTCTAAATGCATAGAACTATACAGAAGAACATTTTTGTTTCATTTTCATTTGTGCACAGTCAATGTAGTATCTTCATTCTTCAGGAGACAGATATGTATAAAGTAGTTCAATGCTTTTTACAATGTTTGGAATTTTCCTTCTTTTATAGCTCATAGTTCCTCCATCTTTTAGTCTTGACTAAGTTTCACTGTAGTGAAAAAATTGTCAGTAGTCACATTCTGACCTTTATTTCACTATGGTGTTGCTAATCTCTCTTACCACACTCTCAGGAAGACTCTCATTAGGTGCTCTCTCTTTGCCTTTTCCAAGATAAGGGAACCCATTACAAAGATATTTAGTGTTTGCTCTGCTAGTAACCAGAATTTAATTCCAAATTTATCAGGCTTGTTTGACTTGTATTGCAAATAAGGCATATTCTGCTGAGGAAAAAGTTGCTCATCTATAGTGGCATTTACACCTGGACTAGAACACATCTGGCAGTTTTTAATAACTTTATTCCAAGTACTTGACACTAGCAAAATTATCAGTTTTCATATGGTCTGACTTGCTTTTTACAATGAAGCGTATATACTTTAGAATTTCCTGGAACTTATTCCTATTCATAATCTCACTGAAGAATGAAGGGCCCAATATTGTAGACTACAGTTCATTTACTTCTATATTTCTGAGTCCTAGAGTACTCCTTACATATAAGAAAGGAATGAATGTATCTTATTATTGTAAACTCATACTCAATGAATCATTGCCGAGTATCCTTTGAGCTTCAGCTTTTATTATTATTATTATTATTATTATTATTATTATTATTATTATTATTATTATTATTATTATTATTATTATTATTATTATTATTTCTTTGGATCATCAGAAGGTGCCACCTTCTTGCATGTTGCTTTGAATATACTGTAAACCCTTTTGTCTCTTTCAAGACATTCTGCTAAGTGAATCTCCCTGGAGAAATAAAAGTGAAGTCCACTGCAGTCCATTCTGTGGTACCAACCTTGCCTAGAAGTTTTGATCCCTTTATTGAATGCGAGTCCCTGGTCTGGTTTCCCTTTCTGTGTTGCGGATTCCTCTCCTGCATAGAATCTACTCTGACCAAAGTTAGAATTATTTGGTTCAGACTCGGCATCTGTGTGAAAAATATGTCAATTAGAATCTCTTAGCTGATAATTCTATTGCCATGATCCCAAATCATAGTTTTACTAATGATAGTGATATTGGTAAAGATCACAACAATAATATTATAATAGTGCTAATAATGAAATACTGGTGAAGATAACAATAGTAATAAAATCATAATTATAATAAGAATAGTAACAGTAATAATTAGGATTATAAAAATGAAAACGCCTTCTGTTTCTTCATTTCCACATGGAATTGTGGGTAATTATCCTCATTTTCTGAACTGCTACTTTCAGGAGCATCATTTGCTTGATGATCTTCATCTGATGCAACACTAATACAGAAGTCTTGTGTTGATATTGATCAAAATGTAGTATTCATTTAGTGAAGATTGAATATAAATAATAAATTGCAGGGGAAAAAAATCCCATTAGCATAGGATATGATAAAGAGCAGCATAAGACAAAAGGGAGAGGTGAAAAGTAACCATGCAGATAAGAACGGTTAGTTAAAATTGTATGTCATAAACAACAAAAAACTGAAAAAGTAACTATTATCACATTGAGACGGAAAGTTTGATTGTCAGGTTAAAAAACTCCACTACTATATAGTAGCGCAAAGATTGTGATTGTGAACCAACTTCAGTTTTTTAACTTCACATGTCCTAGCTTCTAGACTAAAGGAAAATTCTTAATTTGCTCTTTTTAGTATTCAGTCTTAGGTTTCATGACTGCAATTGAAGCTGCCAGTTAAATTTTTGCTATGGCTCATCTTGTGTTGAAACTGTGACTGGAATTTCAAGGAAGGCTATGATCACGTTGATACTTGCCTTTTAAGAAAGCCTATGTTTACCTTATATTTTTTTAATCTGCTTCAAAGTTATCAATCTTTCAGTCTAATAAGGTAATCCATTATCAGCTTTGTAGGCATTAACAATTGTAATTAAATCTGCAGTAAGACTTAAACTTTCATCAATAAAGCAATAAGACAAGTTTATTGACACAGAAGAGGGAAGGAAAAAAAATATTGATCTAGAATTAATTCCAGAACCAAAGAAACTGGTGAAATTATGAGAAAATACACTGGGACTGATGCACTAAAGTACTCTAATTCACGACATTATGCAGCCAATCATTATGGGAATCAAAATATATACTGATAATTCCTTAAATTGATAAGTGGTTGATACTCTTTAAGAATTAAAGCAAGCAGACTAGGTTCCAAGAACCATGTGGTACGTTCTATGTTCTTGTTAAAATAGTATGTATCATTTTTCAATAGGTAGCATATTTAGGCAATGTTAGGTAATCTCACTGTTTCTCAGTGTAGACTGTTTTGCATTATTTTTCTCTTGTAAGATGACATAATTTTTACTGAAATTTCTCTTGTTCCAGGTAAATAATTTCTATGAAAGAACTGATCTGGGAATGGCAAGGATAAGGCAATGGCATTTTTTTTTTTATTTTAAGGAAGAAAAGAAACTCGGCAAATTGTGCTTTATGTTGAATTTATGTATCCAAAGAGAGAGAAAAGTTTTGAGTTTTTCCTCATGCAAATTGGAATGGTGACTGGCATTTATTTGAACTTGAGCATACTATATATTTTTTTAATTATTCTCCTAGTATGTGAGATAGCTCCATTGCACATGTGTAGTACAAAATATTCTGAATTCTAAAGAGTTTTAAGGTGTCTCTTTTGGTTCATTGTGATTCCAGAATGGAAATGAAAAAATGAATATGGAAGAACAAGTTGCAGAGGATAGACTTTACAGTGATTGATAGTTTTCATTTTGAATTATTTGTTTCTTGACCTTGTAATCCTCAATTCTGCCATTTGTGTTTCTTTACCTTTAGAAGATGCAGTACAGAATTAAAAGATTTTCCTTTCTTTAATGAGAGAACTTAATTTTCTCATGTTAGGGAATACAAGTCCAGTAATAATCGCTGAGACTAATGATTACTTTGTTATGAAATGAGGTTAGCTTTCATGAAAAGCCTAAGAAAATGCAGATTTTTTTTATGTTAGATTGCAATGTTAAATAAAGTACTCTAATTAAGCATACAGGCGTTCTGTACTCACAAAATATATATACAAAAGTATATTTAAGCCGGTGAGATGTATGAAGTTTTTATTTTACAGCTAACTTTTGAGGTGCCTATGAAATAGGTCAATGGCACATGGTACTGATCATGGTATGATTGAAGTTCGGTTAATTTTTATACTTTTTTTTTTTTGTACACTATGGGGGGAGGGGGGAGCAAAATGTTGCTCATAAGTTAATACTTATAAAATAGTTCAAATCTGCACATCAGAATCAATGCACACTGAAATGCTTTGAAAACATTGTGCTGCTTGAGCAGTAATTTTGTATTCAGAAAGATGAATGTTTTGTGTTTTATGATTGTAAAAACCACTTATATTGGAATTATAAATTATTATAATAAAACTTGAGAGAAGTGAATTGTGCATTTGAACTGAGAAGATTATGTTCAATTTATCATGGAATCTATGAAATTGGATTCTTCCTTCTTTCATCCTTGTGTTTATACATCTTGGAAATAATGTTATTCATTAAGTAATGAACGATGGATAAATTTCTTGCCTTGTGGGCGTTCATATATTAGGTGATGTTTGAACTTGTATAGGAAGTTTGGCATTTGTTTCAATTTCATCTTTCATAATCTTGAAATGCAAGTAGAAAAATAATTTTTACTTTAATTTATATTCTTCCTGGTTGTATTTGCAACTAAATACTGCACATTATAATCGGCAGTTATTAATTTGGCAAGAAAAAAGTTTGACGAAAGAGAGAATGTAAACCAATGGCTTGGGTATAGCTTGTACTATGCTTTGAGGTACTTAGTGCAATTAGTCTGATGTGGGCTTGCCTTGGCTTGGGAAATAACTCAATTTAAGTAGTGTTAAAGTGTGATTTAAGATTGGTGCTGTATAAAAATAAAATGTTTCAAAAAGCTTTAAAATGAATTGTTTACAACAAAGATTGGTATTATCTTGTTTTATAATAATTACAGTCACTGATAATCCATCATTGTAAACAAAAATCTGTACCCGTCCAATTAGTGATAGACTGTTTGGTTCTTATTTCATTCCTCCATATGTGTGAAATTGGTCTGTACCCATAGTGAACCTAGTTATTTCATGCTTTGTGTAGAAGAAAGGGATTGGGAATATCATTGAACTGTAGTATAAACTGCATAAATATAAAAGTTCTCAAAATTTATAAATTACTTATAGATATAACAGTTGTAGAGGTGTCAAAATTTGTACATTGGATGATGAACTTTATATCTAGTTGTGTTTGACATGTATGATATTGGAGGTTGATTAATTTTGATTTTATAAATGTAATAGTACTTGGGCATAATGTGTGTTGAATTATCATTGAATATTACATTTTTTCCAATTAAAGGTATATAGGCATATGGCTGCTGATCAATGTTTGGAATAATTAAATGAAAACCAAATGGTAAATTTTCTAGTGCATGATGGTTTTGAAATGCTCAGTTGATACTTGGGCTATCAGCCTGTAATGCAGAAAAACTTTGTGATCTTATTTTATCATAAATATTGCAGCATATTTTCTGGTGGCTGTAAGATCAGACATTACACCAGTCTAATACATACAAGTGCATTAGTGCAGGTTCTTGTAAAGTATGATCTTTAACTTTATGTTCCACAAAAGAAATGCTACACTGGGAAAGTATAAGTTAGTGATGTTATGTGGATGTTATGTAAAAGCAAGATGGAAGAAAAGCTATTTGCCATATATCGCCACACCTTGAATTAGATTATGTTCACTCTTTAGGGATTTTTAATGCACATAGTGATTTTTTGTCATTTCTGCAAAATGGATCTTGTTTTATTTCTCAGACATAATGATAATTTAAATACATAATAAATATTTATCGATATTATACATAATAATCCACCTTGAGATGATGGTCCCATAAGGCTGCATTTAGGAGCATCAATTTCAGCCATCTAGATATGGCAGAAGAATCCTGCTTCCCAATTGTTCTCAGGTCATTTAATTAGTGCATTTAATCCTTTATATTTATTTATATTGCTTTACAATCACGTTCTTGTAAGCAAACAATTAAAAAAAATTGGGGGGAAATGTGCCATAAGAAATTAATCTAAAAGAGAATGAAAAATTATTTTCATGGCAAGAATATTAGCAATATGTATTGACTAAGATGCTGGTCTGAAATATACATTTGGAACAGGAAATGTCTATCAATAAAGCTGTACTTTATTTGCACTTAACCTAACTTTATCATTATACACAAATATTTATTCTTTCTTTATACAGATTTCTACCCATCATTATCACTGTCACTAATACTTAGCACATTTGGATCCATTGGCTCCCAAAATCATTAAAAAGATAATAAATTTGTTGGTAATATTTGAAGTTAGTAATGTTCCTATGCTTGTAGAGAAATTTATACAAACTATCAGTGCCCAACTAATACTACTATTGTGGAACAGAACTACGAAAATTCACTTGCACATTTGTAAGTATGGCGTAATAAAGTAAAAGAGTAGCAAAAATCTTTGTAGAACAGAATTTTTCTAATAACTACAAGTCACTAGTCCGTACACTTGTAATGTATTAGACCATACTTTTGTGAAACAGGGCCCTGGTAACAAGGACTGTGCATGTCATTTGTGAAAGAGAGGAGACATTTGTAGTTAATCTTTTGCAATTATAATTACAAAAATCATGCGACTGTTATAGCATCTTATAAGGAAGAGAAGTAAGCAGGTAAGGTCATTCAAAAGCATAAAATCTTGAGATTAATGTATTGTGCCATTGATACTGTAACAAGACGGGGATAGCCATGCACCAAGATAACTATGCAACTGATAAAGCTGTGAAGATGGTTTCTATGTATAGATCTGAAATTCTGTACAAACGATGAAAATTGGTCCATAAACTGAACGTTGCCAACATGTCTGTATATGATATGTTTAGAATTAAGTGTCAAAGGGCAATAAAAGAAAAATGCCTTATTTTTTTTATTTTTAATAGTGCTTAATGCATGTTTAAATTACTGTGGCATTGCAGGTGATGAATACTGATGATACTCGAGATGAAATGAAAATTTGACTGGGGGCAAGGTATTCCAAGCTAAAGTATTGGGGTATCTCCCCAACATTTACCATACATGGGGACTGAGGAAAACGAGGAAAAGAATCAAATCCAAGAATCTCCACCCATGAGTTCAAAGATTTGCCTGCTGAACATTATAAAAATGGGGCCTCTAGGACTCTCCCTTCCTTTAAGACTTTCAACTCCCAGATTTGGGTATCTCCGTTGTTTAGTCATGATCTGGTCTAGCATACATTATGATTAGTCTGGATATTTATTTAAGATTATCCTGAAAATATGTAATATTAGAGTTACATGGGGGCTTTAAAGGTTCCAAAAATGGTTTATTCAAATTTTATGTAAACAAATATTTTACACAAATTTCACATTTAAATATGTTGCATCAGCCTTTGATGTAATCCCAAAGTCAAGATGTGAAACATATTTTTAGAAGTCTAATGAAAAGTTTATGTAGTAAAAAATCTCTTGACAACATGCATTACTGGTGCATGCTTAAACATGTGGATATGATTGGTAGCAATGTCGTCTTGAAGGTCTCTCACTTCTCTGCTGAGGATCTGGCTAACAGTATATAAAGTGTGCAGTTGTAGTCTGCATTGTCATTGTGTATTACAAGAAATGTTTCTTTTATATGCAGACCACAACACTTTTAGTCTGCTATTAATGAATCGGGCAATTGCTACATGATCTATGCATTTTATATGTAGGACTGCAGACAATGAGATACAGTTTTGGAGCATTATCTGAATTCAATCTTCCTGTGGCCAAGTTTGCAATATATCAACCCAAAAAATCGGTGGATTCATCCACAGCATTCCAGATATGGAAAGATCCAATCTCTCTTCTAATGGATTCTACAGCTTCTTTATAGCACATATAAAGATATTCATCAGGAACTTGTTGATCACATTGCTTTTTCAGAAAAGCACTATATTTTGGCACCTGGACTTAGTTCCATGGTATGTTTGCTGCCATCACACTCATGTCTTCATGAAACTCTTATTAAGAGGGATCATTATGCTTCAAGTGTGATGTTCCAATTGAGCCTTAATTGTATAGCTTACTATTTTGTCATGTACTTGACACAACATCACTTTCTATCAGTGGTGAAAGCATCATTCATAGTTATCCAGAATTTTAGTTTTGGGGCTAAAGAACTTGTAACTGGTAGAAATTAACAACTAATTCACAAATTAACGTGAGATAGTAACTTCAAAATGAACTAGTGTCAAATATGGCACATGAGTGTGCGATAGCAATACAATATTCACGGGAATGTTGGAATATAATATACACTATTGTGCAGTATAATAATACTGACTCTACCTCCAATTAGATATACACTCACTTCACCTTTATGGTAAATATGAGCTAACAAAAGACGAGAGTAAAACATAAACTGCCTTCAGGTGATAGTGGTGTGCCCATTATGTAGCAAAACTTGTCAATCAGCTAGGTTTTTCCAGGATTAAGAACAAAGTGAAGAGCGGGTTAAATAGGGAAATGCCAATGCCTAGGCGGTTAACATGTCATGAAAGCTGAATTATGTATCCCATTGGATATTGACAGCTTTCAATTTAAAAATTTTCCTATAGTTCAATACATTTAATTAAATGGCTTTTGCATAGATGTTATTTTTATGTAAAAATATGTAATTGTCTTAAAAATATACCTTATTGGAAATGTATCAAAATGTGTGGCATTAAAATTAATATAATGATCCTAGTAACCTAATTGGTCACATTTTAAGTTTTCTGACATGCATACTAAGGGAAAAATTTGTACTCTAGTTGAACTTTATTATTCAGAGAAAGGGATAAAAAATATCAGCTAGGGTGTACCATTAGATGGTCAGAGATCTTAGCAACATGTCCATGTCGAGGATTGTAGCTTTTAACAGGACTCTGCATCAGTTTATAAAGCTTGAACAAACCACCATTGACTTGAGAGGAATGTGTTCTAAATGGATTTTCTTTCAGTCCTCACCTCAGAACATTATCTGCAAGAAAAGATGCTTGAAATTTCCAACCTGAGCTGTGCTTTTATAATGGCAGTGGCAAATTTTCTTTTAGATACACTACATAATGCAATTTTATTATCTCAATTTAACATAAATATTGTTTAGAATGTAGCAATTATAATTACATGCAGTTTGTTGTCATATTATAATATTTTAGTTTTTCACAGTGATATATCCATAATTTTTATAATTACAATAAAACTTGCCTAAACAGATACCTCCACAGAGCAGTCACCTTTATAAACAAATTTTCTCTTGAAAATTGATCGTTTCTATAAAGCTTTTAAATATTCCCTCATTGAACTGGTTACCTCGCATCATCAGTGGCTAGACACGCTAATTAATCTGTATTAATTTTAGTAATGGATCGCTCAATGTTTTGTTAATCCTTGAGATGACCTTTTTCTTTGTGATCCTCCAAATGCTATAGGCATGCATGCAGCTTCTCTGGGATTGAAATTAGTATATCCCCCTTATCCTCTCTTCTTTAGCCTTCCTGTATGTAATAATAGTTTTAATCTGCTAATGATTGTACGGGATGACTTGATTAACAAACTGATGAGTATGTGAACTCTTTTCTTTGGTATAGAAACTTTTGGGTTCATGCAATATGAGTTATAGTCGAGGTTGTATTTAACTTTGGATGATAGAAGAAAAATGCTTCTTGAAGGTGAGAAAGGAATTTCTGTAAGCACATTTAGCAAAATTCTCAAATGCGAGTAAATAAAATTCATAAAAATAAAGAATGTAAGAGGGTGAAGATAATCATGGAATGAAAAGGAAGAGGGGGTTAATGTATGGGGAAGTGAACAAATCAGTTTATGAATGGTTTAAGTGTGCATATGCAAAGCAGCTGCCTGTTAATACATCAATGCTATAGGAAAAAACAAGAGTGAATTTTGAATGTACAAGAATTTGTAGCTGGTAAGGTGGCTGAAATGTTGCAGAAAATCATTTATTGTTGCAAACAATTTGTGCTGTAAGGGATGATGAATAGAAGATAGTTTAACTTAATGTGAACACACTTTTTTCAAGTTACAACTGAGACGTGAGACATTGACAAGTTGATGCCCAAATTTCAATTTAATGAAAATACTGTACTATAAGTTAACCATACAATAAAATGAGCCTATTTCTCCATTCCAAAATTTCATAACCTTAATTTAGCACCCATCTGTATTAATGGCCATTTTTTCGAAAAATGACAGGCAGTGGTTAAGATAGGTTTCATTATATTAATTTTTATGCACAGTGTAATTTGGTGATTTTGAAGTAAAAACTAGCATTTTGTTCTAGCAGGGGCTTTTGTTACGTTATTTCTTGAAATGATCATTTGACATTACAGCTGTGACCATCTACTCTGATATAAGAACTAGGTATCCACTGATTATCTCTTTAGTGAACATCTATATTGGAAAGTTAATGTTCCATAAACTTCCAATGCCAACTTGGCTAGAAATTTGTTGCTCTTTTAACTGCTAGCAGGAGTATGTGAAAGTACTGATGGTTCAGCCGGTCTGTAGACCCCTGTGTAGCCATTAGTATTTTGTTGCATACACTGAACTAGAGAGCTTCACCCATTTTAAAACTTAACAGAATGTGCTACTCAACCTCCTTGCAATATAGATGCTAAAAAGTGCCTATTTTTCCCTGACAATCCAAGTCTTATTAGGGACACTGACACGCACCAGTTCTCCATCACTAATATACCTAACTTCATTTGAAAGGCTTTAAGTTCCTCCAATATGTGAGCATTAGTTGATATACTCCTATATTTTTATATCTCTAAAGATAAAAAGTAGAAACCATTAGATCTGGAAAATGAGCCCATAAACAGGTCAATAATTCTGGGACCAGCCACAATATTAATATTTCCATATTGGAACCGTGCCTCCAAGAAATTTATGCCTAAATGCCTTCTCATTTTGGCACATTACTTTCTGTATCTGATGTATGGATTGAAGATCTTGCCATTGCACAACTCTGCTACCTATTTAATGAAATCCCATAACTCGCAGGAAGAAAAAATGGCACAATATCATGTGGGGAATCTCAGTAATTGCACAGGGAGAGGTAGCATAAAGTTTAATTTGGAGAGTAACACAATTCTGTTTAAAAAGTGTTTCATAGAACTACCAAACATTTTTGTTTGAGAAGAATTCATTGTTCACTACAAACAAAATGTAAGATTTTAACAAGGAACTTCTTGGAATGTCTGCTAGTATATGCCGGGAGAGAGGAAGTTAATAACACTGGAGAGAAAGAAAGGGGGGGGGGACCTAGGAGGCCACAACTTCAAACCATGAAACTTCAATGTTTTTGTGTGCGCAAATTCTGAATACGATCCCACTTTCTGTTTATGCTTAGCAAGGTGGTTGCTCCAGCACAGGTTATGTAAACATAAGATAGGATTGCAGGCATAGACTAATGAAAGTTTTCGTTTTTTTTTTTTTTTTTTTTTTTTTATCTTATCGGTTGTACGACTTTTCCTGTTTATATTCTTTCCGATAAGTATATCATTCTCCACTACCTTTTAGTATTGGCATAGCACTGTTAAGATAACTTGGCAGAGTAAACTAACTTCGAATTGTGAAGTGTGGCGATCGCATTTATGGAGTTGAAATGTTAATTTTGTGGTTGTGAATAACAGTGCATTTAACGGTTATAAGTACGTTAAACAGACTTGTAGTTTTTAAAATTCATACAAAGTGGCAGCAACGATGTCGCTTCAGTGCGTACATTTTCCGAACGTATTTTGTTATGTGTGGTGAATTCACTAAATAAAGAGAAGATACTCCTACAACTAAGCAAGCATACGAATTGCACTTTGACTCTGTAATGAATAAGGACAAGGACTATAACTCGGAGTGCAATTTCTGGTTTCTCATTAAAACAAAAAAAATCCATAAACTTGTGCCCCCGGCGCGAAGGCACGTTTGTTAAACATATTCCGACGCATTTGAAAAATTGACCACACAAGAGAAAGCATCCAGCCATTCTGAGGCCGGCACCAGTACATTTTTAAATCCGTACTCTGATTTTGAATTCGCGTAACCCCCCCCCCCCAAAAAAAAATTATAATTTCACAATCAATATTAAACGAACTTCTAAGAGATTCGAATCATACACATGCCCAATCTGAATTGTTAGCCTCTCGACTAAAGGAACGAAATCTTTTACAACCGGGCACCAAAGTATCAGCTTATCGACGACCGCCACGGGTGGTCGAGGTCGTTAAGACACGGACTCATGAGCGGGAGGTCTGGGTTCGAATCCCGCCAGGACCGTTCTCCCTGACAGGTTTTCCTCAGTTCTCATAAATGGCAAAAACCAGGGAGATACCCTAAACTTAGGTCGGGAACGATTCCTTCCTTAAAAAGAAATGCTTTCCCCAATATATCATTTCATGTATCATCAGTGTCCATCGTCTGTGGTGCCTATGTAGCAAAAATGGGCGTCAAATACTATTCATTCTATTCAGTTTATTGTAAGCGTCAATATAGTTTATCGACATGTTTTTCTGAAAAGGGAAATCTTACTGCAATGATATGAATGAACTAATGCGCCATTTAGGTAGAGAACATTGACTTTTCTTTACTGTTAAGTCTAAAAGTCATATTACTACACACAGGTAATATATATTTTTAATGTCTCGTTAAAGTCTGAAAGTCATATTACTGCACAGTAGCTATATTTGTCCTTCGCTACGGATTATGCCATAAATATGAAAGAAACTTATGAAAATATGGATATCCTCCTAAAAGCAGTAAGTTATACCGATCACAAACGGCAAATATGTGCCGATTGAAAGTTATTGGTCTATTAAATGGGATGCAACCACAGTTTACGAAATATTGGCGCTTTTTCTGAGCGGGACTCTCAGGACAGAGTTAACCATTACAAAGCGAAGGAGTAGCCTTGGGACAAAGTTTGGTACCGCGTGGAAAAAAATGTTAGGTTCACTCGTAGTTCTCCGAAAATTTTACTACCACCACTCTATATAAAACTTAGTTTAATGAATTTTTTTAAAGCTATGAATAAAAATGGGAATGGTTTGGCAGAAATTAAGAGACAAATTTCCCGGGTTGAATGAAGGAAAAATAAAAGCGCGTATTTTCATTGGTCCTTAAAATGGCAAAATCCACGAGAATCCTTTGTTACAGGAAAAACTAACCAAAACAGAAATTATGGCCTGGCGTGCGTTCAAAGACGAATGTTCGAAATTCATGGGAAATTATAGAGCCGATCACTACATCGAAGTTGTGGACACTTTGTTAAGGGCATACGAGGTAATGGGCTGCAATATGGTCGTTAAAATTCATTTCCTGCACTGCTATCTTACCACGAAATCTAGGAGAGGTCAGCGACGAGAAAGGTTCCATTAGAAACTGTGCCAAGTGGAATGGTGATATTCAGGAAAATGGGTCTCTCTAACATGCTTGCTGACTACTGTTGGTTTCTTTACTCTGAGATTTCCGGGTCCAACTACAAAAGGAAATCTTCGAGAAAAACATTGCAAAAATGGTAAGTTTTTAAAAAAAAAAAACAGTTATGTGCATGTTTTAATTTTATTTATTTTTTTTTAACCGTTTGACATTGTATCAGTGTCAGCACGTTCTTTTCAATAAAATGGGTTATTTTGAATGCTGAGTGTAGTAAAAATTTGGCTCTGGAAGTAAAACTATATATATATATACTGAATATAGTTGCCACAGAAAATGGTATGTGTTAGGAGATTTTTTTTTACTTCAAATTCCAATTAGTAAAAGCAAAATACTTTCATTTCATGGCATTAAAAACCTAAAAATCTGTTGTACAGTATAATTTGCACTTAGGCATTTTTCCATTTTTAACAGAAAGAAATACACCAACACATTTCTAATATTACACTTTGCAAGGGTAAAGTGACTTGTTACTATGATACTTAAATAAAATAAAATTCTACATTGCTTATAATTTCATAAGATCTGGGTTTATGTGGGTAAAACAACTGATTTTGAAGGGGAGTACTTTGCAAAAATGGTAGTTTAAAAGAAGATGGACTAGGAGTAACATTTTGCATTTCCTATGAAGTATAGGAGAAGGCTGCTTGAGAAATCCTGTTGCCTTTGCAATCCTTGTGGCTTAATATAAAGAGAAAAGCCTAGTGATTGTTGCCGTTTCCTATATGGTGAAAACAGGTAAAGGTTTGCAGCTTATGCACACTAAAATAATACATTGAATATATATTGTGCATGCATTTCATAGGTTGCAAAAGATATGCAGTAAAATTTTTCTGATGTAAACAAATTAATTACAATAGGTTAGAAAATGTGCATAAAAAGTTCCGCTATAGGTGCAAAAACTCAGGCAAATGTATCTAATTTTGTCAAACTAGTTTTTCAGTCATTGTCAGATTTTCTTTTTGCTCCCAAAAGTGTATCCCAGCACAGGTTTTTAAATTATCATTATGAAAACTTATTATTATTATTATTATTATTATTATTATTATTATTATTATTACACTCCAAAATACGGCCACTAAATTATATTTACATTTTACACAATTAAAATCAATCACAACATTAAAAAATATACTCTAAGTATGGAAGTCATTTTTCTCTGTCATTATTTGTGTTTTTCAACAAAATTTTATAGTTAGTTCAGTGGAAAGATTGAGCAATATGCTCATTTAAGAGGGAAGGAAATCTGCCTCAACTTTTATTGTCACGGTTTGCAAGTTGGACTTACAGAATTCTTGGGATGCTTGTTCCTCTGCTTCGAATTCAACATTTTCAATGCCGAGAAAGCACAATTACAAATATAAGCAGTTCTAAATATAGAATAGAATTTTTGAACAGTGTTTAGCGCCCGTTTTAACTTCATAGGCATCATAGAGGCAATGGATATTGATAATACATAAGATGAAATTATAAACTGGGAAAGTATTTTTTTTTTTTAAAGGGAAGTGCTCCAGGCCTAAGTTCAGGATACATCTGGAATTGCCATTTTTCATTGTCGAGAAAACACACAAATGTAAGTAATTCCAAATGTAGAATAGAGTTTTTAATAGCGTTTAATGCCCATTTTAGCTGCACTGGCATCATAGAGGCAGTGGACACTGATGACACACAAGATGAAATTATAAATTTGGGAAAGGATTTTTTTTTAAAGGAAGGCCTAAATTTAGGGTACCTCCCCTGCAATTGCTATTTATGAGGACCGAGGAAAATCTGGGAGAGGGGGACTTTGGAGAGAACGGTTCTGGTGGGAATCGAACCCAACCAAACCTAGATCTTGTTTTAAAGGAACTGGGAAGTGTACGGCTATCTGAGCATGCATTTAATTCTGAAAAAAATGCACATTTCTGGACACGTTTTATACATCAATATTAAAATGGTACTATAATAAAGCATATTTGCATCTTTTTCTGTACGTATGACGGATACTCTATAAGTTCTCGAACTGATCAAGAAAATATATTTTTTTAACAATAATATTTTAATTCAATATATTTAGTTTGATGACTTTCCAACTTTTTAACCCTCAATAAAATAATATTTGTCCAATTGTGAAAAAAAAAGCATATCAGCTGCAATCTAATTATTTGAAGCAAACTTCGTCTACTTCTTCAGGTTTGGGAACAAAAATCACTGGGAGCCAAATATGGCGAATGTGGAAGCGAAGGCAAGGTAATTTTGCAGCAACAATCCCAGGCGTGTGTGAAGGCACATCATGCTGAAAGAATTTCTTTTATTTTTGGAAGTGTGGATATTTAGCTTGAATAGCGTCTTTCGTTTGGTCCATTAGTGAAACGCAATACTCCCCCGTGATAGTTCTGCCCTAAACACTTGCAAAATGTTCACTCGAATGGGTCCATTGTTGACTAACCCGGACCCATTGAGCGTAAAACTTTCTCATGCCTAAAACTTCTAAAAGACACGGTCTATCAAGGTTTTTGCAATGTCACCAACTCGCGCCCCTTAAGTCGGCGATCATTAAATACGGTATTGTGAATTTTTGTCACAATCTCGTCTGTCCAAGCAGTTTTGGGACGCCCTGAGCGCTGATCATCATGAATGGGATGTACGACCGTGTTTAAATTCAGCAGCCCACTTTTAACCGTTGAAAACGAAGGGGAAGAATCTAACTTCGTTTGTATTTATGGTGGGATTATATGCTCAAACAAAATATTTTATCGCTTTTATTAATTTTGTAGAAAATGTTAATCCTAGTTTGTTTACACGATCGTAAATGAAAATGTTTCTCAAAAACTGATTCAATCAGAGGGTTATAACTTTACTGGGATATTAAAACGTATTTCATGCCACTGAACTGCAGGAATTTAGCTGCTAACAGTGTTTCAGTTTTAAAAATTCTCTCTATGAAGAAAATTAAGTCAATTTCGCTCTAAATTTAATTAAATGAGCTACACTGACAAATATGAATGTAGTTAAGTGTATTTAACAGATTTGCTTACACAAGTTCAAGTTTTCAACTTTAAAGCTATAATGGTTTCTGAGAAAAAAGAATATATGATTGGGAAAACGTCGTTTTAAGATAATTTCAATTGAAATTTGACTTAAAAACCATTACTTATTCTAATACATTCCAGAAAAGTAATAGTAATATCCGCTGTTGCCTTCTGATCAGCTAGTCTGCATCTTTTTCCCTAGGATTTTTTAATGAGATAACAAAATTTTCCGACCTCATTTCGAGGCACAAGGCTCCAGCACAGCTGGAAAGTCAACTAAACTTACAAATATTAGCAGTAATTCTACTTCTAGACGCCACTTCCCACCTATAATCGTGAACTCCTTTCAGGGGGTTACGACTTTCCTAAAGGAAGTAATGCCGTTCCTGATTGCCGAGTGCAAAATTATTAGGAAGGGAAATACCTATAGATTTCAGGCTAGGTGTGCAGAAGATCACCAGCGCCTGTTGAGAAATCTGCAACGGCGAGGAATTCAGCCCTTTTCCTTTGCCGTTAACAAAACTCGGGACATCCGGCGAATCATTAGAGGACTGCCAGTGGATACTCCGGTGGGAGACATCGCTGACGACCTCAAACGCAAGGGCGTACACCCCAAACTGGTTAAACAGCTAAACAAGCCCGGTCAAGGAGAAAATCATTCTGAGAGAATTCCTATCCCCCTCTTCTTAGTCATAGTTGAGCGGGCTGACGACCCTGAGGTGGCGATAGACAAACTATCGTCATTATGCTACCTCAGCATAAAGGTCCAAACTCCCCGACGCCCAGGCGGCCCCACACAATGCCACCGCTGTTTGGACTTTAACCACTCCAGTGAGTTCTGCTCCCGGAACCCTCGATGCCTTCGATGCAGTGGCCACCATCCCCGCGAGGCCTGCCAGCGAGCTCGCACGGAGACCCCCCACTTGCGCAAATTGCAAGGGAGATCACGTGGCCTGCTACGGTCGTTGCCCAACAAGGTTGCGCATGATTAACAACACCGGCAATCGCAGGAACAATCCAGGTGGAAACCCTCCTTCTACTGCTCCCTCACCACCTCCTACAGCTGCAGCGACGAGAAACTTGGCACCGCCTGTGGCAGCGCGACCAGCAAGCGCCACTACAACCATCAAGGCCACAACAAACGGCTATAACTCCTACTCTGCAATTGCGCAAGGACAGCCTTCTGATGCTCGACGGATGACGCGAGCTAAGACAGACTACAAAAACTGCCATCTACATAATCAGCTCCAACCAACCCAGCTCCCAAGCCTCAGAGGCAGCGCCGCCCTCCAAGGAGGACTCCAGCTGCTGAGGAGTGCCACTCCTCAGCAGAGGGAAACCCAGGAGACGCGGTCGCTTCCAAGGCCCTCCATCACCACTCCCCAATCCCAACAGGGCGAAAGCACCTTGGATTTGCTCCAGTGGCTGTCACAACTGTGGCAGACATATGGTAGGAAGTTACAGGAGCTCCTCGTCCGCTTCCGCCAAGCACCTGACTCCACCAGCAAGATGATGATAGTCTTCGAGGCCATCGCCCTTCTTGTCGACAGCAACCAGGCGACCCAGAATGGCGAACGGAACTAGGTCTCGTATCTCTTTCCGGTTCGCATTTTGGAACGCAAATGGTCTTGCCGAGAAGAGGGACGAGCTACGTCATTTTGCAGCCCGGCTTGCCCTAGACGCCATTTTGGTCAGCGAGACGCATTTCCATAAACACTCCAACTTCCGCTTTCCGGGCTACACTTGCCTCCGGACTGACCGAGGTGCCTCTGGCGGCGGCACAGCGATATACATCCGGAGAAATGTAGTCCACCGACCAATCCAGATCCCGCAACTACAAACCCTAGAGGCCGCAGCTGTTTTTGTGGAACTTGGTGGCACGGAGGTACTGATAGTATCTACATACCACTCCCCATCCAGAGCCTTCGTGGTGGCTGGTACCAATCCCTCTTCGCCCTACACTCCAGTGTCATCCTCGCGGGTGATTTCAATGCCAAACATCCTCGTTGGCATTGCACTCAACGCGCGGATACTAGAGGCAAAGAAATTATTCGCTTAATTGACCGAGACCCTCAGCTAAGAGTACAGGGTCCCTGGCAACCCACACATTATCCGTACAGTGGAGGACAGCTATCTGTCATCGACTTTACGATTACCAAGCACTTCTCACACCATCACACACTCACATCAATCAACGCACTTCATTCCGATCATAACCCTGTGTTGGCCGAAATCAACACCAGGATTGCCAGCCAAGATGTCGCAGGTCTACACCACGAGATCGACTGGAAAAGCGTTAAGGAATGCCTCGGCACTATCATCCCTCCCAACCCCAAAATCTCAGACATCCATTCCCTAGAGACCGCAGTCTCATCCTTCTCCCTGACAATCACCAAAGTCACCCACAATCTCACCATCCTCTTCATCCAGACGTCATCCCTCTTGACCTTGAGCTCCTCATCCGCCGCTCCTGGGCCGCCCGCAGACTCTTATCAGTGCCACCGCACGCCACATCATCGAGCTCTGTTAAGGATCTTGCGCCGCCAAGTTAGCGCCCGCCTTCGTGAGCACAAAAACTCGCGTGGGAGGACACTATGGCAAGACAGAACTTGATCGATGGAGACGTGTGAAGGATTGCTAAAAACTTCCGTGGCCAAAGAGACAAAACCTCCCGACCAATCCATGGCACCCGAGGCCTCATGTATGACCCTCAATCGAAAGCCAATGCCCTCGCTGACTATGTAGAACGTCTTTTCAGGCCTAGAGATGACCCCCAGGACGACACCTTCTCAAGTGAGGTTCGTCGCGACGTCCGTCGATACCTTCGACGGCCGCCGGATGAAAATGACTTGCGGAATCCCATCTTTCACCCCCGTGAAGTCCAGGGCGCAATCCAGCGTCTCAAACCCCAAAAGGCTGCCGGGCCTGATGGGCTAATGCTCCGCAACCTTCCTTTCAAGGCTGTGCTCTTTGTCACAAGAGTCTTCAATATGTATATCAGCCTGAGCCACTTTCCACGAGAGTGGAGGGAGGCACGGGTGATGCGCATATTGAAACCAGGCAAAGACCCAACCCACCCCTCCAGCTACCGATCAATCAGTCTCCTTTCTACAATCTCAAAAGTGTTTGAGAGATTACTTCTTGCCCGAATGCTCCTTTACTGGAAACATTCAAGCCATCCCTCCTCACCAATTCGGTTTCCGTCCTGGGCACTCTACTGTCCAACAGCTGCTGAGGGTTGTGGAGGCCTCAGCCCTGGGCTTCCAGGAGGGAGCCTACACCCCAACAGTGTCTTTGGACGTAGAAAAGGCCTTCTCGACGACCTGGCACGCCGGGCTCCTATATAAACTCATCCACCTGGAGCTTCCCAAGCACTGCATACATATTATACACTCGTACCTCAAACATCGCACTTTCAAAGTAGCGGTGGAGGGAAACAATTCAACACTAAGACCGATACGCGGCGGAGTCCCCGAAGGTTCTGCTCTATCCCCAATTCTGTTCAACATTTACATGTCAGACTTTCCCCACGCAGCAGACGTCAACACTGCTCAATACGTAGATGACGTCCTGCTAAATAAAACAAATAGAAACATAAACAGAGCCATCATTCCCATACAAATCGAAAGGTGGTGTACGCGTTGGCGATTGTCAATCAACCCGGCAAAGAGCAACGCCATAATCTTCACTCAACGCCGCGTGCCCGCTAAATCCCACACGCTGACATACAGACAGCAAAGGATAGGGTGGAAAAATTCCATAATCTACCTGGGTGTGCAACTGGATAAAGGTCTAACCTTCAGGGAACACATAGGCCGGACTGTTCATAGGGCACAGGGAGCAATTGCTCAACTAAGCTCAGTTCCAAGGCGATGCCAGTTCACCTGAAATTACACCTTTTCAAAGCCCTGATCATCCCTGTCATGCTATACGCCTGTGAAATCTTGGGTATGGCAGCTGACAGTTGGCTCGCACTTCTGCAAAGGGTACAGAATAAAGGTCTCAGGACCATTTATTCCGTACATCGATGCTTTCCAACCAGGCTACTCCATGACAGTTCTTCCATCCCATGTATCGAGGAGGAAATTAGACGCCGGGCCACTAAATTTTACGCCAAATTACCATTCCATGAGAGCGCTCTCGTTCGTTCACTCGGCAGCTATTCCTGCAGCACCATGTATGTTCCGAATAGGAAAGAAACATGGAATTTAATTCCAACAAGAAGAGATAATATCAAATTTCATTTAACAGTTCCCTTAATACTGCAACACAAACATTCGTAAATTTTATGACGCTTACGTGTTCATTTGCTGACGCAGCAACAATATCAGACATCTGCCAGCCATCACTTGTGAACAATGTGTTTGCGTTTTCCGCAGAGAATAATTACAAATTACGAAATTATAGACATTCATTTATTTGAGTACATGTTCATCGTCGTAATTTTCATGGATATTTGTAACATTAAGACTTATGACTGTTAAGAATTAAGTTTAAAATGTCCAATATTTTTAATGTATTTTCTGCAAATATTATGTTTTAAAATATTGTTGTAAGGACTATTTATCATTATTTTTTTCTCCAGATGTCTGTCAAATTGAATGTAAATTATCCAACGTTTGCAGTAAAAGCAATAACTATTTTTTTATGAACTGGAGCAAGAAAGCATTTCTAATGATAATTTTGATTCTGATAATTCATTGAGTGAGAATGAACCAGATCATGTTGAAATTGACACTAGGCGAACTCCGCCAATAACCCTTTGGAAACCTTTTCTGTATTTCAATCGGAAGAAAATGAAATATCAACAGCCAAAGGCATCTAAATGTAGCTTGTGATGAAGAGGCGAAAGTCCTACTTGAATCTCTGATATTGACAGCAACTTTGTAAAACAACCACTTATACTCGAGAACTGTTTGGCAGTAATGTATTTAGTCCCGGATATAGAGCTGTGATGCGTTTGGATTGATTTGAGTTCCTCATTATCTGCTTAAGAATCGATGACAAAATGGCATGTGATGTAAGAAAACAAACATATACCCTTGTTGCAATTAGGAAACTGTAGGAATTATTTCTTGAAAGACGCAGATGGAGCTATAGACCAGGATCACAATAAATGAGCAAATTCTAGCATTCCATGGCCGTTGCCCATTGCATGTCCATACCAAATAAATCTGCGTAGTTTACAATAAAAATAGTTGTGGCATGTGATTCAGGAACGAAATATTATGATTGACACATCCCCATAACTTGGAAAAGGAAGCAACTACGAAATGGATTGCCCTTTGAAGAGTATTACGTGAAAGAACTGACAAAAACTACGAAGAATTCAAACCGCAATGTTACATTAGATAATTAGATTACATATGTAAAACTGGCCGATGATTTGCTGAGTGATAAATTGTCTATTGTTCATACCTTGAGGTAGATCTAATGAGAGATACCCGCAGAATTAGTGGAGACCAAGAAAAGAGAAGTGGGTACTTCAATGTTTGTTTTCGTTAATGGGGAAAAAAAAACCATATGTCCTTCAAGAAAAATAAAAGGTCTTTTTCTGTCTACTACATGTGAACAGGCATAAATAAAAAAAAAAATTTTTTTTTAAAGACATCATTGAATCCTACAGCACAAAAGGTGATATTGACACGTTAGACCAGCTATGTCCTAATAATTCATGTAGCCGTAATACAAAATGTTGGCCTTTGTGTCTATTTTACAGAGAGGCCTCTGAGCAAAATTTGTCGGCCGTTTCACGCCCTGAGTTGCATGGGACGCTGATGACCTGAGCTGTTAAAGAGCGTCCGTAAATAAACCAATCAAAAAAAAAAGTGTCTATTTTACGGCATTGTCAATGTTTCTTGCCTAAATGCTTGGATAATTCATGTTCACAACAATGCTGAACCTCCGAAAAAGAAACATTTCCTCATAACGCTCAGTGAACAGCTTCTGCCATGGGTGAAGAAAAGTCTTATTATTCCAAAGGCATCTATAGAACTCCAAGTACCCTTCATTCCATTTTGGGAAAGAAGAAAACCCTGAAGATTAAGCTGCAGGACCATCAACATCAAAAGGAAGACAATCTGCTACCTGTCCGTCAAAAAAGACGCGAATGGCAACTCTTTCTGCAATGTTTGTCGAAAGGCATTCTGCAAAGAACATCGAACACAATTGTGCCCAAACTGCGCAAAATCGGCGTTATGACGTGATTGAGGAAAGAAGACTTGATTTTGTTATAAGCTATTATTGTTGACTTAAGTGTATACCAGTTAAACACAGTGCATGTAAAATGTATAAATTGACATTTATACTTAAATAAATGCATCAATTAAATGTAAAAATTACGAACATTTCTGATAGAAGTATATTAAATAAGGATTGTGCTCTAGGGTTAAGGAAATTTTGTAAAAATACAATACTTGTCAAGCGTCACACATTTCAAAATTAGTTTTTGAAGCAAGCAGATAGTTTGGAGCTCTCAACATCTTAAGTTCAGAAACGTGGTTTTCTATCTTTGCAGTCATAAAATCGACAAAAAGTTGGAATGTGGACTTCAATTTGTCAAAACTGGAAAATGGTTAATCAAATTTTTCCATAAATTGAATAATGTACTATGCATATTGTTTAAAACTGGTGGTACGATTTTCATTATTGATCTCAATGCAGAAGTTTAAGGATTGTAGGTAACATTTTTATGTATTCAAGATTTGCCTACTTTTATCTGAAAACGGTATGACTCATTAGTTAATGTTTGATTTCTTTCCTGAAGCTTTAAGTTGAGGCTGTGCAGATGTTTGATGATGTCTTTTAATAAAGCTAATGTGCAAAACCATTCTTCATTCTAAGTTTCTCAAAGCTATCACGGTCACCAGTCTTCTAAGAATTAGAAGACAGTTTTCTTATAAAGAAAAATGACTTCAATGTTTACCTTTATCCCACCAGTGAATTTCAGAGTTGGAAAGGGAAATAGCTCCTGGAGGAATTCCATCAGTTTCCTGTGGCTCTGAGCACAGTTACCACCTCTAGATAGATATCAGATAGATAAATCTAGTAACACCTTTCATCTTCTCATTCACCTTAAAAAAATTGCTGTAAAGAACTTCTTGATAAACAGTGCAACAAGCACACCCACACAATTTTTCTTCAACAACCGCATTAATTTAGCGTTTTTACCAGTAATACATTTTGCAGGCCAACACATCTATTTTATGGCTTTACAATTCAAGAACTCAATCAAGTAATATTATCTCTTAAGAACAAAAAGAGTCCTGGACTAAACAAAATTCATAGTAAATACATAAACAATATAGGGTGGAGAGTCAAGAAAGCACTATTGAACATATTCAACAAGATATGGAACAGTAAAGATAGCATTTCTGTTATATGAAAAAAGTCATAATCATTCCAATTAAGAAGAAACACAAACCAGCAGGCAAGTTATAGACTTATATCCCTCACCTCAGTGCTTGCTGAAACAATGGAGAAAATGGTCACTACCATATTAACTTATTATCTAGAATCTCAAAATCTCATTTCAGACCTTCAAGAAGGTTTTAGAAAACAATATTCTACAATTAATCAGGCTTTACATTTAACACAGGATATTAAAAATACATTCAATAAAAAGAAACAATACTTAACCTCTTTGTGGACTTCAAAAACGCCTTCAACAAAATATGGAGAGAGAGAGAGAGAGAGAGAGAGAGAGAGAGAGAGAGAGAGAGAAGCTTATTTATAAGATGAGTAATACTGGGATAAGAGGAAACACGTTGAGAGGGTTCATGGATCTATTATCACAAAGGTACATAGCTGTAAAATGGAATAATGTCCTCTCTAAATAACATGTGCCTAAAGTAGGATTTCCTCAAGGTGCTGTCTCCAGTCCAACTCTTTTTTAATATTTTCATAGGTGACGCCAACAAAATATTAACTGACTTCCTAAAGGCAAAATATGGAATTGTTTGCAGACGATATTGCCATATGGATTAACCCCCTCTCCCCAAAGCAAAATAAACATCGTTACAAAAAAAAAAAAAAAAAACTGGAAAATAAAACGCAGGAAATTATCAATGGCACAGAAACATGGACATCCACAAAATATGGAAATAAATACAAAAAAGACTATTTTCCAGCTTTTTCAACACGCTACAAATTATTTACAACTTAAAGTCAGTAATGAACCTCTATAAGAGAAAGTACCCACTAAATATCTTGGAATAATACTTGACAAAAACTTTCTTTTCTGAACAGATCGATAATATAACAAGAAAGGGAATAAGAAGAACGACAACAACATATTAAGAAGACTAGCAGGAGTCAAATGGAGAGGATCCAAGGTTTCCGTAAATACACATACAAAAGACATATATAACCCAATTTGCACTATGTAAATGAGATAATATCGACAATAAACAACCAACTAAAAACTAAATTGTATACAATACAATGTAGTAATCTGTGACCACGAGATATTTGATACCAATTGTATTCTGGTAATGTTTGGCGGGGGTTCTCACGGGAGCATTTTTTTTAATAAATCCCTTTGAATTTTGAAATAATGAACATACAGTATAGTTTCGCACAATATTTGGAATAGTATATACTAAATATTAGTATAGAAACGATTCAAATTTTTTTTCATACGCTTCAACTCCAGCATTTTAAGAAATATCCAACTAAGTCTTGTACGTGTTGGCGACATTGGCGCAATAAAGTTAGTAATAGTACAACGTGACGACACGTAGCCTGAGGAGGAATAACATAACAATAACATTTGAGTGGTACTTTTGACATTGTGTTACGTCTTAGGTTAATTTGTGTACGTGTTAGAGGGGTAGCTTGCAAAACCCAAGAGAAGAGAAAGGCTTTTTATTGATTAATAAATGAATAACGTAGGCAGACGATAATGCGTTTTTGTCTCTATGGCTCAGGAAATAACCTTGAGAGATCATAATTATTGCACTGAAATTTATGTAGGTTATTTGGAAACCACATTAATATGAAATTCAAGGTCTGTTTGAAATTCAAGGCTAGGTGGGTATAGAATAATGAATTTACAGCTTGACCATATGGAAATTCCTACATCAGTATAATAATCTTCATAATTAGGATAGGTTAACTTCACATGACCTTATCTAATTCTGTAGGCAAAAAGTGGCATTCGTTCGTTATTGCTAATAAAATTAAAGGTCAATTTCCCTTTATTAGTAATAGGCACAAACAATTCATGTCACAAACTTTGTCACCCAAATTAATTAAAATTAGTGTTAATCAAATGTATGTGAGACGTAAGAATAAAACACAAAGTAAATGGCAAAGATGCATTTCATTAGATGATTGTAGGAATGAATAGCATTAAGCACAGGAATTTATTTAATTTTAATATAAAAAATGTTCAACCACATTAGATCTGACATAATTTGAAACAATTGAATGATGCTAATGTGTGGATATTGTATAGGAGCAGAATGTTGAACAAGCTTTAGAAAGGTTGGTGTGTGTTTTTATATGAGGAAGGAATTATATAAGTAGACTGCACAAATTCTGTTGTGAAAAAGAGGGAAATATGTGTTGCTGCTCAACTTCTTGCTAAAGAGAGAAATATAATTGTGATGAGTCTCTATCAAGTTCAACTTTTTGCTAAAGAGGTAAATATAATTATGATGAGTCTCTATCAAGCAACCTTTGATAATTTTAATACATTTTATTAAGCAGTTTCAAAACACCATTAAGTTGCTATATAAAGCTAAGAGAAAATTTATATTATATGGTGACTTCTATAAGATTATTGAATATATAACTCTGAAAAATGAATTAAATTCTCATTTTACTATGTTGATCATTGCTTTTTTTTTTTTTTTTGAATAGTGTTTAATGCCTGTTTTTACTACTAAGACATTACAGGTGGTGGACACTGATGTTATATAAGATGAAATGATATTTTGGGAAAGAATTTTTTAAAGAAGGAAATGTTCCAGGCCTAAGTTTAGGGTACCGCCCAGGCATTTACCATTTATGAGGACTGAGGAAAACCTCAGTTCTGGCAGGATTCGAATCTGAGACCTCCCGCTCACGAATCTGCGCCTTAACGACCATGGCCACCCGTGGCAGTTTTATTGCTCATCATAAACATAATGAGCAGACTGTCAGATCATATAGCCAAAATTAATATGCAAATAAAATCTATAATAAATAAAAATTTTAGAAGATGTAGGGCCATTAATAGAGACAAGTTAGTTATATATAGTCAGTTGTTAGATTGCAATGCTGGACTCACACTTACGCTTCAAATACTAAATAAAATGAGGCACATCACTTACATCTGGCACCACCTTATTTCACCTTTTTAAAATTTGGTAAAACAAAATAAATTAATTCTGTACTGTTATAACATTAGTTTCTTAAGATGTAGATAGTGCATCTTACAAAATGGACAACACTTGCAGCTTCTGTAATAAGAAAGGTGGTTACAGAACTGACTAATTTTTTAGTAAACAGCCAATGTGTAAATGGAAGGGTTTAAGTATACCTACTGTATAGTTAATATCTCATTTGCCTTTAAACTTCACTATGATACATATTTCCCTAATAAAATAACAAAAAGATCCATTCTCAAGACTAACATGGAATGATGACATTAGAATATCTTATAAGCAAAAGAAAACTTTATCTCATTGGTTCCATGGAGGTACACAGGAGAAATTAAAGTGTTAAATTTGCCTAGAATAACAGGAGAGTTAATAAAGCATTATTAGATGATGTGACTCAATTAAAAGCTGGTATACCACCACCCTCCCAAATAAGTTCATCTACTTTTATAGCTGAAATTGAAGGAAGTAGGGGAAATTGCTTCATAGTGAGCTTACATCACAGTTAACAATAGAAAAACACCAGAAACAGAAATGAAGGGATTGCATGGCCATGTTGAAATATAGTGATGTCAGAAATCAAATAACAGATGCATCCGTTCTAACAATGCAACACTCAAAAAAATGTAATCATTAATCAATTCAGATACACAAACACACACATGCTAACTTAGAGCTAACCTCAGGTAAATCCTAGGAGCCAGAGGACCTAGCGGTTTGTTGCAGCTCACTATGGCCTTAGCTTCGCTCCTAGTTGGAAAAAATACTTGCAAACATATTGCTACATAGTAAATTTATATAATAATTGAGTTGGCAACTCTGAAAAAAAAGATAGAATTGCTCAAGCAGATGCTCAACATGAGAAAAATCGTGAGGCACAGATTTGCCCTGGTGGTGAAACATATAAGACATACAATGAAACAGCACTATATAATTAAATTATATAGGTATTGGCAACTCTAAAAAATAAATGACAAACCACTGAAGATAGTTCGCAGAGCTGCTCTGGTGGGAAAAATTAAAGACAAGCATGCGAACATAATAATGGGAAATTTGCTACATTCATAACATCTAAGTTTAACTCTGGATACTTGTGACCATGAACTTCAAACTATAATAATAATAATAATAATAATAATAATAATAATAATAATAATAATAATAATAATAATAATATCTGCACTCATTCTCTTGTAATAATTAAACTTCCTGTAATAATGTGTACACTCACTGTGTGCTAAGTTTTTATAACTTTATAAATGTGTGTTTTGAAGAAAGTTAGTATATCTCAACTTTAGAAACCTAATAAACAATGGATAAAACATAATGAAATATGATCTTATATGGACTTTACTTAATTTTTAATTAGGACATGTTTTGGGAATCATTGCTTTCATCTTTAGCTGTTAACTGACTGCTTGGCAAGTTTTATGTTGCTTGATTTCAAGAGGTGGAATTTTGAAATTCATTAATTTTTCTCTATTTTTAATAATGAAACATTTCCCCATGCAGATAGTTCTATTGAAGTGTTTATTTCTTTTAACAAAATGACTTCTTGCTTAATTTCATGATTGTGTTCCTCAAAGTGAGTTGCTACTGCTAATTTTTCTAATTATTTTAGCTGGGCTTTTCTAAAATGTTCTTTCTTTCTGGTTTGCAAATTTGTTTTTGTTTTTTCTATTTATTTTAAATCACAAACTAAATACTCTATTACATATGTGCCTGATTTTTTTCTCTGGTGCTATGTTATCTTTCACAAACAACCTAATAAATTTTTAATAATAATAATAAAAAAGAAATACACACTCCAGTAGATCTATCCACATGAGAAAAATATTTCATTCTTAAAAATCAACAAAAATTAATGAATTTTGACATCCTATCTCTGGAAGAATTCAGCTAATTTCTATTCTAACCAATATATGTTGACAAAGTAGCAGCTCGGATCTAGCCATGACCACATCAACCCAAAACTTACCAAGCAGCCAGTCAGCAGCTGAAGATAGGAACAATGGTTCTTGAAGCATGTCCTACTTAAAACCCTGTAAGTGTTTACATTCAGAAACATTTATCTTAGAATGTTACAATTATATGCTTACATGAATATCTTAATAAACCTGATATAATCACTGCACATATAAGGTGGTTCAACTCATCCTGTAGATTGCAGCCTGGTTTATTAGGCTATGAAGTTGAAACAGGAAATGTTATCTTAAAATTTCCTATTTAATTATAATTGCTTCTGACCGCTACTAATATAATAATTGTATCTTGTTTCAGATAATCAAGGGTATCAATATTACAATTAGGAGGAGGACCCCAATATTATATGTATTAGTGTATGTATGTAGATATGTCTTTTTGATTTGTAAGCGATATTCAAGTTATCTTTCTGTAATACCATGTCTTTGTAAAGGTAATGGAGATGCGGTCTTTGTCAGAGGATATTAGCTTTACCTGAGAAAAAGGTCTTTTGTTAATAAGTTTTGAGGCATTCGCAAGAGGAAGCAGTCATAACAGTGACAGTAAGAGTTGCGACAGAATAACAGAAGTAACAGCATTAACGGTAGTAGAAAGAGTGGTAATTAGTCTGTATCTGCATTATTCAGTGTCATAGCAGAATAGATAAACCTTTGCGAAGAGTCAAAGTAAATCGTTTGGTCAGTGAGAGTCAGTCAGGCAGTGCAACATAATAGTAATAATGGTCACAATTGTGTTAAAGTGAATAAATACACAAGTGAAAACAGCGAATTATAATCCAAAGAAGCACAGCATGTTCCAGAACCTTCCAAGTTGTCAAATAAATTAAATGTCCAACCACAGTCGAACTTCATTATTAATAGGAAAATCCCCTTCCTCCCAAATGACATTACGTCATTAAAACAAAATTCTGCTGAGATCCCTATCCTCTGCATTGGAACCAGAGAGTTAGGAAGCATTGAACTCATGTCTCCAAGAGTTGAGGCAAGACAAGACATCTAATTGCCCGATTAAAATAATAAATCACCCATATATAAAAAATAACCCATCCACAATAATTCTGATTCCAAAATTATTTTGGGTGGTTTATTTTTGATATTGGGGATGATTTATTATTATTTATTTTATTCAGACAATTTGATGCTCTTCTTGTCTTGCCTTGGCTCTTGGAGTCATGAGTTTGATGCTTGCTAACCCTCTTGGTTTCTGTGAAAATGCGTGTTTCTGTATGCGATATTTCCTTTAGATGGCAAGTACAGTTATATATTCCTATCTGTTTACAATGTATTGACATCTGGCGCCTTAGGACCAGCAGTCTGTCCGAGAGGGTTTGACAAAAGACCCTTTTCTCAGGTAAAGCTAATGTCCTCAGGCAAAGACAGCATTTCCATTACTTTTACAAAAACGTAACAAAGACATGGCATTACAGAAAGAAAACTTTGAATATCACGTACTGGTCAAAAAGACATCTACATACATACACTAATACATATAATATTGGGGTCCTGCTTTTAATTGTAATATTAATACCCTTGATTACCTGAAACAAGATACAATTATTATTATTATTATTATTATTATTATTATTATTATTATTATTATTATTATAGTCAGAAGCAATTATAATTAATTAGGAAATTTTGAGACAGCATTTTCTGCTTCAAAGTGCCAATCCAATGGTTAGGTTACCTACTTATCAAGGTGAATAAAGGAGTTCATATCCCTGAATCAGAAAGCATAGGTTTTATAAGCCTTTAAATACATGATTACACCTGTTCATGGTCAGTGCACTAGTTGGTTTTAAGGAAGGTTTGCAGAGCGTAAAATGTTATTCATTGTCTCATGTTTTATCACTTCAAATTAAATTTATATTAAGTTATCCAAAAAGAATATTATCAAATAAAACAATTTTTAAGTTTTTTTTAATTACTTTAATTGAAACATAGAACAAATAATTAAAGTTTGTGCATTAAAAGTTTCACAAAACACTTTTTTTTTTCTGTAATTAATAGCTTCTGTGCATTTATCTTAAAAATTATACCCCATATGTTTGGATTTGCATACATTTGCTTTACAGTTAAAATTCAGCTCAACAATTGCAATGCTAGTAGAACATGTCCTCAAAGAGATCGCAACAGTTTATTAAGTGAAACTAGATATCATGTATTAGACAGTGTTTATGGCACAGCCTATAAAATGCCAGGATTGCATTACTTCTAAATCTGCAGGATGAGCTTAATAACCTGGTATATTTTGTGTGTATATTTTTTATTTTACTATTTTATGTATATGATGCTGTTCCGTGAAGATTCAGGCCCATAATAAGTTGAAATGTTATTTTCATAATGGTATTGGATGTTCAATATAGTGATCTCCTGTTTTCCAATTTGAATTGCTGAAAATTAATGTTTATATTCTGAACTACACTGTGACAATATGCATGGTATGCTTCATGTAAATCTGATAAAACATTGTAAAATATGAACTACAGCTTGAGTTTTTTTATATCTGGAATTTGTGCAAGTTGTAGAGAAATTGTGAAAACATTGTAAAATATGATGAACTACAGCTTGAGTTTTTATATCTGGAATTTGTGCAAGTTGTAGAGAAATTGTGTAGCGATGCTTTAAATATACCATTTAATTAGAAATAATTTTTTCAGAATGACCAAATTTATGTTTTTTTGAACTTGTATTAAGGCCAAAATTATTGGAAAACAATGTAATTCTTAGAATTGATAATTTTTCTTACATTATTCCATACCTAAAGATTAGAATATTATCCATTTTTAATATAGTTTAACTTTTAGTAATGAAGTGAAAAATGTGGCATTAATGTAATTGTTAACTAGCTTTTATTATTGTTAGATAGTTATTTGAAGAGCAAGTTGATTTTTAAAATTGGATTGCTACCAGAAAGATAAAATGTCTGAACACCTATGACTACATATTTTGTTAGTAGGGAGGGGGAGGTAAATTCATATTAAGAATTACTTATACATAAATTTATCTTTCATTTTCCTGCAGCCTTTTACAGGTATATTTCATATTTAGAAAATTGGCCCATATACATTACATCTTATTTTCTGAAGATAGAAAATAGAATGGATAATCACAATTTTTTTCATCAAAATGCAGGTTTTTCACCATCTTCCAGCTTCCCATATGTTTTTAACTGTGAAAATCATTTGACTCTGAGTGTTATCAACTCAGATGACTACACTCAAATGGCATAACAATCTAAAATCCCAAAAAATTGAACCTTAATCATTGTCTCCCCTCCCCATCCCCCCGTTACTTCAAATGATACTTAATACCTAATATGAAAAGGTTTCAACATTTTTAGCACCATATTTGGATGCTGGACATCAATAAATCAGCATGGGTTGGCAGCAAGCAACTTTTGGAAGAGCAACAGATTTTAAGAAATTAGTGAAATCTAACCTACCCCAACCTAGAATTTATTAGTTTACATACTTTTTGTTAAGAGAACTAAACCTAACACTAGAGAGATAATATTGTTTTCATATATCAACTTACTTCAGTATTCTGAGAATATCACACTACCACAATGGGCAGAGCATGGCAATACACACAAATAAATTTAGAAACCAAAAAACGTAAATTACAAAATGTGGGAACAAATGTAAGCAAAGAAATACTGAAATCAAATTTGTATTAAAGGAATATGAACAGGAACATGTTTAAGTGTTTTATAGGGATTCTTGATGATTGTACAGGTGGTGGCAAAGTAAACATTAAGATCTATGCAAAGCAGATTTTTCTATCTCTTTTTTTTTCTTCTGTAAATTAAACCTTTTCCAGGTGGTGAAAAAGTGCAGAAGAATGTACCACGGGCTCCCACTATGAAGACTTCTGTGTTCTGAAATGTATATTTTTTCTTAAAGTGTGGTATTGTGGTATTACAAATATTAATTTTTTTTGGTTCAGTTCCTCAGGTTTTGCCCCCCCCCATTTTTTTCTCAAATCTAATGGTTTGATATTTTATATAACCCATATTGTTTTCTTCTTGAGCTTCTGTTAGTTGCCAAACAGTGAAATTATTGAAGATCTTGAAGCTATTAGATCAGAGCTTTTCTGCTATTATAAATAATAGTTGATGCTACAACTCTTAAAAACAGATTCTTTCCAGTGAAACTGGCATTTAAAAGTATAGTACTCTAAAAATATGAATAGCACTTAATGGTGACTTTTCTATAAAGGTTCCCCCATATGCTGACTTATTTAAAGGATCATTTAACTTCTTGTAACTAATATCACAAAGATAAAATAATATCTCTGTTTAAAACCAAATTATTTCTAGAGTTACAGCATTTTATAACGGTGTGACCTATATCAATAATTTTTCATAAACTTACATTATTATAAAAAAAATGTTAATCATCAACCAGAACAAATTTATAACCATAATGAAATGCCAACCATTAAAATGGCAGCTCTAAACCCATCATCTATCATCATAAAAGCAGCCAATAAACTACTCACACCATTTCAAACAACTAAAACCTAGAGCAAGATATAACCTGTTACTTGTATCAGTCAGTAATACCACAATAATAAGCCAGACTTCTAAAGGAAGCCAGCAAGTCTCTCCTTAAGATCACTAAACACACCTGGATCTTTCATAGATTTGTCACCCATTTTACAGCTGCTGGCAGGTGGCAATCACAGCGGTAACTTCTAGCCAAGTGGATATAATTAGTATCTACTCTAGTGATTAAATTTATCGCAATTATAACCACTATTACAATGGAAGTAAGCACATACATCATGACAGGAAATGGTGGAAATATTGTCTGCTATATCCATTTCTGGCATCTGTTTAGAAAATTGTCATTTACACACATCAGCTCATCTTCCAAAATGAGTCAATTTCTCATCTTGTATTTTATTTCAGTTCTTCTAATGTTTGGAGGTTTATTTTTCAACTTCCCATAAATACTGTCTCTTTTTGCATTTATAATATTCGTAGACGATCCTTGTTCTCTGTATGCATTTATTTTATTCAAAGGGGTTTCATGTATAAAATTGAGTCTTTTAATGTCGTTTTGAATTGAAATATAACCATGTAAATAGAATTGCTTCATCAGCAAAGAACATTCAATGTGGATGAATTACTCTACCATTAACATTCTGAACTGCCACAGGTGTCCGAGGTCGTTAAGGTGGGAGCGGGAGGTCTGGAGTTCGAATCCCACCAGGACCGTCCTACCTTAAAAAATACCCCTTTTCCAGATTATCATTTCATCTCATGTATCATCAGTGTTCCACCGTATGTGGTTCCTGAGTAATAAAAACGGGCATTGAACACTATTAAAAAAAAAAAAAACAACATTCTGTAATATCCAGTTATAGAAATTTATCCTTATATCAGAATCACATGTCTGCAATTCATGGTCAACAGTGAATATGTATGCTTGTTTAAATTAACTCAATTTTGGAAGATGAATTGATGCATATAATTGACAATTTTCTAAAAAGATGCCAGAAATATGTAGATTTAGCAGGACATTTCCAGATCTTCTTTCATAAGGTAAATGCTTATTTTCATTGTAATTGTAATTGCAAAAACTTTAGTCAGTTATGTGGACATTACATCAGCTTCACCGGGAGTTACCTCTCTGACTGCTGCCACTATAAGAATCAAGGTAAATACTGCTTCCTGCTGAAGCATATTTAAATTATGATATAACTCAGTTCATTACAAGAAGTTACAATTGCTCAATATTGATAAGATGTTTCCCAATAATGATAATCACTGACAATTTGTTTTCTTTCTAGATTAATTAACTAAATGATCTGTGAACAATGTGGAGGCATTTAGAGCCTGGTAGTTCGCCCGTAGATTGGTGTGAAGGCAACTATTTGATAACACCAGTGATTGCAGAGTTTGTCAATACAGTAAGTATATTTATTTTTGGAATAGGTGTTAAATATAGTAGAACTTGTAGTTTTGTGATAATTACACTAAAATAAATTAATAGAAATAGGGAAAGGAGCACTGTTCAGGGTAATGGAATTTTTGTGTGGATAAACTCTTAAATGGTTAATGGTTTTAGTAATTTAAGTAGAAATCTTTATAAATAAATTTTCTCAAAAGATATATTCGATGGAGCTGAAAATGTTTGCATCACTTATATTAGGATGAAGATAAATAGCAATAGTGATTGTAGGGGTATGTCGCTTAAATGTGAAGTTCATTCTTCTTTCTTCCTCTGTGAATTTGTTAATGACCTTTTAAAATGTAATAGATTGTATAAGTGTGTAAAGAAATTCTTTTTTGTTAGTCAAAATGCTAAACCTGTGAAGCACTCGTCATGTAAGTTTTCATTTTTTGTGAATGCTGCGAATGATCATTCTATGGAAATTGTGGCACTGGGTGTAGTAAGAGTAACTAATCTTAGTGTTGTGCATGCTTGTGTTCATGCATGGTGCTCAGGATTTAATAATAAAATTATTTTGCTTCTCATTTGCCAATATTTTGAAACTAGATCTTGAGTTGTGGGATTTCTACAGACTGGCAGAGAGTCAGTGTTTATTTCATGTTTGTACTTTCTTAATGACGTTTTCATAGTAAATTAAGCTTGCAAGTTTATATTAAATAGTGTTAGTGTGTAAAGAAGTTCAAGTTTGATAGCTAATAATTCTAAACCTGTGAAGTGTTCTTCTTTGCATTGATCTTTGGTAAGTTTAGATTCTTCTGAGTGCTGAGAATGATCGCTGTATAGAAATTGTGGTACTGGGTTTGGTAAGAGTAACTAAATCTGATTCACACACTTGTGTGCATGTACTTGCATGGTTATCAGGATTTAATAATATTTATTTTCCTTCTAATTTTCTAATATTTTGAAACCAAATCTTCTTAATTCATGAGGTGTTCACACACTGGCAGATGGTCAATATTTATTTCTTCATCTTTAGAGCATAATAAGCAATTTGAGGATTGCTTATTATGAACAATTTAATTTTTAAACTTAGCAACAGCTGACTTTTTAGACAAATCCAGTATTAACTTTGATTTATTTTTTAAATCCTTCCAGTTAAATTTTACAAAAGAATTAAGATGACTCTTATAGTATAAAGTTGATTTATTTTTAATTATCTTTTTTATTCTTCCTATCAAATCCCCTATTTTGCTATTTGAGTAATTATGGAACCTTTAAATCCTTTCCCACTTTATCATTTCATCTCATGTGTCATCAATGATGCCTCAGTAGTTAAATCAGGCATTAAACACTATTCATCACTCCACAGTGGGCTGGTATCCTTTGAGAAAAACAATACATTTATTAACAATTTTGAAAGTAGACGAAAAAGAATACATAAATAGAGTTGAAACTATGTTAAAAGGAAAAGACTACAAACCAATTGAAAAGAATCTGCTCACTAAATGCAATAAAATGTTAAACAAAACATTAAATGAAGCCAAAACACTATCTACTACTGAAAAACAGAATATCAGAGTAATCCAGTACTACCCAGGCTTTATGAACTACCTAAAATACATAAAACTGATGACAGCATGAGACCAATAATAAACAATATCTATTCACCCACATACCAGGTAGCAAAATAAATGATCAAAGTCTTCAATTCTTTTAAGAGATTCCAAAGTTTGAGCATTAGAAATTTAGTTGATCTAGTAAAAAAACTTAAAAATAGCAGAATTACGGTTAGAGATATATGTTTTCATTTGATGTAAAAGCCTTATTTCCGAGCATACCTATAGAGAAAGAAACTTATGCTTATGCTAAAGAAATGGTTAACATCAATAAATTTAAAAACAGAAGAAATAGAAGACTTAAAACTTACTAATATTTGCATTAAACAAAATTACTTCAGCTTCAACAAAAAATATTACCAACAAGTTTCAGGCCTAACTATGGGAATCCCTTTGTCACCTTTTCTAGCAGTTATTCATGAACGCATTTGAAATATATATTACAAAAGCCTCCCCTTTAATTTTCAAGTCATGGTATAGGTATAGGAATGACATTTTTGCAATGATACCGAAGAAACACTCAATAGATGCCCTGAAACTTCTTAATTTGCAACATTAATCTATCCAATTTACCATAGAAGAAGAAAGAAATGGGTGGCTACCATTTCTAGATTTAAAAATTATAAGAAATGGAGATTGTTTGAATTTTGGAATTTACAGAAAAGAAACGCACACAGAAAACAGAATTATAACCCCATTCCACATAAATATGCAATTTTTCACAGTTTGGCACACAGATTGACGAACATTCCACTCACAGAAGCCAGTACAAAATAGAATACAAATAAATAATAAAGACAGCTATAATCAATGGTTTCAACAAAGACACAGTGATAAAAATTATCAATAAATCTAAAGACAAAAAGGGATAAGGGAAGTTTCCACACTGAAAAACACAAAAGAAGAATACAAATTCAAAAGTTTCACCTACCATCCAATTTACCACAACAAGTTCAAGAAACTCTTCAAAGAACATGGAATAATGTTAGCCCCAAAGAACAGATACAACATCAAGTATTTATTAGGTTGCACAGTAAAAGACTCCATACCACCAGAACAGAAATCAGGAATTTACGAAATAAAATGTGCAGATTGTGAACAGAGCTACATTGGCAAAACAAGGAGAAATTTGGAAATTCAGAGGAAAGAACATTTTAGGAATATTTGGTTTAAGCAGGTGGAATAAATCAGTAGCAGCTCACTTTTGAACCAAAAATCATTAAATAAAACCGGAAATTAAACTGCTGAAACATCTTCACAACCAATTGGAGTTATCCACTTGGGAAAAAATTTTCATATTAAAAAATAGAGAAAATCTAATGAATTTCGAGTTTCCTCCTATGGATGAACTCAGCAACTTCCTATATTAAGCAACAAGAGCCACCACAGGAACATCCTGGTGTCCAGCCATCGTTTTGAGTAACAGCGGTTCGGTGAGCAACTGAAGATGGGAGGGATTCACCCGAAACACGTCTTTTATGTAAGTAAGTAGAGTTTAGTGTAAAAAATGAATACCTAAGTTTAGGATAAATTTCCAAATTGTATGATCATATAAAATTTGTATGTTTTTCACATTTTTGGGCTTTTATTTGATATTATTGCTTGAACAGCAGCTTTGAAATCAGATAATTAACTATATTACTACATTTCTTCAACCAAGCAAATTTGTTTCATAAAAGTGTATGAATTTCCAGTCTCAACCAAAGCTTGTATACAAATGTTTTGCAACACCTTTATATTATCACATTCCGGGATAGGGGAAGATGTGAGGGAGGACATAATTTAGATGGTAGAGCTGAATTTAACAAAGTGCTTGATACTGACATGATAAGTTTAAGACTTACTTGGGGCAATTAACAATAGCATAGAATTCATCTTACCCTTTGGAAAATATGGCAGATGTAGCTTTGTGCTTGGTGCCTGGCTTGGGAGAACCTCTATGACCTCAACTGTCCAACTCTTTTCCACCACCAATGAGTTATGAAGAGAAAAGCAATGAAGACGAAGAGAGAGAGAGTGGAGAGAGAAGGCACAGAAGAAGAGAGAGAAAGTCCACATGTCTAGTCTTTTATAAAGATTTACAAAATTACGATATCATTCTAACTGCATTTGGTTGCCTATACAGTAACCGAAGCCAGTCATGCATGGAAGCAATTCTCAAATATGTTGACTTTGGTATTTCTCCACAGACTTATGACTTCATTTAACAATTCCAGACCGTGCTAACTTCCTTATGTTTTGCTGAGTTAGCCAATGTTATGAAGAAATGGTAATTTATTGTTTGGGCTAATGAAAACTCATAAAATATTTCTAGTTATCTTTACACCAAGTGCATGTGAGACAATGTAAAAGGAGCAAATGGCACCTGCTCCTGTCCCATCTTTGTGATTAGGGAGAGAGCCATCTGTCTTGAATTTAAAATTTAGTTGACATAGGCATTATTTTCTGAAGGAATAGTGTTTGTTGAAATTTAACAATTAGACCAAGATAGTGTTTTACTTCAGTGATGTTAAATGAATTCTTAATGGCATGTAAAGATTTTTCTCAGATGGATAACCCAGAGTATTTTTCTTTGCTGTATTTTTGCATAAAACCAGATTAAATTTTCATAGAGGGTATAGCTTTTTGCTATTTATCTCTCTTATTAATCTCTGGGAGTTATAATTTTTAATAGGTTATATTTCAAGGTCTGACATAATTGGGTCTATCCACTGCCTGGCCTAGTGGTAGCATTTGTGCTGGCGGAACCCAATTTGATTCCATTTTCTAAGTTTTTTTCAGGGGTTTTCCTTCAGGTCTTTAGGTAAATGCCTGGGAAACTTATGGCACAAAATCTCCAAAGCTCATTCAGCCAGATTATCATTTGTCATCCACTTGACAGCTATCTTTGGGATAATGAACTCTTTGTCTTCTAGGCATCCTGACCTTGGAAGTCAACTACTCTTGCCAAGCTAGGGAAGCATGCAGTCTATATCAAATGCATATTTAATGTGTGTTTCATAAATGAACAAAACAATCAGATTTTTTCTCAAATCTTTACTATATACTAAATACCATATTAGTATTTTAAATCAAGGAATTGTCTTACTACAACTTAAAAAATTAAACTTAACAAAGATTAATAAAGCTAATTAAAAAAAAAAAAGGTACTATTGTATTATATTATTCCTCAGTGCTTCCAAATGTCACAGAAAACTTGAAGGATAAATATTCACAGCTTAACTAAATACACATTAATTGAAGTGCACACAAGAAAAGCAGATCTCAACTAAGCTGTGAGAAAAATGTTAAGAGGAAGAGCACATAAACACGTGGGAAAATATATTCATATACAAACATAAGGAAAATTTGGTTAATTTTGATCTTGCAAACAATGGTAAGCTCATCACTAAGTTCGTAAAATCCACAGAATGACATCTTAATACCACACTGGGAAGCAGATAGTGGAACCATGCTGGAGATGAAGGCAACAGCCTTTGAAATATGTCCAAGTAAGTGGGACAAAATTAGTGAAATTTGATTGATTTTCTGAATAATAATTTGTAATATTATGTGAAGCTTCGTTGACAGTTCAAGGACAAGATACTCGCATCACATCACTCTTATCTCCCTTCACCATAACAGAGGAATAAATCCAGTTATAACTTTAATGCACTCATCACCACAGAATTTTATCTATGAAAATGGTAGAGAAATGAATTTAAAACATTTGATTCTGTGTAACTACTAAGAAGAAAGTATAAGTTTTATATATCATTGAGGTACCACATTGAAATTTGGATCGATTAGCTAGAAGACGTGTACCTAATGTATAACAATTTTTAAATTTAAAATTACATTTCTGTTAAAACTCTGAATTAAAAAATTTGAAAAGTTTCGATTTTGAAAACTACAATGATGTACGGTTTATTAGTAATTTAGACTTTTATTTCAAGTCTCTTGCTTTTCTCTGTTCCTTTTGTTTACTTTTTTGCCTTTTTTTCTCTCTTATTTGTATTTTTATAATATAAAGAAGTATTATAGTTGTAGAAGCTCTAAAAATAATCACTAGATGGGAGAAATAATAGCATTTTTAAAATTTTTGACACCAGGTTGCAAGAATTCTACTAAAGAGGCTTAATGGTCCAGTATATTTTGAAATATGCATGACACAATTCTTATTGTAGTTACCTCAGCCTAATCTCTCTATTGTGGGATTTTGTTACTCAGTTTGTGTTTATATGCTTTTTTGTATTTCTTGTGTGATATAGTGAAACTTTTGTGGTGTTTAGAAGTTAGCAGAAATGGCAACTGGTAAACTTTTTTGCTGTGTAAATCACTGGACAATTTTTATGTGTGTGGGACATTCACTCCAAAAACTCGAGAGAGCGAGTCACTGATTTAGTTAAGAAGGAACTATATTTAGATTGTCCTCTTGGTGATCAAAATAAAGTGAAAGCTTGCCCGTTCCTGTCTGTAACTTACAAAACATTTCATCAGATTCAGCAACACCAAGTAGATCAGAATAGGAATCTGTAAAAAAGTACTATCCTCAATCTAAGTACACTTAGCCTCATCTTATAGAACAAGTAAATGAACAATTTTATCCACAATTTACAACTTTCTAAACAGCAATATGAACTCTTGGGATTAAGATTGCAATAATGGAACCTTCTAGCTCCTGGGAAAAAAAAATTCTTTTTTGATCAAGAAGTAGTTCTTTTGCTGAATATTTTGACTTGCAGATGTGCATATGTAGAGATGTCATTGGTTTGATGATGCAATTAGGTGTACAACATAACCCATAGGAGTGGCAACTATTTATTGACTCCAGTAAAATCAGCTACATAATGGCAAAAAATTATCATCTGTGCCTTTGACTTATGCAATAGACATAGGAGAAACTTATGAAAACATGGCTTTGCTGTTAGAGGCAATCAAATATAAAGACCATGGATGGCAACAGTGATTTAAAAGTGGTTGCACTGCTTACAGGTTTACAGGGTGGGTTCATGAAATACTGTTGTTTTTTTGTGCCTGTGGGAGAACCAAGACACCAAGAACCATTAAAAAATCAAAGAATGGCTTAAGAGAGAATCATTTGCTACTAAGAAAGAAAATGTGAAAAACAACCTATAGGTTAAATGAAGTAAAATCATTTTGCCTCCACTTTTTATCAAGTTAGGCCTAATGAAAAACTTTGTGAAAATACTGGATAAAGAAAGTCAGGCCTTGAATGATTTGAAACAAAGGTTTCCTAATTTAATGGCAAATCTGAAAGAAAGCAATTTGTTGGACCACAAACCAGAAAACAATTGAAAGATCCAATCTTTGATACTAACCTCACAAATCTCCAATTAGCTGCTTGGTCCTCTTTCTGATATAATTACCTTTTCTGGGCAACAGAAAAGCTAATTATATTTTCTTAGTGAATGATTTGTTGGAGAACTACAAAAGTGGAGTGTAGAATGTTGTTTAAATTTCACTTTTTACATTCACACCTTAGACTTCTTGGAAAATTTGAGCACCATAAGTGATGAACAGGGTGAGCACTTTCACTAAGACATCCTTACTATGGAGCATTGTTATCAAGGCACTGAAACCTTCAATGATGAGCAATTACTCTTGGTTTCTTCTCAGGGAGTGTGATGAAAAAACCATACAAAAGAAGAGCATCATTGGCAGTTTTCTAAACAAAATAAAGAGTAAAATTGCAACTATATTGTGAATTAAATTTTAGATCTTTCTGAATCATGTTCATGTAAATATTCACCCCCAGAAAAACATTCCTATGTTCTAAGCCTGCATTTCTTTTTTGTATTTAATTAAGCCAATGTATGCCAGAAGTGCTGTATATCTAAGTACTGTGACCTCATAGGGAAAAACTGATTTTTCCATTTAGTTCTGCAACTCAAAATTAGATAAATTCACACATTTATTAGTTCTAAGTGTAATTGTTTTGATGCATTTAAAACCATTAACTTACACCCACATTGTATTGCATGCATGTTTGTTAGAATTGTGTATTTAGGGAATGTGACAAGATAGAGAAAATTTTTCCACGTATTTCAGCCCCCAAATTTAGGTAGAATCATAATAATTCAAACAAATACCTAAAAAAAAAAGTTGATATTTGTTGACTAGTGTAATATCCACTTATGTTATGGTAATACAAAAAAAAAAAAAAAAAAACTGATTACATGATTACATGAAAACTGTTCCATTGGTTGATTTGGCATAAAATTACCCAGTACCTAATGGAACTGGATTAAGCTCATATAAGTTTCAAGAAGTGGAAAATGCTGTTAAATATTCTTGGATAGAATTTTAGCATACTTTATAATTAAAGTTCAAGATTGTAAAAACAAGACCCATTAACCCAATGGGCAGCCAAATGGACATTATCACAAGATAGTAACAAGTATAGTGTGCTAGCAGTTAAATTGGAAAAATAAAACTTTTCATGTAAATCTACACCAAGGGGATTCTGAAATGTAAGGCTAGATGTGATTTTTGAAAATGAATATTTATTATTATTTTGCACATTACAATTACAGTTTTACAATATTTCCTTGGAGTGCTTGTTAATTCAGTATCCTCACTCCAGTTGTGTACATGGATCCTCTACTACTCTAAATAAACATATTATCAAGTGAACTTTACAAATACTTCCCTAAAGGTGATCATCTTCCCTCATTGTTACCTTTTTCCTTTGCTTTAATCATTTTCCTCCATCACTTTTCTCTTTTAACTTTCCATACATAACCAAACTGATTCAAAAATTCTTTTCTGCTAATTCCAAAAATCTTAATGCTAGAATTTCTGCTTGCAAATTATCCCACTTCTTGTTCCATATTTCATCTCTGCATTCTTCGGTTTCTGTACATCTAATTTCCTTTAATCTACCTATCCAACTTCCTATCCATTTACCTTTTTCTTGCACCCCCAAGCAATTTTTGAGAATATTTCCTTCCTCCAATGATTGTATCCTCTGCCAATATTTCATTATGTGTTTTATTACTAGACCTTTTCTGCTCACCCTTCCTAGTTCCACTAGGGCTATTCCATTGGATGCAGCTGTAGGTAATCTCAGTATCATTTTATGACTGCTCTATAAATACATTCCCATTCTTTTTCTGTCCCCCATATTTCTATCCCATGCATAATTTTTTATTCAACTGTAGTGAAATATACTCTTTCTCTCTAACCAGCTTGCACTCATAATTTGTATTTTCTTCAAGCATGTTCTTATACTATTGGCAGGTAATTTTCCCTTCCCTAGTGCATTTTTCCTTTGTTCTATCCATTTTCCATTGCTTTTCAGCCTTACTCCCATATAATCAAATTTCCTTACCATTTCATTTCACTCCCTCTAGGCACCATTTCCCATCTCTGCTGTGTTTGTTTCCCTTTTTAATACCAACATTTTTATTTATCTTTAAGCCGCATTTTTTACAATATTTCTTTGTTGCTTATATTGCTTTATTTAACCATCTATATGTAATTGCAACTGCTGCTAAATCATCCGCAAAAAGCAAACCTAGAATGTCTTTATTATTAATTGATGGACAGTGCCTATTCTCCTTTCTTTGACTATCTCATCTATAAACAGATCAAATAGTATCAGACTTAATTTACAATGCTGTCTTAAGTCAATTCTATTTGGTACCCAGTCTGTTACTTTGTTGCTTTCGAGCCTAATGCAAAAATTATCACCTGAATAGAGCCTCTGTATAAGTACTGCAAACTTCCCACTTACTCCCTTTTCTCTGATTTTAATCCAAAGTGCATCTCTTTTAATAGTATCAAAGGCCTTTTCAAGATCTGCAAAGAACAAATACACCTTCCCTGTTTTTATATTGAGACATTTTTCTGTTGATGTTATAATAAAAATGTTTCATTTTCCTTTTTCTGAACCGCTGGAAATCCAATAGCTTCTTTTCTCCATGACTGAAATTGTTTTGCTAACACCCCTGTAAACTCCTGATCTATCACTGATAAGAGACTAATGCTTGGGTTATTTACCTCTCCCCACCTTAAAAAATTGGTATGATCACTCCCAGTTTCCAGTTCTTGGGGATCTTTCCACCGTGAACTTCAGTTTTTCAACTGCTAAACTTTTCAAAATCTTGTATATTGATGTAAATTAAATTGTAATGTGGTTGCTGACAATGGATTGAAATTTTATAATCAACAAATTGATGTAATTATGAAGTTATGTAAATAGTTGTAAAGAAGCAAGGAAAAATGTTAAGTTGAATGTATAAATACTTGCTGAAGTAAATTATTTATAAAAAATTAATTACGGATAGATTAAACTATAATATACTAACTTCAGACTATCTAAAATTAAATACTGTGATAATTTCCTTAATAAATATATACATGTGCTCACTTTGTTACAAATATAGTCTATACAACATTTGAAAGTTAAATGATCATCAACAATCACTCTCAAGAAATTAATGATTAACCTGTTCTGTTGCTTCTCCTTTAATGATATATATATATATTCTCATGCTATTATTACAGTAGTGCAACATAAGTACTTTAGTTTTTTACACATTTAGTGTTAAATTATTACTAAATAAATATTTGTAAATGTATTTGATTGTTCTGCTATAATTTCTTCTAATCTAGTAAGAGATTTGCAAGAAAATAGTGTTGTATCATGAGCATATAATATAGAGTTACATTTGCCAAGATTAGGCCAATCTTTTACATATATCAGAAATGATAGCGGGCCCAGTGCAGATCCCTGAAGTACTCCAACTTAAACTATTTTACAGTTTGATTAGCTGAAGTTATGACATTTCTGTACATAGTTTGCGGTTTTATATATGTTTGCAGAATTTCTGTTGATTTACCCCAATTTTTGCACTTTTTCCAATAATATTGTATGAGACTCTGAGTCAAATGCCAAATAATTCCGTCATTTTCTCATCATCATCATCATCATCATCATCATCATCTAGATCCTAGAGCTTTAAGCATTGAGTGAAAAAAGATTGTTATGTTGTCATTATGAATAAGTCTTTTCTGAAGCCATGCTCTATTTGCTTAGTACATTATGTTTGTTAAGGAATATAATCCTTTGCTTAATATATTTTCATATATTTTGGCAAAGATGGAAGTTAGCATAATTGGCCTGTAATTTCCTATTTCCTTCTTGTTATCTTTTTTTATAAATTGGTCTGATTGTACTAATTTTCAGTATATCTGGATAGATTCCTCTTATAGAGGAATGTATTATGTGCACCAATATTCCAGTTAACCTTCTTTTCAGTGCTTTACATTTTAGATGATATTCCATCCCACCCACTTCTTTTCGTATTCTTCAGTTCATTTATAATTTTACCTGTATTTCTTCATGAGAAATCCCCCTTAAGAAATTGGATCTTTAACCTCTTCATTTAATATATCATATTCTTTTCCATATTTGGTTTTCAAAATAATTATTAAATATTTGGCTAAATTTCTGTGGGCTATCAATGGTTTGATCATTTACAGTTAAAGTTATATTATAATGTCAATTTTTATTTATGCTGTTATTCTTTACTATCTCCCAAACTGACTTGGTTAATATATCCTGCATTAATATGTTTAAACTGTTCACACTAGCTCCATTTACTTACATAACACTGGACGTTATTCATAGCTACAGTGCTTCCATCATTAACTGCTGACTGACTGCTCAAATTGGCAGTTGGATCCCAGGAATGCTTTTGTGGCAGCATTGATGGTTCTAGTAGGAACATGCTAAGTTCATCCATGGGTGAGAAATCAAAATTCATCAAGTTTTTCTGGTTTCTTAAGATAAAAATCTTTCCCCAAATGAATAGTTCTATTGGTTTGTGAAGTTCTTTTAACAGCGTAGTCTCTGGTTTAATTTCATGATTATTGGTCCAAAAGTGAGCTGCTACTACTGATTTATCAACCTGTTTCCATTGAATATTCTAAAAGTGTTCTTTCCTCCAAATTTCGAAATTTCTCTTAGCTTTTCTGATGTATCTCTGATCATAATCTGCACATTTGATTTCATAAATTCCTGACTTCTGTTCTGTTGGTATGGTGCCTTTTAATGTGCAACCTAATAATTTTTCTTGATATTATAAATATTCCATGGGACTAACATTATACCTTGTTCTTTGAATATCCTCTTAAATTTGTTGTGGAAAGGTGGATGGTATGCAAAGCTTTTGAATTTGTATCTTTCCTTGATGTCCTTCAGTGTGGAAACCTCTCTCTTATAGACTTTGTCTTTTAAATTTATTGATAATTTTAATTACTTTGTCTTTGATCTCCAGTAGATAAAATATTTTAAAATGCTAAAAATATTTCTGTGGCTTCACTTCCAATGAACATGGAAGCAGTCTGAGTTAAAAACATTTAAAATATTGATACGACGATAAAACACTCTTAACGTTTCACTCTCAATATTAAAAAATTCAGGACATGTTTCCTTTGCTCACATTGTCAACTCAAATTGTTATGTATATACTTATGTCCTAAAAAAATGATTCAGAAACTTCAAGTTTAAGGATAAAGCAGTATAAGGAAAATTTATTAAAGCTCCTTTCAGTGAAAATAAGCTAACTTACTATGTCATTTTGCAGTTCAGCAATGTCTTGTTTTTCCTGCTGCCTCCAGTACTGATGCATCTGTTTCGAGAGTATGGTCGTTTTGTAAATCCTGCTATACATGTGATATGGATCTTAATGATGGTTGTTGGTATCAGTTCAGCATACTTCCATGCCACGTTAAGCCTTATAGGACAGCTGCTGGATGAGCTTGCCATTCTGTGGGTTTTTATGGCTGCATTCTCAATGTTTTTTCCTCGGAGATTTTTTCCATACTGTTTTCAGAATGACAGGTGAGTATAGCCAAAATGTTTTGGATTACAATGAATAAAGTAGTTTAATAAAATGAAAAGTAAAATTAGAGAAGGGCCTTGATTATACATTGTGGATAATTGAAAACTTGAATCACATGACTATTGCAAATTTAAATTAAAAGTTAAGGCATAAAAATGTGTGTGTGTGGCACATGGTCACATTTGGGACATTATATCTAGTGATTTAATGTTATATCATAACAGTAAAAGTATACATTCATATGTATTTTTATTTTACATAGTTTGTTACATGGTTAACAGAGTTAATAAAGTCTGAGAATTATTTTTTTTTACTAACAAAGTACACTAGGCTGGGTCAAGGTTTGTATGGTCCTTTTTGAAGTAGTTCCCATTGAATTGTGTGCGCCATGTATGGAAACTGTTTTTTGACATCTTCAGAACCTCCATTGCCTTCATAACAGTCACTGACACACCAGAATGCTGACCCCACAGCTCATTTTTGAGATGAGGGAACAGAAAAAGGTTACACACTTTAGGACTTGCATTGTCTAGTGAAGGTACCAAACAGATGAATGATGCACAGGGCAATTTTTGGGAAATGTCTAGCCAGGATGCTCAAAACAGTTGTAATACATCCGGTTAACTGTTGTTTGTGGAATTCATGTTGATAAATAATTTCATGACAGTCAAAGAAAGAAATCACCATAACCTTTTCTGCTAACCAAACAACCTTGGCCTTCTTTGGTGGTGGAGAACTAAGTGATTTCCAAAGTGAGCTCACCTGTTTGCTTTTGGGATGATAATGTGAAGTCAAGTCTCATCACCTGTAATGATGGAATTCAGGTATGACTCGTGCTCCTCTACACGAAGCTCTTGACAGGTGTTCACTTGCACGATCTTCTGTTCGGTCTTCAGCATCTGCACCCATCTGGCACAGACATGTCTCATGCATAAGTGATCATGCAGAATGGTAGATGCACTCCATGGGAAATCTACAACTATTCACTGATCTTCCTGAACAATGACAGCAGTTGTATTTATAGTCTCAATCATTGCAGTGGTTGGAGCACCTGAACTGTCTTGCTTTACTGTTGAAACATGACTCTCCTTAAGCTTTTTGAACCATCTAAGTGTGATTGATTGTGGCAGAACTCCAGTGCCATAAGCTTACTGTAACATTGCATAATCTTCCATACCAGATTTCTGCAGACAGAAGCAAAATTTCAGAGGAGTGTACTGCTCATTACAAAGCGACTCCATTTTATGCCTGTACTAATATCCATACCCATTATACACTTCTGGTTTTTTCCACAAATCAAGTGATATATGTTCTTAATGTGAAAAGTTGTTTCACCTTCATATCTCCAATGTGTGATGAGAATAAAAATAAATCCCAGTATTTATTGACTAGCCCTCATAATATATGTGAAATAATTTTAAAAATTAAGTGTGCTAACGAATTTAATATAGTTAAGTCAGATTTGTCACACTTCCATCACTTATTAATTTAAGGAGGAAAACAAAGGTTCAAGAGCTAATTGCTCCCATCCTCAGTTCCAGGTTGACAACCAGATTTGTTCTTCATGTTGGTTTTGCTTGTCTCTGTGGTGGTTGAGTGAACTTCTGTATTAGGATATCACTTGGCAGGATTTCAAAGTTAAAAACCATGGTTTTTGGTCTTCCAGATATAAATGTTTTCCCAGATTGTAAGTTCTGTTTTTCCTGTGATTTTTTTTTTTTTTTAATCACAGTCTGCAGTCTGTTGAGTCCCTGTTGCAATCCGTTAATTGTCATTGAACATAGCATTATGTCATATATATATAAAATTGCCGGCACATGGAAATCACCCAGTACTGTATACTCTCCTGTACCATTATGTGCAGTAAGTGGTCTACAAACAGATTAAATAGTAAAGGTGACAGAATGCAGCCCTGTCTTAACTTCCTCTTGCTCTGGAAACACTCTAATACTGTTATCTTTGTCATATTTTATGCACAACTCTGCACTGTCATAAATTGCCTGTAATGTTCATATCAATATCCCTGACTTTCCTTTACCTGCAATTTATACCATGGTGCCTTATGGCTGATTCAAAAGCCAACTAAAAATCTACAAAAGCGCAATGCAGTTTCCCCTATTTCATTGACATTTGTCTCTCTCAAAGTGTTTCAGAAATGTGCCATCTATGATATTGTGTTTCTCATGGAAACTGAATTTGGAATTTTGAAACTTTGCCAAATTCCGCTTGCCAAGGTTTTATTCTATTATATAACACTCTATAATATACTTTTTCCGTGATTGGCAATAGCATAACTCTGATATAATTGTCTGGAGATGATCTTGTTCCTTTCCCTTCCCCAACAGGTTGGGTAATTTCCCCATTAAAACAATTTTTTATATCTGGAACATCACTAAATCAAACTCATTAAAACTGGCAGCACCTTTGAATACTTCCGGTAGCAATTCATCCCAGCCCAGGGCTTTGCCTATTTTTAAACTCTCTATTGCCTGTAAGACCTCCCCACAGTAGTAACATCTGTATTTCCATCCCTCTCCAGCCTTGTGCCCCTCCCGCTAGCTTAATTATCCTCCCACACCCTCCCCCAAATATTTGTTTAAAATGTTTTGTCCATTGTAGAGGTGCAATTTTGTTACATTCTCTATAGTATTTATTGGGATTTTTATTACTTGCCATGTTCTAGCTATAGCCTTGGTAGCAATGTATAACTAAGTCTAATAATAAAGATGCTGTACAGTCAACATTATGATTATATAAAATAATAGCAGATCTTTGTTTTTAGATTAGGAACTAATGTTTATTTTTTCTTTGGTTTAGGAAATTATTTAGTCTAGCAGCTGTTGTGTTAGCTATTGTAGCTACAGGATTGGCTGTTCTACACCCAGCTGTCAATGCTTTTGCACTTATGACTTTGGGATTCCCTGCATTTTTTCTTCTCATTTATGAGCTGAAAAGGTAAGAGTGCATATTTAAGGATGAAATTGTATTTTCAACAGTGTATGAAAATTCATGCTAGCATAAATGCATTTTGTGTTCAGATCCCTTCAATAAATGTAGGCCAATTTTTTATGCAATTAAACTTGTACCGACTGGAAACCTGACTAAATGAAAAATGCATTTCATAACAAATGTATTTGTAAAATGAGCTGTAGTGTTAACAGATAAATGGAAATAAGTTGTACTTACATTATATGCAGTTGTTCTGAGCTACAGGGTCGTGTATAGTGTTCAATTAGGGACTGGCTGCTGTACACTGTGATAACTAGTGTTATTCATAAGTTAGGGTTCCCACTGGTAACATTTTTTTGGTAAAATGTCCTGGTGTGCCAACTTTTTCCAAATGTCCCACTTTTTAAAAAGCCTTCCTAAAAATGAATTGTAGAATTTATTCAATTTAAATTGTGTATTGCTCCTGGTGGGTAATCCTTGAGACATTATTTCTACTGCAATGTTGGCAATATAATAGAATGGTTGCTCATTTTAAAAATATGAGTACTAAGAAACAGATATGCCTCAGAAGTTTTGTTGGTTACTGCTCAGATTCAATGCAATAGACAAACATGTTTTTTCATTAATAAATCATTGTGAGAAAAAGTGTTAAAATATAGTCAGTGAAGCCGTAACAATAATTGTAAAACATTTAAAGGACTTATCTTTTGAAGTTAATTTTTAGAGAGATATGAAATGTGTTTGCCTTTATTTCTGTTTTTCCTAGTAATGAAGCTGGTTGAAGGGTAGGAGGATTAGAATAACTAATTACTTGGGTAACAGTTTTTCCATTTGGTTCATTTTTTTCATTGAGGTATTCTCTTTCACATTGTGATATTTTCCTTTCTTTAAGTATGTTGTTGAGCTTGCTGGTAGGTGTGGTCTTGCTAACAGTATAAAATTCTTGCATTATATGTATTCAATTTTAAGTCAATTTCTTGTTGGAACTAATATAGTAAAGCAATTATTCTTTATTAGCACTTGCTCCACTTATTAATTAATTCAATGGTAAGTAGAGCATAAGAGTATTAAATTGACTCAAGTGCAAATAAAAAAAATAATTATAGGTATAATTTGACCATCTTAAATTCATCTACCTGTATTCTTTTTTTTTTTTTTTTGGCTATATTTTCCTTTAAGTGTAAAAAATCTAAACATCCCTAATTTTGATAGCATTGCTGTCTTCTTTCATTACTTTTGTTACCACACTTTTTGACATACCAGTAACTATGCTAGCTGAATCTTACAGCCCAAGAGAACAAAATATCACATATACTGATACGCTTTGCCAGAGGAGCACTCTCAGAATATTTTTTTTATATGATGCTGTATTCCTTTTCATTGTGAATTAGCAGTTCTGAAATTAATAAAAATAAATCAAATAAATGATATAATCATACATAACTCACAGTATCTCTCACCTTTCACTGTTGGTGAATCATAGAAACAGTGACATCATAGGGCTGGTCTAGGTACCAGAAATGTTGTGCAGTAGCACATTTCTATTAATCTGGTACCATTATAACTTAAAAGAAATACTTTTTTGATATTATTTGCGTGAATGACGTATAAAACTTTTTAATGTAACTGTAACTAGAATATTTTAATAACTTTATTATAATGAATCTTTTTAGAAATAGTGCCAAATGCAATTATATGCACCTATTAAACTTTACATACATGCACAGAAGAACATGAAACATATAATTAAGATCATTGAGCGATTGAGTTGAACTACATACTCTTACTGCTCCACTTACTTGTTTATAATATGTAGTACTAGTTTCATGAGCTCTTTGTTCACATCTTCAGCTAACTGTCGACTGCTGGATAATTTGTTATGATGTGGGTATGTGTGTTCTGCTATGGTGGAGGTATGATGAAGTTTATGTTTTTATCCTTCGAAGTGTCGAAGTTCATTAAACTGTCTATCTGTTTGTAAATGTAGATTTTCTCCCATGTTGCTAATTCTGTAGGTCCTTGTACTGATTTTAATAATTTTGCTTTATTCACTATGTTGTGGTTTTCTGTCCAGAAATGAAATGCTACTGCCGATTTCTGCATTTGCTTGTATTTTATGTTCCTGTAATGTTCTTTAACCATGTGCCCATGTTTCTCTTTGTTTTTACCAATGGGTATCTGCCCTTGAATCATCTGTACATTTCCTCAAGATTACATAAAATTATCTTTTCTGCTTATCAACTTTTTGACTCCCTTCTTTCACACAAATAGAATTCTTTTTCCGAGGATTATCCTACTACTTTCCTCTTTGGAACTTTTAATACCTGTCTTCTTCTTCTTCTTCTTCTTCTTCTTCTTCTTCTTCTTCTTCTTCTTCTTCTTCTTCTTCTTCTTCTGCTCCTCCTCCTCCTCCTCCTCCTCCTCTTACATAGTTAATAGCTTCAAAATGTTTAATTTTGTTGTAGGACCAACTTCAAAAAATTGTTTAGCTTTTAATATTGTCATCTGTTGCTAGAAAGTATTATATATTTTATTTTAATAACATCATCCTGTGACTTTTTATTGCACATCAATACATTATCTTCAACATGGAATTTTTCTTTGCTGGCTATGTGTCATTTTCTTAAACTTTTCTTGAAGGTATTGTTTTTGTAGTAATTTTAAATTATTTTCCTATTGACACTGAACTCTTTATTTACATTCTCAGTATTACTAACATCTTGCACATTCATAGAACTACTCCATGTAGAGAAGGGATGGTCACTTTCTTCTTCAGCATTGCTTTCACTTCATTGATGTTTACTGTCACAAGAACCACTGGCTTCATATAATGCTTCACTTAATCTGTTCGGAAGTTGATAAAACATTTTAATGAATCACATATTTGTACATCCTAAGACCTCCACTAAATTAACTTTTATCAACAAACCATGACTCATATATCATGGTGTACATGTCTTACAAGAGTGATTAGGGTGAATTTAAAATTGTCTATTTTTTGTGATCTTTACTGTCATATTTTACAGGTCACATCACATAATTTTCATCCTGTGAAATTCAAACCATGACTGGTTATTTTTGCTTATCAACAATACATCCTTTGCTTGAATTCTTTAATCTGCTTGTTATCAAGAAATTATAAAGACTAGTATAAACATGCAGCATTATGGAAGGCTCTCCTCTCAATGAGCTTGCAATGTAGTAAAATAAATATAGAAGATATTTACTGTTTCTGTAAGCATTAGTTATTTTATGAATAATTCCACATTTTGTTGTAGTGCAGTTTTCAGATATCAGATATTACATACATTGGGATTTCCTAATGAAAAATACATTTTATATGTATAAAATTTAAAATATGTTACATTTTTATTAAGATAATCATATTTTGGATACCTTCATGAATATGCTGCCTTTTGGTTACTTTGAAGATTTAAAGTGGTTTTATTTTTTGTTTGTTTGGTTCTAGGTGCCAGTGCAATCGTGTATACAGACTTGGTATTCGCTGTGCTGCAATTTGGCTGCTAGCAGTGACTTGCTGGATCAACGACCGTTTGTTCTGTGACTTATGGTCAGCCATCAACTTTCCATACTTGCATGCCTTTTGGCACATTTTTATTTTCATTGCCTCATATACTGCCTGTGTGTTATTTGCATATTTCTCCGTAAAAGATGAGAAACCTGAGCAGACTCCAATTTTAAAATATTGGCCACGAGATAACTTTGAGCTTGGAATTCCTTATGTGACAATTCGTTCATATTACAAAACTGATGGTAATCAGATATGACTTTATAATACCAAGCTTTTGGTTATATTCATATTTGTATTTTTCTATGTGAATTGTACATAATGGCACACTATATTTTTATGTATTAATGAAGAGGTCAGTGAAAATTCACATAGTATATATTAATATGCCTTTGTTTCAAGTATAATTTTGCATATAAAAATTCCATTTCTTTAAATTTGATGCCTGGGAACTGTGGAATGCAACCAAACTTTGCACGAAAAGCAGTTTGCTTTTGATTTGATAGCATACACAATAAAAAAGAGTTTTGTAGTATCAAGGATATCAGAACATCAACTGATAAAATTTACAAAAATTCAGTAAGAAAATATTGTATTTTAAATGCTGATATTAACAAGCAAAACTGGATTTTTAAAAGAGAAGTTTAAATAATTATGAAAAACATCATGAATTTTACTGGTGCTGTAGTTATTTCCTTGTATCTATTTTTGGTATCAAAATATAAATTCTGGTAAATTGTGCATTGAACCATATTTATTTAAAGTAGTTGTAGATAATTATCTTGTACAGTACAAAAATATTCCATTTAATGTGTATATTTTATATTCTTAAATTAATCGCTGTCAGTTGGATAAGGTTTGGTATAATTTTTTATTACATTTTAGCATCGAAATTTTTAAATTTCAGCCACTTTTGCATACCTATAATCACTGCTTCAATTAACTTTTATTTTGTTATTGTATGCTGTTCTTAGTTAATACAAATTGGATCAGACTTGAAAAAACTCTGTATATACTTGCAAAAGTAGAGGGCACAGCTTTGGATCCTGATTGAATTATTCTGCATTTAACTTACATTTTTCTTAATATAAGACAAATAATATAGATGTAAGACAAATGTTCACCTGTTCACCAAAACAATGTTTCCCAGATCATAAAAATGTAAACAAGACTTAGAAGTAAACCTATCCTTCTATTCCCTCCTGCCCTATATATATATATATATATATATATGTATATATATATGTATAAGTTCTTATATTGCATTTTATACTCTTCATACACAGTTATTATAGCTCATTTGCAAAAGCACAAAATGTCTTAATAGTTCAGTGCTGATACAAATGGCCAGGGTTACTAAGTTAAATTTGTGAATAGAGAGTTTGTGTGAATAAATTCATGTGATATATGTCATAGTAAACACTTTTATTGCTTCACTTACTTGCGTGATATTTGGAACCGGTTTCGAAGACCTTCATCTTCGGCCAAGGGTATGACTGATTGGAGAATCCAACGGCTCTGTACAGTTGAAGCTCCACCTTGGTGTTTTCTACCTTTGGAATATCAAAGTTCATTAATCGATCTCTGTATTTATGAATGTAAATTTTTTCTCACGTATCCAGTTCTATATGTCCCTGAGTCTCTCTTAATAAATCCATTTTCTTCACAATCTCCAAAAATGATATGCCACAGCTGATCTGTCTGTCTGTTTATATTTTATGTTCCTGAAATGCTCTTCTAATGTGTGCCTATATTTCTCTTTGTTTTTCCAATATAGATCTTTTCACAATCTGCACATGTTATTCCTAAAGATATGCACAGATTGTGAAAAGATCTATATTGGAAAAACAAAGAGAAATATAGGCACATGTTTAGAAGAGCATTTCAGGAACTAAAATATAAACAGAGAGATGGATCAGCTGTAACATATCATTTTTGGACAAAAAACCACGAGATTGTGAATGAGATGGATTTATTAAGAGAGACTCAGGGACACATAGAACTGGATACTTGGGAAAAAATTTACATTCATAAATACAGAGATCGATTAATGAACTTTTATATTCCAAAGGTAGAAAACACCAACTTTAAGTACATTAAAACACCACCAGGGCAGAGCTTTAACTCTACAGAGCTGTTGGATTCTCCAATCAGTCATACCCTTGGCCGAAGATGAAGACAAAGGTCTTCGAAACCGGTTCCAAATATTACACAAGTAAGTGAAGCAATAAGAGTGTTTAGTACGATATATATCACATGAATTTATTCATATGACTTGGCTTCACTGTGTTAGTTCCATATATATTTTTTAAAATAATTTTTAAAAGATATTGTTTTAATTTAAGAGAGTTTGTAATTGAAATCTCACCAGGACTGTCCTCCCTCACTGAGGGCTTTTTCCAGGTTTTTCTCAGTAATCATTGGGGAATGCTAAGAACGTACTCTAAACCTGAAAAGTTTCCTTCCCAGAATTCTTTTCCATTTATCATTTCCTCAGTAGAGACCATTAAAATTCTCTAGTTCTCCAGTAAATATGTTAACAATTCTTGAGTAAATTTAAAAACCATTACAGTATGAATTTTTTTTAAGGGAGTGTTAACATAAATCCCTCTCCTAAAAAATATAAAGTTTTATTTGTCAATAATGCCTTCTGGAATATTGCTGCATTTTTTTCACCTAAATCAAGCCTTTTAACCTTTCTTATAAGCTTTTAAAAAGTTGAAAGACCTGCATCAAAGCTTCAAACTAACTTCTATAAATGTTGGGTCCAATCGATAATATCATATCATTTTAGGAATGTATGTTTTATATGGCTTGAAAACAATTGACCATGTGTAGAGATCTCCACAACTTAGAATTCTGAAAAAGAATTTACATGGGTAAGTCTAAGAAGTAAACTAAGTCTCTGGATTCGTTGATTTGAGATAGGTACCCTAAGTGAAATTTTACATCAAACTAATAGTAAAAAGATATGTAAATGAGGCAATAGCATGCTTAATTGATATAACAAAGAGTAAAGCTCAAAGTAACATGGGAAATATCCCAGTACTGAAAATGTTGCAAAAACTGGATGAAGCTATGATTTGATAGACAGGCTTCAGAACAATTATAACTGTTCAGCAAGAAAGAAGAGAGGAAGAGTAGCTAGGAACAAGAGGATGAAGAAAGAAGAGTTTATATTACAAAATGCGGCATTTTATCACCATTTTTCATTAAACTTTTTATGTCTGTAATATATCTTTTCTCAGAAACTATTGAACCTAATGACATGAAATTGCCTTATTTCTTTTTCACATATTTAATACCACCTTAATTATTTGGAAATAATCATTTGTAACTATAAAAAATATTGGTAAATATTTTCAAAAATTCAATTTTTTTCTTAAAGTTTTGAATGAGATGTAATGAAAAACTAATTAATTTCTTTGTTAATATTCTCTCCACTCTAATTAACCAAAATTTAGTTCACTTGGCCTCATAGTTTTTAGATAAGGTACTGTAAATATAATAAAAGTGTCAGACAAAGGGGAAATTTTCCAATAAAACAATTTTTTTAAAGCAATTGGTATAAATAATTGGTATTTATACCAGTTTTGTTTATGTGGCTCTAAAATCTGATTTATGAATGTAGTTTAATAAGTAATTTTTGTAATGCCACATACTTAAACATACATTACTAAGAAACTCCAAATTGCATGTTGTTTCTGGTATTCACAATAACCAAAGTAAAAAATTATGAATGAAGGCAGATTTTAAAAAAGGTTATGACTGATTCTTTAGTAAAAGTAATATAAAACATGTTTCATATAAATTAAAAACGTTCTACTGAATATCTGTTAAAGCTTTTAATGTTTTGGAATTTTAGGAGTTGGAAATTTTCGGGTTCATAATCATTAGTGTCCAAATGCCACAGTAGTAAAAGTAGCCATTAAGCATTAATAAAAAGAGATCATTATGTTGCAAGTAGGATGCCTGTTTTACTCATTTCCTCTGTCATTTCTTTCCATTTTATAATTTAATTTTGAGTCTTAAGGGAATTTTTAGTCATTATGGGTGGGATCCCATGAAGAGTGCATAGGCAGGCAGCTTGGTTCAAGCACAGAATGCAAACTTGTAACACAATATATTTCAAACTGGGAAAGAATCGCACTTTTTAGAAGTAAAAATTTGTTATGCATCATGTTTTATATTTTAAATAACTTTGTGGGATTTTTACTGGCCCATTATTATGTGACAGTTTTGAGATTTTAGTTCATTAAAAAAAAGCTCATTTATACTACAAAATTGAAACTTTTATTTTCATTAGATTAATATTTTATATAAAAAGGGCTTGGAAAAAAAAAGCATTAATGAAAATATAAAAACAGGAATATCTGTGCGAGGTTGAAAAAGTTTTTAGCAAATGTTCATTAAGGTTTCATTAACATCCAATATAGTGGATATTAAAATCTTCATATAATGCAAATAAGTCATTATTATGATTATTTACCAATCATATGTACTTGTTTCTTTGTTATAAACATCTTTTGATTTGTAATGTAAGTTTTTTAGCATTTTATTTTCACTGACAGTTAATTCTCATTCAGTACCTACAAATAACCCAGCAGACCTTTTAAGTAAGATAGCACGATATGGTGGCTTACAGATGGCTGCACTCTTATATCATCGCGCTTATAAAGTTAACTACTTGCATGTTGTGTTATATCAAGGTAGAGTTCCGTTCACATCACATCTTTTATCAGCATATTAAAGTGCTGGATGCACCTAAATAACCTTGTCCCATTTCTTGGGGGAGTGGAGTTGCCATTGATGAAGACTGAGAAAAATGTTACTTAAGGGGATGCCAACCGCGGAGCTCCTGGTCACGAGACCATGGCCTCTTTGGCAACCCCTGTTGGTAGAGCTGCAGTACTTACATTGTCCAATGCGTGTCACATTTAGAGGGTCCAGGATTTGTGGAACTGGAAAGTACTCTTAATTGAATGGTTCTGTTCCTAGAGACAAACTTATTATGAACTGTCATAGCGGCTAATGGTGTGGCCATACCAAGTAATGAAACAAAAGTTCAGGGATCGTGAAATTGTAAACTATTGGAGCTTAAAGTAAGATGTGTTTTAGACCCAGAAGCATATAATGGTCTTAACAAGTAAACAGAGTTCGTATGAGCAAATATAGTGTGGTAGCATCTAGAGAGACTATATGGGCAACGGTTTTAGAAGGCATGTGAGTGAATGCTAGCGACGGCTGCCACTGCACTGCTGCCGAGTAATGCATTCAGAGCAGGTAAGGTGGGGAGAGGTAAATGAAGTAACATTCGTTGCATCATGAATTATAGTGGAATGTTTTACGATTTTACATCTTGTGATTGTCAACTTATTGGCATGTATAACATTAGCATGTACTATTTTACTGTTTTGCTTCACTGGTTAAGTTGTAGAGATTAGGCTACCCCACATAACCTCATAATTTCCGTCATATGTTTCACTGACAGTTGTCCCGTCACTGCTGAAATTTGTATCTGCTGAGGAGAAGACTCAGATCTATTACTTGAGACTCGAGACTCTCAGAGGCCTACACTTATTTATCCATGTTAACCAATATTAACAACATATAAACTCTTTAAAAGATGCACTCAACTATGCACTATAATGCTTGTGAGATGATTTCTACTGCTACAATGGATTATGCAGGTGACTCATTAGCTGAACGACATTAGGAAGAAACAAGTGCATGTTTCAAGCAATAACTGCATTGGAATTTTAACTTGCGTTTACACACTGGTGTTTATGTAATGGAAAAATATTTCGATGGCTAGGAAGTTTTTATTTGACGAGAGGGACCCCCTCTTCTTATATTTGCCAACAGTTGGTTAATTATTATGTTAATGTACCAACACTAGTACATACGAGTAGTATATACTGGGGTAGGTTCATAAGTTTCCGACCTAACTATTTTCTAGGTATGATAAAGACAAAAACTATATTTCAATTTTCAATGTAGTTACCCTTTATTGCAATACACTTCTCACATATTTGAACTAACATTTCAATCCCCACCAAAAATTGTCGGAAATCTTGTCTGCAAAATGGGCATAAACAGCATCCATCACTTCATTTCCTTCCTCAAAGGTCCTTCTTCACTTTTGAGAAGAGGAAATAGTCACTGGGAGCTAGATCTGTGCTATAGGGTGGCTTGTCCCTCTCCTTGAAACCACATTTCTTCACAGCTTCCTTTCCAACAAGCTGTGTGCACAGGCATGTTGTGAACAAGTTGCACACCACCACTCAGCTTTCCTCGCCATTTCTCTTGATGGAAGCATGTAGTCTGTGCAGTAGGCCAGTATAGTAATCCCCATTTACTGTGATGTTCCTCTCCTTGAAGTCAATGAAGAGTATTCCTTCACAGTCCCAAAAGAATGTGGTTGTGATATTCTTGGTTGAATGAGTGACCTTGGCCTTTCTAGGTGGTGCTTTGCCAGGTTTGTGCCATTCCATATTGATTCTCTTTTGGACAAGGGATCATAGTAGAGGACCATAGTTTCATCTGTAACAATGGTTTGCAGAATTTTTCACTCGCCATGACAGAGCTCCAAAAATGCTTGACAGCAAATGAGTGGTGCTGCTTTTGGACTGAGGAAAGAACTAACACAAATCTTATATAATTTAAATGTTCATGAATAATTTGAAGGACAGGAGTGAGCACCTCCAAGGGCTGACAGGCACTCTCTTCGTCTTCAATGCTTTCTTGACCCATTTGAAAAAGTTTGGCCCATTCTTTTATGGTAGAATATGAGGGGGATGCTTCCCATATATACCATCTAATCACTGTTTAATTTCATTTGGAGTAAGTCGTTCTTTTGTGAAGAACTTAATAACAGGTGGATACTCCATTTTTAACATGTCACAATCATCTACACATAATCTTCTTTGTGCAACTATAACTGAACACAGCGAAGTGGAAGTTACAGCTATAATTATTACTTAACATAAGATATGACACCAGATAAAAGTTTTGTGAAGGCAATAACTCTTATCAATGAGGCCGGAAACTTATGGATCCCTCGTAAATTTACCGTATTATTTTATAGTGAACTTACCAATAAAGAGCTCCTCTTCACAATTTTCAACAGCTTTTCCCAAGTGGAAAGTTCTCTTGCGTTGTGAAGTTGTTTCAGTAGTTTCGTTGTCTGGTTTAATTTCATGATTTTTATTCCAAAAGTGTGCTGCTATCGCTGATTTATCAATCTGTTTTAAGCAGATATTTCGAAAGTATTCTTTTTTCCGGATTTCCAAATTCCTCTTCGTTTTTCCAATGTATTTTTTTATCGCACTCTGCACATTTTATTTGATAAATACCTGATTTTTGTTCTGTTGGTATGTTGTCCTTTATGTACGTGAATGGAGTTAGTGTGAACAAATTTTATTACATTAGTGTTTATATATATATACCACTCCATTGTCAACAGCTTCATAAGTACATTTAATTAGGGACTCATATTTGGTTACATGTTGATGAAACAATGGAAAGTGTTGGGCAACATTAGCAAGTTTGGTTGTAGGCTAATTGGATCCTCATACACTACTCAGATCATACTGCTTTGTTCAAAACAACTTCTGAAGACAATGACAATTGTCAATAATGGACTAAAAATTTTATGCCTAAATAACATGGACGAATATAAGATTCTCCTTAGATATACAGATGTGTTTTACTTGATCTCAGCAGCCTCACTACTGAACATGTTTTACTCCTCTCTAGTAAATGCAACCTCCCTAGATCAGGCTTTGAACAGAGTAGCAGAGCATGAAGAATTGGATCACAAATTAGAGACACTGCAAGCTGTCTTTTCAATATGTCGAGCAGCACATGATCTATTTTGATGCCAACATACATGCTATCCCATTAGCAATCAATTCCTTTACAAACACCGCAATATTGGTTTGGAAATGAAGAATCAGACTTGAAAAAATCAGGTCACAGCGTGGTTTCAAACAACAAATCTTCAGCCTTCCATATTGACGTTTAACTAACTGAGCTATTCTGTCTTCCACAAAGCACAGAACCACAAACTTTTCTCATCTGATTCTATACACCCCAGAGATCTATCTAAGGTTTCTCTATTATTAGAGATTTATTCCTTAAGAGGTGACTAGCAATGCTACAAGTGCTTATGACCAAGGCCTGTAGTCTAATCATCAATTATATATAGCGAATAATTTACCTATGGAAATTGTTCTTTATTACCCATATGTAGGACATTAGTTGGAAATGAAGAACCAGACTTTAAAAATTCAGGTTCTGATTGTTTTTTGGGAAAGTGTGTTATATCCTACATATTGCTAGCGTGAAAAAACAATTTCCATATATAAATGAATGAAGCCCTGTTGAAATTAGAAGTCAAGAGAAAGCTTAGGTAGGTTTCCAGGACATTTATAGAATTAGACAAGTGATATTTCTTGTTCTTTGCTTGGTGGAAGATAGTAGTTCAGTTGGTTATAGCATCAGCACAGAAGGCTGAATCTTGGCCATGAACCAAATTTTTCAAGGATTCTTCAATTCCACATTATGTCCTACATACAGCTAGTATGAAAGAACATTTTCAACTGTTATAATGATTGATTTGCCATTCAAGTAGTGTCATCCACTAAAACAGCATCCTTAACAGACATATAGCATCATAAGATATGGAGAGTGTCAAAAAAAGGTATACACACTTCAAGCAAAGAAAAAAATGTGTTAACATAACAAAACTGAATTCACACAAACTGAAAATGATGAGCACTAATTACCTTAGAATTTTACAGTTACAACAGTTGTTCAAAATGCCCACAATTGGCGTCAATACACTTCTGAGTACGTTGAACAATGATTGTGCAACGTTTGCGAAAGTGTCCTCAGCGATTGCAGCACATGCCATTGAAAAGAAACAAGAAACTTCTTCCTGAAGTACTGCCAGTGTAGCTGGTTTTCTACGTATATAACATCCTTAAGAGTTCCCCATAGGTAGAAGTCCAATGGAGTTAGATCCGGAGAATGCGGTGGAAACTCAATCGGACCTCTTGAGTCCTATCCAGTGCTGAGGATGCAGAGCTTGTTGCTGTGCAAGGTCTCCCGGATCTGCTCTTGTGCACATTGCATACGGTACCATGAATCTAAAATTTGTCTTGAATGCATGCAATTGTTACTCCTGTTAGTGGTTCTGTTCTGTACACACCTCTCCATTGCCTTTGAACTTCAACAACAGTTTCGGTTTTCCAATACCACTTCAAAATTGCTTTCCACTGTTCAAACAATAATCTTGGCTCCATTTTGTTATAGCAATGCTAGCATAATGTAATGTCAGTTACATCTGTTTACAGAACATCATATGACAATCTTGGCTTCATTTGTTCATTGTTGATTTACCTGTCACAAAGCAATGCTATCATAATGTATGTGAGTAACATCTGTTTACAGAACATCATACTACACATTACTGTTATACTTCCAACTTTGAAATATATTAAACAGATATCTACTGTGAAAGTGTGTATACATTTTTTGGCACCCTCGATATATTATGGCAAGAAATAAATATGCAGTACTCCAATGGATACCCTCTCATGGAAGGATCAATGATAATGAATTAGCTGACCTATTAGTAAAATGGGAATACAATTAAATCAGAAACCTGTTCCACCAGAAATGTTAAAAATTTTGTCCACAGGAAACTTATATGACAGCCTCAGAAAATAAACAAAAAAACAACCTGAGAAAATGTAAAACATAGCTGGAAGTTATTTGACAACGGGCCAAGAAGAAGTAGCTAATATAGATTGATAATGCGCCATTGATTGTAGTGGTGGCAGCATACAGCAATAGCAAACCTTTCTGGCAAAAGAACCACGAATTCCAAAAGGAACCAAAACACTTAAAAGCCCTGCAAAAACCCATAGATATAACAGTATGGGAAAATATATTCATAAAGAAAAACAGGGAAAATTTAGTTCATTTTGATCTCCCAAAAAATAGTAATCTGGTCACCAAGTTTGTAAAATTCACAGAGCAACATCTTAATACCACGCTGGGAAGTGGAATCATGCTGAAGATGAAGGCAACAGCCTATGAAACGTCCAAGTGGAAAAAAATTAGTGACATTTGAGTGATTTCCTCATTAATAATGTATTATATTGTATTATTATTTATTTAATTTTTTTGTAGGTTGTTTCTTGTCAAGCAAGACAATAATATAATCAAGTACTTGTTTCCAGGGTATAGCTATGTAATTTTAGGATTACAACCCCCTACCCCATCTTGGGATTCTCCATTCTTTCAAGGTGAATCTTTTTTTTTAAATTTAATTTTTAAGTTGTGACATGAAACCTTTTTTTTGTATTATTAGCACGGATTGTATAATACTGTTCAATAATGAAGAATGGTACTTGTTTTGTATAATAATTATGTATTATAATATTTAAAATATTTGTTGCTCTAATTAAATACTAAAAAATTAATATGTTACAGACTAGTCCTGGATTCTGTGTTTCCAATATTCAATTTTATCTTTTATAAAATTAATGAAGTGGGATCCTTCCAACATCTGTAGGTGCTAAGTGTGGCTAAAATTTAAATGGCTCATATGATTTGTCAGGCCCTGGAACAGGCTTTAGGCCTAATCCTTGTAAGTCAATGAAGGAGGAGGAGGAGAAGAAGAAGGTAAGTAAAAATTTTGTTATTAAAAAGTTTATTCATACTTTTTTAATCCACTAGTTATTCCAAATACAAAACTGAAATCCCTCTCTAGAGAAAATTCTGGCTATGCCATCGTTTGCCCAATGCAGTAGTCTTTCTGCAGCAACTGCACAGAGTATCACATAGGCAGTTATTGAGTTTGGCACTGGTAAAATAAATTGAAATGAGGCTTCTTGTATATTTAGGTTGTTAATAATAATAATAATAATAATAATAATAATAATAATAATAATAATAATAATAATAATAATAATAATAATAATAATACAACCTTTTAGCTTGGATTTCAATTTCCACTGTTTCTCTATCATCATTAAAAACAAAACAACAACAACAACAACAATAATAATAATAATAATACAAATTTTTAGCTTGGATTCAATTTCCACTGTTTCTCTATCATCATTATAATGTATACCTTCTCAAACTTTCTAAATGCAGTTAAGAGTATTGTACAGTAAATGCAGAAAAAAATAAAAAAATAAGGATTATATTAATCTGGTCCCTTATTTTCATCTTGAGCACTTGGCAACTATGGCATCTAGTCATACACTTAGCATTCATTATAAAGTAAGAATAGATTAATTGTGATAAATCATTCAGTAAATGTGCAGTGTTTCTTATTCACCTCTGTAAAAAACAGTGTTCTTGTCAGTCTCATAAACTTTCACTTCATACAGCAATTTCTCATTTGGCAGTAGAATTTTTATACTATTCCAAATGTGAAATGCCACATTCTCTGTAGTAGTCACAATATTTGAGAATGCTGGCACATCTTTGTCTAAATTTTTGTGATCCATGGTATCCATAACTGCACTCTTTATGTAGTGCTTCAGGTCAGTAATATTCATTACCATTCCTGTTACAGGATTTATTGGACCTCGCAGTGTTACTTCCACTGAAAAGAAACATAATTATACTATTATTCATAACAGATTGCTTATAGTGTTATAAAAACACAGAAACATTTTTATCAATAGAACTCAAAAGATATACAACAGTAGAGCAATCACATTAAAGTACTTAATTTTCTTGGGACGGATTACTATTAAACCATTGCCATCATCACCATCACCACCACGACCGCTATCATTTTTGTTTTTGACACTGTTGCAATAAACTGGTTACCATCTGGAGCACTAAAATTATTTTATAAAAATGATATAAATCATCACAATTTATTTTATATTAATTTATGATGTAGTTTTCAAAGTTTCTCTCAAAATATGGATTTTATTAGGCATTCATATTGTGATGTTTGCAATCAAGATGTTATGATGTAAAGATGCTAAATAAATTCTGAAAGGCGAGTTATGAAAGAAAGAATATATTGCAGAGTTAACACTTAGAATTTCTTTGAAAATATATTTAGAACTAATTTCATAAATTGATATATTTTCAGTTATCGTAAAACATTTATTAGAGCAAATAAATAATTAGTATATAAATTTAATGTATATTTTAAAGCAATATTAATACTATTTCTTTCATTTCCATTTAGGATAAATTTTAATGTCCTAAATGTAGTATTTTGTACATTTTCTGTAAGGGGTGTCATCATCCCTGGCTTAAATAACAGCTTGCATCTGGCGGGCATGCTTAATATCTTGGTATAAATGTCCATTGCTGAGCTACATCTGATTCCTGAACAAGAGTTGCCTTAAGATTGTCCAATGTGTGGAAACCTCATCGACGAATACAATGTCCGAGCATATCCCACACATGCTGGATGGGATCGAAGTCAGAACTTTGATCAGGCCATTGTAAAGCGCCTATCCCCTCTTCCTCCGGAAGCTGTGACACACACACTGAATGCTATGGAGTTGAGCATTATCATGTATTAAAATGAAGTTCTCGCCAATTTATGGAGCACAAAGAATCATATGTAGAAGTAGCATCTTCTCAGTATGTGCGTCATTGCTTACACCACACCATACCATAACTGAACCTCCTCCATATGGAACCCCTTGGGTAAAGTGTATAAGCAGCATAGCCTTCTCCAGGCCTTCTCCATATCCTCTCTCTTCCATCTGGAGCCTTAACGTTGAATTTGGACTCATCTGTACAGGGAACTTTGCTCTATTGCTCAATTGTCCAGTTCACCTGCTCTTGGGTAAAGTGAAGATGATCTCTTCTGTATTGTCAGATTAATACTGGTCCTGTTGCAGGTTTCCTTTCATACAGATTTGCCTCTTTGAGTAATGTAATGTAATGTAATTAGTCTTCTGCATGTCCATTTGCTGATGTTAACATTTCAAACCACTTATAGAGGATTTCTTGCCTCAACTGCTGTCATTTGAAGAACTCTTAAAATCTCTGAAGTTAAAAAACGGTTATCTCTTCATGACATATATCTCGGATGACTTGATCTAGGAAGCCTGTTTTAAGTGTTGTGTTCCATATATCGTCTTACAGCTCGCAGAATACTTGTGATAGCTGACTGAATGAACTTCACTATGTATGATAACAGTGATTTGTTTGAACAATGTTCAGCATTGAATCGTAACAATGTCAGATAGTCGAAAAAGTGCAAATGTGTAAAAAGTAACAGATGTATTGTAATAATGTTGAAAATCAGCCAAGGACCATCAAAATGCATGAGAGGGTATCTCTTAAGAGCCAGAAGTTCTCTTATTCTTGGTTGCAAAGTGCAAATGAAAACAAATTATAGCAAGAACCTTAATGAATAGGGTGCGGCGACACATTTCAACTACAACAAAATTTTCTGCTAGTATTATGTCCCCCCCCTCCAGTAGAAATGTAATTTCCTATAAAATAAAAGTAAATAGAAGCAATTTAAATTCATTAAGGAAAAGCTAAATGCAGCAACAAAATATTTTCTTATCCCACTATCATCACATAACATCACATCATTACACTTTTTATTTTATAACTACACCTGTCTTTTCTCACCTGTGTAGTTATGGCCATGGCCATTTGGATTGTTGCATTTTCCATATATTACTTTATTTTCATCATCACTCAGAAGTGGGCTGAAAAAATAAATATCATTATTTGAAATTATGTAACCAATGAAGCTGATATATAAATGCATTGTAATAAAACAAGGACTGTGGAATCTGTTCTTCTGCTGAAATAATCATAAACTGAACAAGTGTAGCTTTATAATCAATTACAACATTACTAACTTATAGTGTGTCATTTGTAATCCTTCCACGACAAACGTTTTTTCTTATTGTTATCATGCCTTGCTTAACATTTAAACATGGTAAGTATTCATAGTAGTGCTGTATTCCACGAGTTTTCATGAATCTGCTTTCATCTTAATATCATTTATGACTTGCTGGGCCTGTGGCTTGTTTGAAATTCTTGCAGGAACTATTTTAAAAATATTGTTTAAAGCCCATTTTCCCTCCTGAGGCATAAATGTAGACACTGGTAATACATGAGATTAAAATGATAAATTGGGAAAAGAATTTTTTAAAGGAAAGAAGGTATCCTAAACTTAAACTTGAAACTTAGGGTACTTGTCATTTTTGAGGAATGAGGAAAATTAAAAATCTCAGTCAGGATGGTTCTGATGAGAATCAAACCCCAGACCTACTGTTCATAAGTCTGTGCCATAACGATCCTCGCTCCCTCATGGAGGGTTACTGCAATTATTCATCACAGTGTTGCATGCATTTTTAAATACATGGGTACAAATATAAATGGATTGGATTGTTAGAAATGATGGAGAAATGTTCGGTACTTCACCTCATTCCTTCAGGAGAGAGATATGAGGTTGAGACATCGAGTGGTCAGTGAGGCACGGATACAGATGAGTATCTAACATTGTTTCCATATAGAACACTCCATGCTAGGGGAGCTCCCTCTAAAAAGTTTGAGTCCCTCATAAGAGCTGCTTCCATACCATACCAAAAACCTTTCCAAAGTGCAAGCCACCGTCACACTTTGTCCTGGCATTTTCGAATTTGTAATAGAGTCAGCGGAATGAAATGTGACAGCATGATGTGAATCCCAAACATCACCACCTGAGCCATCACCCTGTACACATATAAATGGGATTCCCCCTCCCCCCCAAATTATATACTTGCCCAACAAGCCTACAGTATTGGGAGATTAGAGCTGCAACTCCCATCCTCCTTTCTTTCCTCTTGTCTAGGATTTCCAAGAGAGTTGAATGTTGTGGAGCATGAAATCATATTTAGGCTGTTTACACCTTAAAAAAATCCTGGTCTACAAGGCAATTGTTACCACTATACCACCAGGACCGACAGAGAGAAAAAGAAACAGCGAAAACTTCTATCATATCAAGAAACGCTGATTATGCTGAACTTGTTTGAGGGAGCAGATGCATCAACTTGCTACAACATTGAATGTCAAGTGTTTGTAGCATAGAAGCCATCTTTAAAAATAAAATAAAATATAATAAACTGAAACACAAAATGGTGAATGCCCATTGGATTCTACACACTGACTCCAGTCATTTCCTGGAACAATTTGAAGAGCAAATCTTGATTTTTGTCACCCGTTTTTTTTCTGCGCCTCCATCAATTGCATAGGAGTTCATCCCCCCCCCGTTTGATCTGTTTGGGCTTGGATGCTCCACCTCTGGGCACTTTGAGTCAAGAACTCTCTCCTGGCATTTGAAGAGAAATGAGTGACTTCGAGACTTCTTTGTCATACTTAGGTTTGTTTGGGTTGCTGTAAGTTTGTTTTCACTGTTGACTCTAAATTCCTTTGTATTATTATTACAGCTTTTGTTAATTATTAATCTGTATCTGAATCTTACTTTCATTAATTTGTTTTCCCTCAACTTTTTCTTTCTTTCTTTTCCATCGGTTAGCTTTTACATATAGCTTTGTGTCCAGGAGGTGCCCAATTCAACCATTTGAAAAAGCATGTGCACTTTGTTCTTATTAATTTATTTTAATTAATTCTTATTTAGTTTCTTTATTTAAAATAATGTATTAAAGGGAAAGTATTGTAATTGGAAAAGTTTTACTAAAGTGCACTTTTAAACAATATTTTGAACACCCTGATCATTAAACAATATTTTGTACACCCTGATCTTTTAAATGATTCAAACTTCAGTATGCTACCTCCTCATGGATTTCGGCTTCTAAGGAGGCAATCTCCACACCTTTATAGAGGAAGTGGTATAACAACTTCAGAGGGGAACGTCAGTTGCTTGGGTGTGATTGCATTCTGCATAACTTATGATTATAGTACAATTACTTTATTATCCATTCAGAGCTGTGCTCTTTGTCATAAAAATTTTCAATATGTACATCAGCCTGGGTCACTTTCCATGCTAGTTTTTTTTAATGGTGTTTAACGTCCGTTTTTACTACTGAGGCACAACAGGCAGTGAACACTGGTGATCTATATGAAATGAAATGATATATTGGGAAAGGATCTTTTTTTTTTAAGGAAGGAAACATTCCAGGCCTAATTTAGGGTACCTTCCTGGCATTTGCCAGTTATGAGGACAGAGGAAAAACTGGAAAAAACCTCAGTCAGGGAGGACGGTCCTGGTAGGATTCGATCCCCAGACCTTCCACTCCCTCTGCGCCTTAACGACCTCAGCCACCCGTGGCGGTTCCATGCAAGCGGAAGGAGGCACGAGTAATATGCATATTGAAGCAGGGCAAGGAGCCAGCTCACCCTTCCAGTTACTGATCCTTAAGCTTTCTTTTGACACACTCAAAAGTTTTGGAGAGACTGCTACTTGTCTGTTTGCTTCCCTTGTTGGGAAACACCCAAACCATCCCTCCCCATCAATTTGGGTTTCATCCTAGGCATTCTACTGTCCAACAGCTGCTGCTGATGGTGGAGGCTGCAGCCCTGGGATTCTAGGCATTCACCCCAGTGGTGTCTTTGGATGTAAAAAAAGGCCTTCTCAACTACCTGGCATGCCGGACTCCTACAACTCATATCCCTTGAGCTTCTGCAAATATACATACTATCAATACACTCATTCTTAAACACTGTACTTTTAAAGTTACGGTGGCAGGAAACAGTTCAACACTAATACCCATTAGTGGCGGAGTTGCCGAAGACTCTTCTTTCCCCAATACTATTTAATATTTTCATGTCAGACTTACCACAAGCAACAGACATCAATATAACACAATATGCACATGATGTCCTGTTATACAGAACAAACATACATCTAAACAGAGCCATAAATCCCATTTAAATATTGCTACACCTATTTGAAAGATGGTGTAGATGTGGGCAACAATAAACCCAGTAAAAAGCAATGCCATTATATTCACAAAATGCCACTTACCCACAACCCCCCCCCCCACATTTATATATAGACACCAAAGGATACAAAGGGAAAATTCCATAACCTATTTGGGAGTGAACTTGATAATGACCTAAGACTGTTCACAGGGTGCAGGGAGCAATAGCTCTACTGTTTCCTGTATTTAGTTCTAAGGTGATGCCCTGTTTGCTTAAAGTTACATTTTAAAGCTCTGATAACCTGTCATGCTGTATGCTTGTGAAATATGGGGCATGGCCACTGACAGTTGACTGGTATTTCTTCAAAGGGTAGAGAATAAAGGACTCAGGACTCAGGCTGTTTTCCAGTTAGGCTTCTGCATGAAACCTCCTCCCTCGCATATATTGAAAATTACACGCTCATTTGCATAATCATGAGAGTGCTTTGTTTGCTCACTTGGCATTTTCACCTGTCACAACAGACCAAAGCCAAATTTCAAGGTGCTGCGCCCGACAAGCAGACACCTTGGATAACAAAGGCAAGTCCAAGCTAAAGGAACACTTCCCTAGTTACAAGATACAAAAGCAAAAATAAATCAGCTAGCGGTATGGGCATGCTACTAACAAATAAAGTTAACCGCATGTACATTGCTCTACACTCAAGAATGCCAAATCCACCCACATCATTATGGATTTTAGCATATCTGTATTACTCCACACCTCCAACAATAGAAACAACCTACAACCTCATTCCTTTCCTGCGGTTAAACCCAACAGAGAGTAGGTATGCAGCAGTCACACACAGGCTGGTTACTAACCAAGCATGCCATAAATTCTGTTCTGGTCACATTATAGTGCTGATTACAAGATAGCTAATTTCTACTTTTGTCTCTTGCCTTATTTCATGAACCTTCCTTGGCATGTTTATGAACCAGATCTGTGGCAGCTAATTTCTACTTTTGTCTCTTGCCTTATTTCATGAACCTTCCTTGGCATGTTTATGAACCAGATCTGTGGCAACACCCGTTTTTGATTGCTGAACTAGGGTGCTGGTCCTCGTATGTCATAGATTTATTCTGGCTCCTAGCTATGTACACATTATGCTGCATATTTGAATTGAAGTAAAGATTTATCTTTCCTTTTTCTCTTAAGAGCCTCATTCTGCAGAAGCTATCTAAACAGTTTTCGCTATATTTTTCAAGACTGGCCCACTTCCTTTATTTTTATTAGATCATTTCAATGATGCAGGTATTCTGTCATTAGTGTTGCTATGTACTTTTTAATGTAATTATTATGTGTTTGACCCCTTTTCATTGATATCAAATAAATTTTAATTTTGGGAGTATACTGGAAGAAAATTTAAGATATGGCCATGGAAAAGCAACTTTGCAGTACAGGAGAAGAATATTTTACAATTTCTAACAGTAAAAAATATATAACTCACATAAAATAGATTTAAATTTTGAATAACAACAAATTATGGTATATTTTTAATATGCAACAACATAAGTCTGCAATAAATCATTGAAACACTACCATGCAAAATAAATTCGAAGCCTTGAATTTTAAAATATAAGCTATGTAAATGTTTGCCACATTTACCACATAATGTTTAATCAAATTACTGTCAAACAAATATTAAAGTACAAGCACATCATACATTCTCCTGTTTTAACAAAGAATAGAATATCTTAATGCTGTGCCGGAATTATCATAAATCGATACCTTGGCTTACAAATGCTCATTCCTAGCCCAGAAAATTTATAACAATGGAACCTTTAGTCAATATAATGCAGTAAAGACTTTATAATATAAAACATTATAAATACTTTATAAAATATTTCATAGATACATTTTACCAAGGTCACTGTGTGTTAAGTTACAAAAAAAGCCTCAGGCCTATAATTTATCAGCCAAAGGTGAATGTGGGGTCTCCTTACTGCATGTCCAAGGAAGAGAAGCAAAGTGTAGTGCACTCACCATCCAGCATGGCTAGAACTCACTGATTTCATGAACATACGATTTGCTTCAGCCAATGGCAAATCAGCCTGCTCATCACACCATACTGACATGGTTCCTTAAGGAGAGCTAGTGTATAGCAGGCAATATGGCACATGAATCTCAGCCTTTTATGTGCTTTGTAGTCATTGGCATTTAAATTCAAGTTTTAAATTTTAACTGCTGTTTTTAAGTGTTAGCTGGTTGCTGTGAAATGCTTTAATTACATTACAATGTGGAACTGTTTAATTCTATGATCAAGTTAGCTTAAACTCTTTTATTGTATGTTGTGATTGTATATAAATATATCTGAGCATTATATTTATACTGTATTGTTATTTTTTGTTATGCAATTTAATTATTTATTGTTCGTGCAGACATTTTAGTTATGTACTCTTTATTAATACTTGTTAATTTGTTAAGCTACAGTTATTTTAAATTTTGTAGTTCATTAGCCTTGTAATAGTGTTTAAGGCTACTGTATGTGAAATTCTCCAGCTTCTGTACAAGCCCAAAGATAGAAAACATTCAGAAATTAGCAAAAGAGTGCTTAATGCTACATAAAAATGTAGTAGGCAAAAGGAAAACTGAATGTTTGAGAGCTAGCACCAGTCACCCTCTTAAAGTACATGTACTTTTATACCTGTAATTGGACCAAGAATGAAAAAATGGTGGCAAAGTTTGGTGAAGGTTACGAACAGTAAAGCACTAGATATAGTGCTGAGGATGAACAGTACGGGGTAATGCTCAATTTGGGCAACTTTGTTACATCAAACTTAAGTGACTAGCATAATGTATGTAATTCATTATTTGAAGGATCCGTGAACTTGAACCTAATCTTGAGGTTAACTTTTAATATTTGATTGCACAAAGACTCCCAATTAATGTGGATTTAAGATATGTATACCAAACACCAGTTTATGAGGAGTGTAGTTAAATTATGAAGCAGAAAGTATTGTCTGTGCCATGTTTTATTAAAGAGAAAAAGAAACAAAAACTGCATAGACAGAGTTGAATGTAATATAATTAAACACAGCTTGATCCATTTATTTAGTACAGGTTGATATTGTAATTTACATGTTCTACATTCATTAGCTATTCTTCATCTTCTTCAGCCAACTTTCTGTTCTTGGCTGGTCAGCCATTTGACGCCGTGCAACCTGTACATCCATGCTTGTCCTTCTAATGAGTCTTCTCTCTCCAGTCACTCTGAAGTGCTGTACAATGTAGAAAATGATCAGTCATTCTTTCTTCTTTTGAGCAGAGGGAACAGATTGGAGAGTTGACTATGCTGATTCTGTGCAAATGTTTTTGTAGGTAGTCATGGCCACGGCCACTTTGTGGGGAAGATTGTTGGGGATAAGTTTAGATATAATTGGTTCCCATCTTTTATCAACTGCTGCTGCCCTCTAGGAGTCTGCGATGGCTTTCTTTATACTGTTTGGAATTACATTGCATATAATGGCATATGTAGAAGGAGGTGAAAGTTGATTCATTGTGCACCCTTCCTTTGCCAAATCTGTCAAGCTTCTTCATTTCTGCTGATGTCACAGTGACCAGGGATCCATTGTAAAGGAATCTCGGTTAATGATTGCAGTCTCAGTAGCCTTTCTTTACAATGAATTACTAAATTGTATTCTTGTTGCAGCTCTGGGGAGCCTAAGACTACCTTTTGTTTGATATTCAGAGAAATCAGTGTATTGGCTGCTACTTTGCCATCAAAATTAGTTCTCATTCTTCCCATAGGGAAAGCTCCTCTGACAAGAGATGAAAAATATCCTGCACCTGTGAGTTCATCAATAGCTGCGCCAGCTGTATAAACATATAGCCAATCTGGTGCAGGATATAATGTAGCTATCATTTTGAATGCTGCTGCTTTCAGTAGTGGAGGAGCTATATCTGTCTAGGGTGTATCAATCCCATAGATATTAATTGACAATGGTGGCAGTTGTTTCTCGAGTACAATTTGGGTTTTCGGAAGCATTTCCCTGGATCAATGTTATACTTTGTCAAGAGTGCTTCAGCATGTGTTATTGGTGTAACCTGGGTTTTTAATCTTAAAGTAGTCAGTCTGTTGCTTCCAGAAATTATAATCCATTCTATGGCATCTTTCATAGAATTTTGTCTCTTCAGTACTCAAGATGTTCAACCTGACTCTGACTTTTGGGAGCAGGTATTGGTGTAGATTTTGCAGCAACACAACATATTCTCAGTGCATTGTTTTGGATATATTCAGCTTTCTCATTGTGGTTTTGCTGGTTGTACTGAAAGCCTTGCTTCTATATTTGATTGTTGGAATTAGCCACTGTGGTTACATATGAACCTACAGAACCCAAAACAAACCTAGTATGCTTGAATCTCTATTTTGTCCACTTCTGCTAACTTTTATTAGAAAATACGCCAAATAATCAGCAAGACTATTTATAATATGGCTTGCTGATTACTTGGATTTATTTGTATGTCTTTGCCCCCATAACTTTTACCAAAAGCTGCTACTGTTCTGAATATGAATGATGTCTCATTCCAGGCATTTTTGTCATTTGTTCTTTTAATTTAGTCCTGTCCAATTTTGTTACAACTGCAATTGGTAGCCTATTCGACTGGTAAACCATTCTCTGTTTACTAATGTTTGCATATAATGCACTCTATTTATTATGTGAACATGTATACCATAAAATGTTCACATATTTAACAGTGCGTATAATTTCCTAGCAAGTAATAATGGGTAACCGTTCCGAATATTTAATTCAGTACAAATGCCGCTTTTGCACGCCGCAATTCAGACTCAATACTACTCGTGGTAAAAAGTAATAAAATGAAGTTGAAACATACTGAAAAACTCAGTTTAGTAATAAGGAACATTGACTTCCACACACAACGTGAGACAAGTGTTTTTAATTGCAATTAATTCTGTAATTTCAATTACGGGTAATACTTGTTTTCGACTTCCATGGATGAAAATAAGCATATTCTGTCTCACAGTCTGTGTGGAAGCATAATAATTTAAAGTTATTATACGCACTGTTATATGTGTGAACATTTTTCTGGAAGCATTACTTACATAACATCCAATTTTTCTTTTAGAGCTACACGAACATTCATTCCCACAATCCCTCATTCGAAGTCTAATCACAGTGCTAATCCAACATCTGCAATATAGTGTATTATATTCTAACATTACCCTCTCTTTTATCCGTAAGATTTGTTTATGATTACAATATCAAAGATACAACAATGCTAATGTTAACTTCCTAACCCTAAAAGTAATTTTCAATTGTCAATACAAACCTATGAAGTCTATGACAAGCACTGAATATCTCTCTCCTTGTTAAATAAGCAATTGGAGCTTTTTCCATGTCTTACACTCGTCAGGATGACTTTGTTTCAGCAATTGACAATCTTTGCGCTCAGGTGCTTATGTAAACAAGGCGTCACAGGTGGTCAACTAGACGTTAGCCCCTGAACAAATTCTGGGGCTACAAGGAAATTTCTCGTCCAAAACGAGATATCGCTTGTCTCGCTCACTCGCGTGCTGCTACTAGAGCAACGGGCAGCGGGACAAATTCTCGGACAGCGAGACTTAAGCCAAACTACTCTGGTCCCGAACACGGAAGTTACTTCTTCTGCTAGCTTTGAGTGTGAGGAAGGAAGTCGAATTGTAAGTGTTGTGTAAGTTAGCCGCTGTTTGCAAGCAAAATGAACAAGAACCCATGCCCATAACTAAAGAAATATCGCAAAAGAGGAAGGTCATTCCCCCGAAAAGACTCTTCGCTTATTTAAAAAAAAAAAAAATAAATAAATAAATAAATTAAAAAAATGAGAAGAAAACATCCCATTCCATTCCCCTGGTAAAACCCGACACAGAAAAACTTGATATCATCGGTTTATCTTTGCTGCAAACTGTAAAAGTGCAAGAATGCACTACAGCTGATTTAAGTCCGCCACTACCATTCGGGACTGAAAAGTAAAGTGTGAGTTCGGCTCTCTTAATGGATGTTAGTAAGAAGTGTAAATTTTATGTAATAATGAGGGCATCAAAACAGTTCGTATGTCTGGCACCTCGAAAACTTAAACTGTTTTCGCACCTCTTGTAAAAAAGACAGCAATCGTACGCCTTTTACTGTGAAGTGAAAAACAATTATACAAAAAGTGGGTGGACTAAGTTCGGTCTCTATCCGCTGTTGTAAGTTTCGGGACCGTCGCCTGCTGCTATTGCACGATTTGCTCTTATGTGTTGCTCTAGCAGCACGCGAGTGAGTGAGACATGTGATCTGTCGTTCTGGACGAGAATATATTTATACATATATTGGGCGTTCTCAGGGACCTAGATATTGCAAGAAGCGCTAACAGAATTGCTTGGTATGTATAAATGAATTTTCACAGTATAAAATACTCAACCATTTGTTCTATGTTGCAATACTTGTCATTTCTGGTTTGCGCAGCATGGATAATTGTGAAATACGTTGAATTTTAAGTTATTTCAGAACTACTGAAGATAATATAAGGAATAAGGATAAAAGTAAGTTACAGTTCAAAACAATACTCTATTAATGTAATGTACTAATACATGTCGACACAAATCTGCAATGTGGTAGTTTTTTTCTTTACTTTCCTTCACAGGTTTCCCAGGAGTTAAAAAGAGTCATTGAAAACAAAATCGGTTATTGGCACACAATCGGATTCGAATCAAACGTTTTTTGACGAGGGGAGGGGGAAGTGAAATGTAATATATAAACAATTATATTAACCTCATATTAAAATTACTACTACTACTACTACTACTACTACTACTACTACTACTACTACTACTACTACTACTACTACTACTACTACTAAGCGTGGTGAACATTCGAAAAGAAAAACTTTTTGAATTGACCTATTATTCTAAATAATAATAATAATAATAATAATAATAATAATAATAATACACTCGCCGAATATTTACACGAACAATTTGCTTCGATGTGATGAAAATCTGGAAGACTCTTTTCTATGTGGGGAATTTGTTGCATACTGCTTTCCACTCCTTATCTACTCTTATACAAACGGAAAAAAAAAAATTAAAACGCGATACATTAATAATCACTGACATCACAGATGCTAGTGTTTTTGTTTGCATTCCATTTTGGAGTTTTAGAGTGTCATTCATGACAAAAAAAAAAAAAAAATCCTTTTAACACACTACCGGAGACAGTAATATTGTTTGTGTATATTGCATCAGTTCTCTTAAAGTTTCACCGATAAATTCCCTTTTTTGAACTGGCGAAATTCTTTCAAAGTTTTCATAATAGAATCTCAGTATTTGAAGGCTAATTTCAAAGTGTTGCACAAGAACTCTATCCCCCCCCCATTAATAAATAACATGAATTCATTTGTGCTTCCAGTGGCCACCATATTTTATTTAAAACTTCACATTCTTTAAAAAATGAATAGTATTGTAAAGTTTTGCGGCCATATTGTCCAGTAATCCATGAAGAAATTACTGCTTGAAATTCATAATACTTTTTTTTTTTTTTTTTTTTTTGATTTATTCAAAGGTTCGGAGATAGGGTGACCTTTGAATGTTTATGGGAATTGAATATTCGACTTGGGCGGCTTGTAAATGAACACCGTTCATTTAATTGTTGTCAATGTGTCTAAAGAAGCAGTTATAGCATCAGAGTTTCTACACTGAAACTCTCCACGAAATGTTGCTCTGCTTCATGAAGGCAGGTAGTGATTGTTTTACCGGCTTGTAAAATACTGGATAAATGATGTATAAGAAAACATCAGCTGTCATGATATTGCATAAGGATGTTACCCAAAGAATATCAAATATCCATCTAATTTGTTTAAGTTCAAGTCCCAATGCCACGACTTTTTCATTTAGCATTGATATTTTGGGATCGCAGAAATATGTGAATGAATGTGTCCACATAGGATTTTAAATAGAACAGAACATGCATAGTATCTATTACGTTATGTATCGCATGTTCCAGTTTATGTTTTAAACAATGAATAACTACAATATTAGGATTATATTTACCACAAATGTATGTATCTTGCTCCTTTGTAAATTTGCAGTTCCATTCAAAGCAAATCCTTTCACCTGCTTATATAAAATTTATTCCGATATACGTTATTAATAAAACAAGATGTAATAATGTCAGCAACGGTTTTTCCTATTGATAAATTTAAGTACTTTATCATAAAACAGTTGCACAGTGAGTCACCTTCGACGCAAAAAACCGAAAATTAAGCATGATTCGTTTGTTTGGTTAGTGCTTTTGTCAACCAAAATGCTAATGAAATGTAATATATTTGCACAATAATAATTTCTTTAAATGCTTGCAATTCGCATAAACTTTTGAAAAGTAAAAATGATTAATTATCTTTACATATGAGACAGGCTGTTCTAAAAATACGCACGATGATATGTCATTTCTCTAGGCTTTTTCTTCCCATTTCCTGAAACCTTCAGCGAAGGTTTTATTGTTGTTGTTGTTATTATTATTATTATTAATATTATTATTATTATTATTACCTCCTTTTTCTTTTCATTAAAAATCTATTCACTCTTAAAGTGAAACTTACTTCTCCAGTGATATATAATTTGATAATTTAATTCATGATAAACGTTTTTTGCCGCGTGAAACTTAATGATAAATGATAACACACAATCCAACGTTGCAATCCTCCTCCCCAAAGAGTTACGAATAGAACATTGAAATGTGTCAGAAGGTGGAAGAAGGCAGGGGGCGGTAATGCCATGATGTAACCTCAACAGGCCTTGGCAAGTACCAGAGGAATCAGTAGAAACTTGTTCTTGAGATGGTCCTTATTACGACAACTAAATGTTATTACTCTTTACGATGTCACTTCTGTTAAAGTTGTTGGCATGTTTGAAAAATTCTAAAGTGTCTCTAATTGATCTCGACTTGTATTTATGTAATTAAGCAATTTAATTAGTTTGGTCATAAATGATATAGTATGTTTGGTGTAATAGTATGTTCCGCTATAACTGATTTATTATTTTCCCCCCTGCTTGTATATGTTCCTCAACTCTACAAATAATTCTTTGTTTTATTTATTTATTTATTTTGGTCAATAGACTTTGTCACAGGGGCAGGAGATGCTGTAGATTTCTGGAGAAGTTAACGGTGGTGGTGGTGGATCTTTCCATTTTTGAAGTAGGGTATTAATGCGATTAATTGTCCAGAAATAAGTAGAAAAGACATGCTTTAAGGATGCAGGCGATTCTATCGATTGTATTATGCATATAAGGAAGAACAGATACTTGGTTAGGAAATGCCTTCTTAGGATGATCGACATTCTCCGTATTTATTGAAGATAGCTTTCTTTAATATTTTTATTCATTTCGTGTTTCCTGTGTCCAGGTTTGTATGCTTGTAAGAGTTTATAGGTGTGAGTTAATTCCTGTTGAATGTATAATTGTATACATGGTTAACTACTGCATAGATGACCGATCTTTTATGTGCAGGAGCATGAAAGGATTTTGCATTGAGGTATCTGTCAGAATGAGTGCTTTAGTGAATATTGTATGACCAAGTGATCTTCCTTCCGGCGTGACACTAGAACATCCAGAAATGGCAGAGTTATTACTTTCCATTTCCATCGTAACCTATAGGTTCTTGTAATGATTGACACAAAGAAGGAATTGTTGTACTTTATCCACAACATGTTGTCATATCAAAAATATATTATCAACATACCGCAGCCAATATTAACATTTTAAGTCACTGGATGTTAGTTAGTCTTGTTCTAAAGGTGTCATGAAAATATAAGAAAAGGTGACAAAGGAGAGCCCATGGGTCTACCTTCCATTTGTATGTAAATTTTTCTTTGAAAAGAGATGGAGCAGTATTTCCTAGCTCCAGAGATTAGGGAGAATATAAAATTGTATGTTTAATTTGATGAATCCTAAAACATTAATCAGTCACTACCAGTATACTTAAAGCAAAAGCCTCAGAGAATATGTATCATGCATTTTGTGCATTAACTCTGCAAAATCATACAAGTCAGGACCTCGCAACCTTGCGTCCTCCTAAGTCATAAAAATTCCAATCCCTAACATACAGCTAAGCTAGGGGTGATCTTATGGCAGGAAAGACCTTGAAGACATGCAACTCGAACAAAGACTAACGGGGATATGTTTCTGACACTAAAACAACTTGAAGGGGAGATCTGAGGGGAGAAATGAGATAAACAAACCCAGGAGTTCGTTAGTAGGAGGACTCTTACAGAAATCGGCGCCAAATAGCAGCCTATAGGGAATGAACCGGGAACCACGTGATTCTCATGTAGCCAACCTAGGAGTAGGACCTAAGAACACGCTACCATAATTCGAATATAAAATTAAAAGGACGCACATGAGATTGACCGACTGTGAAACTAATACAAGTTATGGGAAAGCAGAAAAGCCCCGCAGTTTTGTGAAGAATCTTGGAGCAGTTACGCAGTTGTCGACAGTTTCTGATGAGTCGTGAGGCAGGTCAGGCCGGAGTATTTTGCAAGCAGTTTTGAAGAAAAGTCAGGCAGCTCTTGTTAGGCAGTTTTTGAAGAATCTTGACACAGTCTCAACGCAGTCCTTGATCAGTTCCGGAGCATTTTGCAAACAGTTTTGAAGAAAAGCCGCGCAGTTGTCGACAGTTTCTGATGAGTCGTGAGGCAGATCAGGCCGGAGCATTTTGCAAGCAGTTTTGAAGAAAAGCCAGGCAGCTCAAGTTAGGCAATTTGTGAAGAATCTCGACGCAGTCCTTGATCAGTTCCGGAGCATTTTGCAAGCAGTTTTGAAGAAAAGCCAGGCAGTTCTTGTTAGGCAGTTTGTGAAGAATCTTGACGCAGTTTTAATTAGGCAGTTTTTGAAGAAAAGCCAGGCAGCTCTAGTTACGCAGTTTTGTGAAGAACCTTGACGTAGTTTCGTAGCATTCGTGCAGGAGCCGTTTTTGAGCAGTCTGAGGAGTTTTTAGTCAAGCCCCGCAGTCAAGGCAGGAGCAGTGAGATCAAGTTTTTAGTTAGGCAGTTTGATCAGAGCAGTGTGACGAGTTTTAATCAGTTTTGATGAGTTTTGAGGTAGTTCAGACAGTCCGCAGTTGGTTCTGGTAGATTGACGTACCTAATCCCTTATAGACAAACAGTCCGAGATTCTCTCCTGGCTAGAAGTTACAACTTATGTAAATAAAAGAGGTTCGTCGTCTCTGTAACTGTAAATAAACAATTCTCAAAAGGAATTTACATGTGTCTTTGAAGTGAAGGAGAGTGTGTTCCCCGTTCCCATTCTGTCTCCCTGGTAACATGCGTACGTTCCAAAAACTAATATATATATACACATATATATAAAACCCGAGATTCCAAAAACTATAACCAAGTAATTCATTCTCATGCGCCGGAGCATTGGTTCTGGCGTGTGAACGACACTTCATAGCAGCGGAGCGTTCATCATTTCTCAACAGCACGACGGAACGCCAACAGCCGACCCCTACCCCATTAATACCGCTGCAGAAAATACTGTATTGCTGACACATGTGTGGCTAGGTTTGGAAAGTCGAAAGGAAGGGAATTGTTTGCAAGCTGTTCTTGGAATGAAGAGAGAACTTCTTCTACAGGGATCTCAGTAAATAAGGAAATCATATCCAAACTCACTAATATGTCGCATATGATCTATGATTTATGACGATGGATTTGATGATATCAATGAAGTGCCTAGAATTTCTTATGTGAGAATTCGAAGAAACGAAAAATTGCTTTAAATGACATTGAAGTACTTAGCTAACAGATGTGCAGGGGTACTGTGCTACAAACAATAGGACAAAGAGGAATGTGTGAATTTTAGGCAGGCCGTAAACAGTAGAAATTCTTATTGAAGAAGTAATTCATTTCTTTTGAACATCTGGAAGAATGGATGATAAACTTAACAATTCCCTGGTAAGTTTAAAAATCTAAATCTGGTTGGTCGGATCTTGTTTAATTTCAGATTAAGTGCTATCATGTAATAAATCGTTTGTCTTATTGACATAATGTTTTTTCCATAATTAATGTCGTGTTGCTTTTGTCAGCTTGTAAAATAACACCATCTGCTCTCGCTTTTGCATTCTTAAAAGCTAGGCGTTCTTCCCTAGGAATATTATTCAAAAGGGACGAAATTTCTAGAGGGCACCTAGCTCTAGAATAAATGAACCATGTACTTTGAAATATAGTAATAAAAATAAAAATATTTTGTTATTAGAAATATTCCATATGAAATCCATTATATTGTTTTGGCCTATATTTATATTTAAGAATAAAGAAACTATGTAGGGTAGGTCCATAAGTTTTCGATCTCGCAGATAAGGATTATCGCCTTCGCAAATCCCTTATCTGGTGTCATACCTTACCTGTTAAGTAAATAATTGCATCCGTAACTTCCACTCCGCTATGTTCAGTTGTTCAGATATACTTGCATTAAGAAGGCTATGTGTAGAAGATTGTGACATGTTCAAAATGGAGTATCGCCCTGTTATTGAGTTCTTCACAAAATAAGAACTTACTCCGAATGAAATTAAACAGCAATTGGACGGTATATATGGGGAAGCATCACCCTCATATTCTACCGTAAAAGAGGGACCAAACTTTTTTCGAATGGGTCGAGAAAGTACTAAAGGCGAAGAACGTGCATGTCGGCCCTTGGAGGTGCTCACTCCTGAAAACATCGCTCTAGTGGAAGGAGAATTATATAAGACCGGCGGCTCAAAGTTACAGAAATACCAGCAAGGTTGGGCCTTCCTAAAATAACAGTCCTTCGAATTATTCATGAACAAGGTTAGTGAAAGATAGGTGTCTAGACTTCTTTCTTCAGTCCAGAAGCAGCAACGAGTCATCTGTTGCCAGACATTTTTGGGACTATGCCGTGGCAACGAGGGTGAAGTTCTGCAAATCAATGTTGCAGGAGATGAAACTATGGTCCTCTACTATGATCCCTTGTCCAAAAGAGAATCAATGGAGTGGCGTAAACCCGGTGAAGCACCGCCTCTGAAGGCCAAGGTCGCAAGTCAACCAAGAAGATCATGGCCACAATCTTTCGGGACTGTGAAAGAATACTCTTCATTAACTTCAAGGAGAGAAAGTAAACGGGGATTACTATGCTGGCCCAGTGCACAGACTCCGTGCTTCCATCAAAGGGAAAAGGCGAGGAAAGCTGACTGGTGCGCTCATTTTTCATGACAACGCTCCTGTGCACCCAGCTCTTGTTGCAAAGGAAGCCGTGAAAAATGTGGCTTCGAGGAGATCGACCATCCACCCTACAGCCCAGATCTAGCTATTTCCTCATCCCAAAACTCAAGAAGGACCTTCGAGGAAGGAAATTTAAGCGTGACGAAGAAGTGAGGGGTGCTATTTATGCCCATTTTGTAACAAGACTTCCATTGGGGGGGGGGGATTTAAATGTTAATTCAAAGATGTGGGAAGTGTATTGAAATGTATTGAACAGCGAAATACAGTTTTTGTCTTTAGCATACCTATAAAATTGTTAGGCCGGAAACTTATGGGCCTACCCTCGTATTTTAAAATGTACTTCGTTCTGTACTACTTTTAGTACGACAAATACAGTGTCTCCTCTCATAACACCATTCTTTAGTTATCTGTAATCGAACAGCATATGAAAAGAATCCTATATCTTAAAAGACGAATTTCAGTAATATTATTGTTGGTCTGTTCGTTACTTTTATATGTCTCGATACTTGAAGAGCGAGCGGCCACTGGTTTTCATCAGGTACTAGGCTTGGAGGTTTTAATTTGTAACAAAAAGCTATCCAAGAGTTAGTTAATCGTGGATTAAATCGCTTAGGTACCTTTTATGTTTGATATCTGAAATATCTGCAATGTTATGTCAGCTATAAGTTTTGTTTCTTACCGAGGGTTTAACGTTTAAACTGCTTGATTTTGCATTCTTTGCATTGCATTGTAATAATTTATTTGTTGTTTAGAACAGTGATCTTAGATTGTGCTACAAATAGACGATTTTTCGCTCTAATAAGAGCACGGCAAATTCTTAATCTTTTCTTCAATGCAGCACTTTTTTTTCTTTATTGTTCTTTATATCCCTGGCTGCTATGGCGTTCACTATTCTGAAAAGATGGATAAAGACTTTATTATAAAGAGCGAGGCTGTCGTCTTTGAGATGGTTCTGCAGTTAGATAGAAGATTTTATCCTCATGGTTGAGGGCTTGCAGAAGAAGCTAAAGTTGTACTGGTACAATTTTAAACGTTTAAGGGGATTTTCTACACCGTTGGCTACGGGATGTTCAGCTCCGCACTTTACCGATAGGTGGACTTTCTGGGACCTCGCACGATTCATGGTCTGTTACCACACGTTATCCCGATTGTTTTGCGTCTCAAAAACAAGCACTTTTCAAATTTATTGTATCACTTCATTGTGTTATTCTACACTAGTGGATTCCTCTGGTACTTAGCATGGAAAGCTCTTTGTACAGCACAATCGATTAGCTATAGCAAATTCAAGCATGTAAAACGCTTTCTCAGCCTGACTCTAAGCCATTTCACCTGTTGCGCACTGTTGTCTGCTTTCACAAATACGCGCCGGTTCCACCTCCATAAAGAAACTTGAGTTTCTCATTCATTTAGTACATAACATATTCAATATTTCTCAACCACCGACATGTATCGATGTTTTGATTTCTTTCACGGGCTTAATAATTCTACTGTACATTTGTTTATATTGTTTGACAAGCAAATAATTGTGAACACTTTCAAAATTTACTGGTAAAAGGGAATGAGGCAAGGAAAACATTATTCTATGGCACTAGCCAGAACCTAAAAAGAAATAAAACTAAATGGTGCATAAAATAAATATTTGAAATAGAATAAGTTATGTCAGTTTTAAGTCCTACTTGAATTGCAATTAACCTAATATGTTCATTATACTCAAATACTGAATTATTCTTTCTTTATACTTACTTTATTCTCAACCTATAATTACTTTCACTACTACTTTATATATTTAGGTAACTTATTTCCTAAATTATTAAAAATTGCACTAATATAGTAAGTAACCTTTACACTTCTAAATATCTGTACAAGTTACAAAAGCATGACCAATAGTTACTAAATTTGCAGACGAAGCAGTTCACTGGCATTCCAAACTTACAAAATTCTTGTGATAACGAGCAAGCAGAAACTGTTTGGGAAACATTATGTTTTAAGGGACTTGAAGACAATATGCAGATTCTTTGCAGTGATACAACTGCTTCAAACATTGGATGATTTAATGAGGCAATAATCTTATTTGAACAAAAAATGGACAATGTAGTTTTTTCGTGCCACCACAACATTCATAACTAGAGCTTTGTGAAGTGCATTTGAATGCCAAATATGAAAGGTAACAAGGATGCCTAATTTTAATGATTCAGAAATTAAAGAAATGTTAGACTTCTATTAAAGTGCAACTACAGATCATATGATAAGAACTTCCATAATGTTTTTGGGATGAGACACTTAAAGGAAACTGAAAATCCATCCTTCTGGGGCAATGGTCGATGGTTGGCAAGAGCAATTTATTTCCTGTAAATGTTCTTGCTAGGGTCACAATTGCATATGTTCATTACACATCAAAATGCATTGCGATATCTCTACATTCATTGTAACTTTGTCAAACCATGGTTAAGTGCAGTGCAGCTGTAAAACCCCTAATCAAGGTATCTGATTCTTAAAAGCTCTTAAGTCATATGGAAATCTAGATCTACAATTTCTAGAACAGTTTTGAAGAAATTTAGTTAGCAGTTTTGGCATTTATCAGAGGATTTGTCAATTCCTTCAATTTTTGATCTTGATGTGGACATAAATACCAACATTAAAATGTGGCAAATTTGGACAGAAAGGGAAGAACTGAATGCTAAATTATTTGGCAAGTTTAATCTGCTTTTTTTTTTTTTTTTTGTTTTTGCAAGTTATTTCCATTCTTTAAGGCACATCTTCTAATATATTCATTATTTCAGAGAAAATAATAGACTATCTCATGTTAACAAATAGCAGATTTTGCATTTGTTTACAGATTTGATGCTAGTTGCCTTCAGGAATGCCCTTAATCATAACACTTCATATTTAGAATCCAAAGGAAAAATTAATAATTTGATAGCATGAAAGGATCTACTGAGAAAGGTGTTAAATTAATGCAGGATTTTCATGGTCTATTAACAATAGATGAAAAACAAAAGCAGTTTGTACTGCGTTGTGTGCAAGACCAAAGCAGGTTATATCCAGATTGCAGGAAGAAAACATTAAAGAAAAAACATAAAGTCTTAAAAAATTTTAATGAAATTTCTAAAATGTAGATAATAATGTATCTAAACTTTAATTAAATATATTAAATAGCAGGTATTTTAGTTTCATATTTACTCAATATCCATCATGTCGATCACTCCAAAGAATCAAATTTAGAGCTCAAGTCGGAATGGGTTGTCATCCTATTGGAATGAAATTTTATTCTTGAATAAGCATATCCAAATTAAATAAATTTAGAAGATGTGTGAAAAAATTTAGGCATAAATATTTTTTCACCAAAATAAGGGACACCCTTAATTTTAATTATATGATTGCATATACGTTAGAATACAAACATTAGGAATCAGAGAAGATTTGGTCTTCACATTCATTTTAATATATGAATGTTTCAATGATGTTAACAGATCAAGTACAAACTTAATGAGAAATGTTTCAATGACTTTGTAAGGTACTGAGGATTGAAATATAGACACAAAACTCTAATGAGTTATTTATTTTTTTCTTCAAAAAATAATTTAATATGATTTGAAATTAACTTTGTGATGAGTAATCAGTAGATTTACGTGGCACCATCAGAAGAAACATTTGCCATGTTATATTTGGAACACAATGAGACTAATAATATTCTTGTAATACATCAGACTGTGGAGAGCTTGTATGAAGTATTGTGTGCCATAGTTACTAGGGCTAGTAATAGTTTCACTGGTTTTGTTCCACATGGTAGAATTATTTTTATTGTTGGTTTCATATTAAGAAGGTAGACAGAGAAATTAATTTAAATGTTTCATTAATATGTTCTTCTGATGATTTAAAGTTAAGAAGGTAGAATAAATAACTGATAAGCAATGCTATATCATCAGTATTATTTCAAGACAACTTTACCTCAAGGCAATGTAGCATGCACTATAATTTTTCTTTAATATAACTATTTATATGTGCTGCTGTAGTAAATGTCGTAGACATTAATTGTATGAAAGAAATGAGCTCTAAAGGAGTCATGAGACAATATTTATAATTGAACCACTGGGTTGATAAGGAAAGAAACCCAGTAACCTACATTTTAAAAAATTGAAGAAAAAATAAGAAAAAACAAAATAATATAACTCATTAATACTTGCTCTGATAATATTTTTACCAGTTACAAAATTGATATTCTGCTTACAAGGAATGCAGAATTAACAAGACTTGACCATTTCTGTGATATATGCATTTTTTATTGCTGTTTAAAGTCTGTGGAATTTCTTGCTTTTTTTCAGATCCACTAAAAATACAGAATGCCTGGGTTACAACATTGCTAAAAACTGTATTAACAATATGAAGATAAATTAAATGAAACTACCCAAAAACACTAAGAGACACATTTATTACAAAATGTATATAGAAATTTGTAAATTTTATAACAGTAGGAATACAATAGTTCAAGTTATTATATACTTGTAGAGAATATGAACAAGATTCATGTGCTTTTCTCTGCCATCCTTAGGAGACTGACCACGAGGTTAGAAGAACTGAATAAAACTTCTTTATTGCTTCTGCACTGTTATTGGAGCACACACTATTAGTCCCATGACATATAAATCATGTTCATTTTTACTTTTCCACCATACAAAGATGAAATTAAGAACATTTGTTCTATGTACACATTTTCTTCTTTTAGGGCACAGATCAACTGCAGATTCATTTCACTCATATACCAAATAATCATAATAAAATAAAATATGTAGCAACGATGTAACAGTGATAATACATAAGAATTATAGCGGCAAATATCTTTCCTATAAGCACATGGTGCTACTTCGTAGCTTACCAATGTATAACAGGGAAGAAACTCTGGAGGTTTTTCTTTTTTCATTCATCATTAAATTGATTCACGCATTCATGTGTGCTGGATGCTTGGTGTTTTTTACATTTTACATTATATGATGTATCGAAACAACAGTTACAATTTGTATATCTCAACTCATTTAAAATAAAATGGAGTTTCTTCCCTTTTCAATTCAGTGACTCAATTATTCAGAACATGGTAAGAAGGAAAAGTAGAATTTTAAAGTATTGGTATGGTGGCCTCAAATTAGATGATAATAATACATTAAAAGAATGTTTTATAAGGGAGGATGTGGGAAGGGGGAGTTGGTTTGGGTAGGGAAGATATTAGAAGAAATAGGAAAGGGGGATATATGGAGACTGGGTGAAAGCTATGTTAGTGGATTCTGAAGGTAGTGAGACAGAGGGTAGAGGATATTGAGAAGCAAGAAATCTGTGCTAGTTTAGAAGAGTGAAGTTCTTTGGTTTTATATAAAACAGTTAAAAAGAACTGGGGGTGAGAGAGATACATTGAAATTTGTAATCAAAATGGAAGGATGGGTCTGGCATGGATGCGTACAGGAATAATATTCCTAAAAGGATTGAGAATGAAAAACAAAATAGGATGCTATTATATGTGGGAAAGTAGATAGTGGGTTCATTATTTATTGGAGTATGAGAAAATGGTGGCAAGATAGTATATGGGATGATAAATAGGATGAATTGCAGAAAGATAGATTGGTAATAGAAACACTAGTAAATAGGAGGGAGGAAAAAATCCAAATGATGTAGGAAAAGTAAGGGAGAAAGTGAAGTATGAAGAAAGAGAAAGAGGTTAATATTTCCCCTTCTAGGCTACAGGTTTCTTACATACAACCGGTGGTTAGAGTACGGAAGAAATCAAGTATGTTAGAATCCATAGAATAGATGTAAATGTAAAGGATGTATAATAAACTGTAATGTTGTTTATTAATAAATTCATATTCAGAACATGTGATTTATATCCAAGTTCAAAGTCATAATTAAGTACAATGTCATTACATAGCTGCTGACCACCTAAATTAGTACGCTTTCAATTAGTTAATCAACAGATATGACATTTTTCACTATTATTATTCCCAAGTTAGCCACATAGCTGCATTTCTTGCTATATAAATTCAGTCCGAATCAAATACAGCAGTCTATATGTACTAAACCAAATACACCTATCAGACAAGCAACATATTATTTTATTTATTTATCTATGACTCTTAAATAAAATGTCTATAATAATCAACTATGATGAGAGGTTTTATTACAAATAATTCAAAATATGACATGAACAGTATAGTTTTGCTATTACTTGCAGAGGAAGTAGCGCTAACAACTTCATTGCTTCTGTGGCATGTATTAGTCAACTACATAACTTGCTGTGAAGCTTTCTTACACAGGTATTTTATCACATTTCAAATTTTTATCCCCTCATCAAATATTATTTAATTTTGCTCCTGTCCTTCTATTTCCATTTTAAAGATAATACTGTTTAACTTGCTATGAAATATGTTTCCTTACACACTTTATTTATTCTAATTTCTATAGCTCCAGTAAATATTCTTTAACTTTGCTTCCATCATTCTTATTTCTGTTTTAAAGCTTTAATGTCCCATGGTAACAAATGTTCTTGAAAACTTTACTGAAATGGTTAACTGTAATACAAATTAACCTGGTGCCTAATAGTACATAAACTTACCTGAAATTCATATATTTACAGCATGATCGAAAATGGCCTAACATAACCTCCCCTTAATTAAACTGGCCTTCAAGGAAAACTAAGTATCATCTTAGTCATAGTTCCCATGGGTGGGTTTACCATGTGTCATAAAAACCTGGAGGAACTGCTGAATAATTAGACATAAAATTCATATTTAGATTTGGAAAAACTTTATGCATTTCTTCACAAAACTCATCCAAGCTGTGGTCTCTCTCTGTCTTGCCCTTTCTTAATGCACAACTTCTGAGCACAGTCAATTTTGGACAGCGTGCCAAAAGTTTCCTTGCTATTGCAAGACTGCATCTTCCCCTATAGATAAAAAACTCTTCAAGCTTTGCCATTGGATTACGTGCCAGCACAGTGTTCATAAAAGTATCATTCATCCAGCTACCCATACCTATCAGGTGCACTTTGTGCACATCCATACTGCATGATAAAATGTATGCAACATGTTCTGTATCATACACTGTTGCTATCAAGCACTGCAAGCTCTGGAAGGGTACAGACGTCGGTGAGAGATCCTCATAGCGTGTAACTGGAGGGCCCCGATACTTGCAAGCAATTAGATCAAGAGTTTCCAAGTTTGGACATGAAATACCCAAGAGATCCACTTCCACTCCATAGACACTCCAGAGACTTAGATGGCGTAGGCGGTCGCCACATTCACGAAGAAGTCCAACTACAAGATTATAGTTACAAAATTTTATTTTCAGCTTCTGCAAGAAGGGAAGAGCTTTGAGAGACAAAAGATCACACATCATGGTCTGCAAATGGAGGTCTGTTATGCCATAACAGTTTGCAAGAAGTCTGACATGCTTTTCTTTAAGATAATTGCAGCCAAAGCGTAGCAGCTGTGGAACCCTTACTGAAAATTCCATCAATAGCTGCTCCAAGCCAGCATCTCCAATATTCGTATCAAATAACTCTAAAGTAGTTAAATGTTGCATCTGAAGAATTGCACTCACACTGGCATCTGTAACTGCATGTGAATTCTTTACCTGGAGGAATGCAAGGTTTGGGCAGCTCTCTGCTGCAACTGCTAGCACATCATCTGAGCATTCCTCAAACACTGTTAGTGAGACAAGCTGCGACATGCTTCTTAAGGCAATGCTAAGAGATGGAATTTCATTGTCGTCATGCCTCTCAATCAAGCCATATAATACTCGCAACTTTTTCAAACGTGAAAGACCCTGGAGTGCTCTAGCTACAGCTAGTAGGTATGCAGTAGAGTATTGTCTTAAGTGAAGCATGTCCAGTTCAGTTGTGTCTGAATGTATGCATGCTGACAAAATTTCGCCGACCACTTCATGTTTATTAAATGCTGGTCCTAGCTCTATTAGTAAGCTTGAGGTCAATGTATTTGCTAGTGTTTGTGGAAGTTGCACTTGAAGTATTTTTAACACACTTGAAACATCTTGAAGGTGCACTGAATCTGACACAAACTTACAGATGCTTTTAAGAGTAAGCACTTGAAGATCTTCAGGTGTTTCTGACATGGCTACTGCAACAGTAACAAAATAAATTGAGTGAATTACTCCCCGTCTTTTTCAAAAGGAAATTTTTTCAATTTTTTCAAAAGGCTATTTTTTTTAATAGCGTTTAATGCATGTTTTAACTGCTGAGGCATCGCAGGCAGGTCACTGATGATACATGAAATGAAATAATAAATTGGGAAAGAATTTTTTTTAAGAAAGGAAGCTTTTTGGGCCTAAGTTTAGGGCACCTCCCCAACATTTGCCATTTAAGAGGACTGAGGAAAACTTGGAGAAAATTTCAGTTAGGGAGGACAGTTCTGGTTGAAATTGAACCCCAGATCTCCAGCTAATGAATCTGCACCTTAATGACCTTGGTCACCCATGATGGTGGGTATATTAACTACAAAATTCTTTACCTTTTGAAACACAATTTTTCAACTAAAAATTTTAATGTGAGATATTTTGGTGTGATTTGGATTGAGAGTTATTATATAGAATTTTATTAACCAATAAAATTAAAAATTTAATTGCTTAAATATGAATGAAATCTGTGGAGTTCAACATTATTTAATGAGCAAACCACAAATTTATTGCACTTATTTTCATGATCCTTAAATCTAGAAAGTTTATTTTGAAAGATTAATTCTGAGGACACACTAAATTTTCCTTTTAAAAATCTAGTTTTCTTTGATCTATTTCTGTTCTGAACAGGGTTCAAACTTTAGCTTCAAAAACAGTTAACTGCTATATGTTGAATAGGTATGTTTGATTTTGAAGCTATCTTTGTGATATCATCCCTATGTAATAAATACGTAAATGTAAATCAGATAATGTGAATTTTGCTTAGGTGAAGATAATGGCTGAGGTTCTTGGTGCATTGAAGTGCTTATCAGGGCATGATTTAGGGAAAAAAAATTTAAAATGACTGTGAGCAAGTAAAAGAGGGAGAAAGAGATTGGAACGAACTTTGCAATAAGCACAGAGCAGCTTATTTGTTTTCTCCCCGAGGCAACACTATGATTCTGCAGCTGTAAGATCAATTTCCCCAAAATACTGGATTTCATGTATAGTTATAGTATAGTTTCAAATGTAGCCCACAAAAGCAATCTCTCCTTTTGCAGCAATGTCTTGTTGTTTACCAGGGACTATGTTGCCCAAGGAAGCTGTTGTTGGCAATTAAAATATGATCTGAATTGATAACTCAGAACTCTAGAGTGCCACTGTTCTCTAGCAGCAAAGAGCAACTATCTCCTAGAGCACCAAGACCAGTACAGCATGCTCCAGATTTCTACTAAATACTCTGCAACGCATGTGTGCACCAATCGGCTTGCTCTGGGAACCTCTAGATCTTTCTAGTTTTTCCATTTAGAGCACTAATGGAAGAAGACATGAGCAAAACCCATGCTGAGTACCACTCCCTACCATCTGCAACAACTGGGGAGAGGGAAGAAGGGAAGTGGTGGTAAAGCTGCAATACATTATAAAAAAGACCAGCTGTTGTAGCCTTTACAATAATGTAACCTAAAGTTTCAAGAATACTGCTCCATAACTAAATTGTAGATTAAAGCTACACTTGACTTGATTTGACAATTGTTTTGCAGAGCACATCAATAGCTTCCCCACACTAAACTACCACCAAGTTTGTTACTGTCCAACTAAATGTTTTGCTATGTCTTAAAAGTCATACTTATAAGCATTGTGCATGCGGCTCAGATAATCTGCTTGTTTCTTAGTCATGTTGTCAAGCTTTGGTACCAAATTTACAGCAGTGTTTATTATTATTATTATTATTATTATTATTATTATTATTATTATTATTATTATGCATTTAAATCAGCTGTAAACATACAATTTGTGTTGTAGAAAAAAAATATTTAATGTATTTGTTAATAAATTTTAATGAAACAAAAAAAGGAATTTATGAATATTTCATGCATGACACACTGGTTTTTTAAGTAACAGTGTTGTGATTTAAAAAATCTTGAAAATTGTTAAAACATGGGAAAGATTTGTATAAATAATTTTCATTCTTAGAAAACGTATGCTTCTTTTTATTTATATTGTTCATTTATTTCAATCAAAATGCTTACCAAGTAAGACGAAACTCCATTGCCTCCTCTATATCTATATTTTGAAAGCCAGAATATTTATTGCTTAGTTTGACCTTCAATGCTCCAGACCTGACTTAATGCATTCATCCCACAATCACCCATATTTCTGTTACCTCCCCTTTCTAAATGAATTATGTATTTCAAGGGATTGTTGTTTAGACTTGCTAAATTTATTAGCTACTCAAACAATCAAAAAAGTTTTATTTAAGAAATTATGAGTCTAGGGGTACCTTGGGTTGGAAATATGATGTAAATTAGGTAAGAAGCAGTATATAAAAACTAGCAGGGCAACATTTATCATAAAGAGTTTTGATCTTTGTGAAAGTAAAACAGGATAGATCTATAGTAACTACATTTACTTGAGTAAAATACCTGACAACTCAGAGACAAACATATGGGATTGTCTGCCTCCACAGTAAAGAACTTCATGGAACCTGTTCTTGATCAGGCTAGAACTGTGCATTTAAACTACTGGTACAGCTAATCAGTTTTAAATACAGATCAAAGTTATTAATTTCCTTATATAAATAAAGATGAATACAATTGCAACAGTACATTTGAATTGTATTGGGTTGCCAAAGAATGTAAACACACAGACATTAAAGAGAGAGGGAAAATGGGAAGTGCAGTAACTCCCCTCATTGGCAAGATAAAAGGGTAGTTATAGCATTATCAAACTGTACTTAAACTCTGATAAACATAATCAATGGCCACACTAATATTACCATCTTCAAGCTTGATATTATACAGACATATAATATGCATATGGATGGTGTTGATTTAGTGGATTAGATATATGCCTATTTCTCTTTACAAAAAACCATAAAATGACATAATTATTTTGTTCTAATGTTGAACATTATTATATACAATTGTTTGGTTATTTGGAAAGCTCTAAATCCACACAAATCAACGAAATACTTGGATTTTTGATTATCCATACTTCGCAGCCTAATTGCTGGCTACAACAACCTCAGAGGCCTGTATACGCAGGGGGTAGAAAATTAAAAAAACCCGCAATCCTTAGGTTAACAAAAACCACCTTACTAAAAGGATCCCATCTACAGTTAAAACTTTGCATCCAGTTTGGAATGTATAGTATGAGGGGGAGAGAGAGACAGATGGAGAGAGAGAGAGAGAAGAAGGGGGGATATACAAGGAAACTAACATGATTTGCAGCGATTGTAAAGATGTGCACTGTTTGCATACTCATGCTTTCAGCTGTATCACATTGCAATTTTTTGGGTTGTATAATTTATATAAATTGCTTCATGGAAAAAGAATTAACCTAATGAAGTTTTAAAAAGCATTAGTTTAGATATGCATGCCAAATGTCTATGCATGTCCATGTTCCTGGGGCCCATTTAAACTTGGATGTCTATACAAGTCCATATTGTGCATGAGATTAAGTTAGGTTATTGTGAGCCGTTATTCTTCAAATTGTTTAATTTATATAATTTTGGAAATGATTGTTCTTAAAAAAATAATATTTTTTGTGTAATCTGCAAACTGTATGGGGTAAACTTAAAGGAAATATTATTAACATACAAGAAAAATAGCAATGGTTCAAGTTTAGAGCCTTGGAACACACTTGTTGCAAACCCTGGGTTCTGTTGAAGAATCTTAGTGAGCTTTAAATTACAGGCTTAACCACTGGCCCTGGTATTTCTTCCTTTGAAATTGTATCAATGATTTCCATTGCATCTTTTAGAGGATTCCAAGCATTTAATAACTGCAGGAAGATCACTGAAATTGACTTTAATAAAGACAAGTGAAGTGATGTTGTTCTTATTGTGAAGGATGGTTTTAGCCTTTGCTATGCAGGCTGCTTTGTTGATGTCAAATTGGTCTATATCACTGAAAATAACCTTAATAAAGGCAATGAAGTGATGTTCTTATTGTGAAATACAGTTTTAGCCTTTGCTATGCAGGCTGCTATGTTGATGTCAAATGGGTCTATAACATTTTTAATTCTTCAAAATAGTTGGTATAGTGATTGCTTACAGCCAAATACCCCAGCAGGTGATGATGGGTTCTGGTGATAGAGGTGTTTATGGTAGCATTTCCTTGAAAATCTGAATGCAACTGGGAGTTTTCAGAAATAATGTTCACTCCTGGGAAATTGATTTTACATCTTCAACCAATGGGTGTAAGCCGTGAGCAAGGCAGATGATATGCAACATGTTAGGGTAGAAAATTTTAAATGTTTCTCTGATAACCATAGGATGCATAAAGCACCTCTAATTGTGCCGGCTGTGGTGCTGTGGTTAATTTTGTTCAGTATCTTGCATAACATAAGGCGGGGTTTACCAGGTTCAGTGGGGTCTAACTTACCCACCACAATGTTAGTAATGAAGCGACCAAAACTAATGGTGATCTCATCTACTGAAAGTCAAATGTTAGTTCTGTGGTTCCGTTCTGATGAATTCAATCTTTTTCTCATATAGTTGGCGCAAATATTTTTTCTTTAAGGTTGATTTATCTTGTATGTTTTATCCACTGATGTCTCGAAGAAATTGATTGGATACTAGATTCTGTACCACATGCCATGGTACATTTGTGGATACTAATGCCTCACATAAATGTGGGTTTCTGTCTTTCTGATGAGACAGAAAAACCTGAAATTAGTGGTTGGAATTGGTTCCTCTTGTTTCCTCTCAATGCTGCTGACATGCCTACAGACTCTTCATGCTGCAGAAAAAGTAATGTTTGATCATATTTCACTTGCTGTTGGCAATAATCTGTGGTAAAATTTGGATCATTGCCAATCCTTAGCCTATCAACCAACTTTTAGAAACCTTTCTTTTTGGCATCTTGCTGTAGCTGTTAATATATTAGAAGTGTAAGCTTCTTAATAATGCATTCAGTTTGCTTCTAAATATAAGTTACATCTGACAACTTTCTTTAACAAAACATAACTGACAATAAAGAAATAGAATATGTTGGTTCAAGAATCATTTGAGAAAAATGGTATTGAACGTGACTGACAATAATGATATTACAAAATTAAATTCAATTTGCTTCTAAAATTAAGTTAATCTCAATAATGCTTTTAATACAACATGACAATAATGGTATTACAAAATTAAATTGAATGATTTGTCTTTGAAGTTCATCAAGCTGCACATTGTTGGCTAATGTTTTAACAGTAATTTTATTGAAATATTATTAAATTTAATTTTAATATTTAAAATTAATTACATGTAATGTTCAATTTAATGTTCATACATTTAAATGATAGTTTTAGCCATGTTTAGGTTTTATAAGAGTCACAGTTAGCTAGCAAGGAACAAAATAGATTAAAACTTAAGAATCCAGGCCCTGCTGATTAATAAGCACTTAGAAATTGAGTTATTCCTGAGCTCTCATCATTGCAAGGTGATTGTTTCACATAGATAAGCTTATGCATGCATGAACAAATGGCTCAAACTACTCATGGATGTAGATATGCTTGTGTTCGAAACTTGGGAAGTCCACAGAATCAATAGCAGTGAAATGGAAGGCAAGTATCTGAAAAACAAAGGCTAGTTAAAGGAAATTCTCATCATTGCAGAGTCTGTTCTGATAAGAACAAAACTTTATTTTAAAGAATACTACTCTAAATAGATATGTATTTCTGTTAACAGTTATTAAAAAAAGAAGGTTGCATGATCTTTCTACTTTACACTTGCAAATGAAAAGAAGTTTGTATACCTGTCAATCCCAGTCTCCCATTAAAATGTACATATTTTTTATCTCTATGCTCTGAACAGCTGGATCCTCTTTATGTACCTACATCTGCTTGGTAGGTAGTGGAAACATGTTCTTAGTCATCACATTATAAAACCACTGTATAATTGTACTATTATGAATGCAAACATTTTCAAATCTGGTCTGCCTTTTGGCATTTGTCTTCAGAAGCCGTTAATTTGCAACCATTATCATATAATAGAGATATTTTTAAGTTTTAGAATACTCTCAAGATATATTTATAAAAGCTTTAATGAAATATATTATTTACTAAAATACAATAGCTTCAAACTTGTACTAATTATAACAATTTTACTCAAAGTGCACAAAGATACTTTAAACTGTCCAAGATGAAGTGTGGGGTATTTTAGTACCCTGTCTCAGATTATAAAATCTGTAATAAGTTTTGTACAATAAAGATTAAAATACAGAAAATGACAATATTGGGATACAGTTGGTGGCTGCCATGACCTGTGCGTGCGTGCGTGCGTGCGTGCATGTGTGTGTGTGTGTGAGGCAGATGGCTCAGTGGGTTGTATGATACATGTGAAAAACAATGTAATAATACACAAATCGTGGCTCTAATAATATTCTGAGCTTTACAGTAAAGATATTTAATATATCACAAGTGAGAGATAACTATAGAGACATTAGCCAGAAGCCTACAAATACTTATGTTAATGTTTTGTTTAAGACTTTACCTATTAGTGCAAATATAACTAGGCAAGACAAAATGTGGACATCATGGAAATTGATAAATCAAGAGAACTGAACATATGAAAGAAAATAGCACTACATAATCAGTCTGCATATCTTATTTAGAGAAAGAGAGAGAGAGAGAGTGCGCGCGTGTGTGTGTGTAAATATTTCAAAGGAGAGAGTAAATGTAATAACCCAATTCAAAAAACAAAACAGGAATATCTGTTGAATTATGCATTAAATTAAGTCATGTTTAACTCCGAATAAGGAGAGAGACCAGGAAGGGGGGGGGGGAATCGAAACAATTATGCAAAATATTTATATTTCATAAAAAAAAGTTTCTGAATGTTATATAAAGCATGTATCTTCTACAATCAATAAGATCTGTGAAAAAATAAAGGTAGCATGAGTACACAGACTTAAGAGAGCAGTTTTGTAAGCGTATAACATTCCACAAACTGCCATGGTCTTTTGAGATGAATGAAATGGATGAAATGACAATGCAAATGAGCCTGAAATCCTTAGCACCAAATATTACCCAATATACACCTTTTCAAAGTTACAGAAATTTCCATAAATAACCTTATGCTGGCAACATATTCCAGTCAGGGAATTCAGGTCTATCAGTGATCAACAGCAGTGGAGCTTGTACTGCATCACTTCACTGTAATAGAAACAGCAAATTTTGATAATGGAGATTATTATTATTATTATTATTATTATTATTATTATTTTAATTTGATTTATTTGCATATTTTACTTTTTTGAAGAAAGGGTTACTATTGGACAATATCTTATAGATATAGTTGTTCCAGAAACTGAAAACAGTTCTTGTTTTGCTGAAATGCAGTTGTTATAGCAACAGGATGGAGCAAGTTTTATAATGATTTACAAGTGGGGATTCTTAAACAGTTAATTCCTTGCACAGTGAAGCCAATTATATGATTGATATTATTGTATGATTTAATTAAACTATACACCCTTAATGCTTCACTTACTTGTCATAATGTAAAAGTTAGATTTTAGCCTGGCTGATGATCAGAACCAAATGTTCTCGAAACTAGTTCTATACATTATGACTAGTAAGTTAAGCATTAAGAGTGTGTAGTTCAACTAAATCATACAATAATATCAATTATTTCAAATATTGTGTTATTTGAATCACATGGACTTGGATATGAATCATCATTTTTGTGCCATTTGTTAATCAGTGCTCAAGTTATGTAAATTGTGTATCCATTATGGTCTCCACTTCAAAAAAGCTTTATAATGAAAATATATAAGATAAAAGAGGATTAAACTGTTGTTCTTTGTTGAAATTTTTGGAAAAAACTATTTTGATTTGACCCTCTATTACAGAAATGTATGAAGACATTTCTACTTATGACTTGGTGGGGTGTCAATTGATGGATAAATGGCAGAGATCTGTATGAAGTGTTATTTTATGAAAGTTCAGAAGATGTATGATAATATATGGAGTGTGAAAAAATTACTTTACAGCCTTCAATACATAATAATGGAACAACACCAAGACTGGAAAATTACACCAGCCTGCATTATATTTTTTTTTTCTAGGTGGATTTATTAAAAGCGTTTTCTTAAATAAATTTTTTATATTGATTCAAGGAATAGCTTTCTTCAATCCCCAATAATATTCAGTCATCATATGTTCATTCCAGCTCCCTGGTACATCTTGACTTCCTTAATATCCTGGTGAAATTGCCCATCTTAATGTTCACTATTATGTGCCAGATTTTCTGGAAAGTAGTTGATATGGGAGTGTAAAAAGCGAGCTTTGACACACATTACAACATTTGGTTGGATTTTTGACATTGGAACTTCACTAACATGTTCATATTCTGGGCATGTTTTGAATACACTTGCATTCATCCTTAGATTTATCTGCAGTAGTTGCACTCTTCTGGTCAAAAAACCACCAAATTATAGAGAAAAAGTTATAAAAACAACAAGAAACTATATAGAACTAACCATTTGGGAAGAATTTGTACCACAAAAACAAACAATGTGTGATTAATTTTGAATTCCCACCTGAGAATGATTTATTAAGAAGTTTATCAGATATCTGCAAGAGAGAGAGAGAGATATATGGGGGGGGGGGATAGTGACTAGACAACAACAGTAGGAAAAAATAGATGAGGATGAATGCAGGTCCATTCATAACATGCCCAGAATATAAAAAAATTAGTGAAGTGTCAAAAATCCAATTCCAATATTGCAATTTAAAACAATTTCACTGTTAAAAGTTTTCCTAAATAAACTGATTTTACATTCATGTTACAGTCCAACATCTTGAAGTTTCCAACAATATTATTTTAACTCTAGTTTTAGCCCTAGAAAATTGTCTTTAGTTTTTAATATTAGAAAGTTTTCAATAGCATCTGAAGGCAGTCCTTTTATCTCATTGTTTTCTTAAAACTTTTGCATTCATCAATTTGTAGATTTGAGGACCAACAAAAATTCAGTTTGCAAATTTATGTTTGTATATTTTTTTTAAAAATCTTTATTACACACATGCCCATTACATTATGTAATGCTACATGCAATTAGTCATCTTTAACAATTTAAATTCTAAATTTATACAATGCTTAAATTATATTCTCTTGCCTATATTAATATTATAAACGGTACTATTACATAAAATAGCTATGGAGTGTCTAAATATATTGATCTTATGTATCTAAAAAGGCTATTTAAATAATTTTTAACTATTTCACTGTTGGTACTCTGCCATTTCCACCACTTCACTTGTGAGTATGTGAATGTGTATGTGATGAAGGGGAATTTCATTGAAAGTGGTAAGCAAGATTTTTTCTGGAAGTCAACAAGCAGTTAATTCACAAAATTTCTTCACTCTGGTTAATCCTCTTCAATGAGTCAATAAAAATCTTTATGATTAAGATCATTTTCAATTCCACAGAACTCCACTAACTTCTCTATGTTATTGCAATAAGTCTAGAAATCATTGTGAGAATAAAGTAATTTGTTTTTCTCTGTGTCAGAAGATTCTTACTTTTAAACCAAGAATCTAGTAGCTCAAAGATACCTTAGACAAATTCATATCTTATACAATATCATGAAGTTCACATTGAGAGAATAAAGTTGCCTTTAGACTTGCAAACACCATCATTATTGTCTTTCAAAAGCTTATCACAGTCAATGTCATCATCTGCTTTGTTCTCTAATACAGATAGAGGAAGAGGGGTAGGCAGATTTTCTCCATGTGAAACTGGCCTAATGGCATAGAGAAAACTTGGACAGAAAATTTGCTTATTTTTCAAACTGCATCTCTGAACATCAACTAAACAAAAATAACAAGCATTAAGGGCTTTGAATAGTTTGGGATTTTCACAGTCATATAACAAATTATTTATGACGAAATCACTCAAATTTCACTGGTTTTGTTCCATTTACTTGCACATGTTTCAAAGACAAATTCATCATCAGCATGGTTCCACTTTCAGTTTTCCAGCTTGGTATTAAGATGTTGCTCTTTGCATTTTATAAACTTTTTGATGAGGTTATTGTTGTTTGGAAGATCAAAATGAACTAAATTTTTTCCTTTTTTTTTTTGTTCAAGAATATATTTTCCCACACCGATAATTCTATGGGTTTTTGAAGAGCTTTTGAAGCTTTTCAAAAACAAAGAAAATTTATTAATGGATATCATTGTATGATTCAGTTGAACTACACACTCTTAAAGCTTCACTTACTTTTCATAAATGTATGGAACCGGTTTCGAGAACATTTTGTTCCCATCTTCAGCCATGCTAAAGTTCAACTGTGGGATCATTCGTTGAACTTTAGCATGGCTGAAGATGGGAACAAAATGTTCTCGAAACCGGTTCCATACATTTATGAAAAGTAATTGAAGCTTTAAGAGTGTGTAGTTCAACTGAATCATACAATGATATCCATTAATATGATTGGCTTCACTGTGCAAGTTCCAATTTACATTTAAGTAAAGAAAATTTAGTTAATTTTGATCTTCCAAACAACAGTGACCTCATCAAAAAGTTTATAAAAAGCAAAGAGCGACATCTTAATACCATATGTTACATTAATGCTTTCAGTTGTTAACACTAACTCCACTTACTTATTTAAAACTTTGGACTAGTTTCGGGAGAGGTTCCTCCCATCATCGGCTGCTGTTGACTGAGTGCCGTTGTTCGAAACGGGGGATGGACGCCCGTTCGCCCCTGTGGTGGTATCTCGTGGCTCTAATAGAAACTTGCTGAGTTCATCCAGCGGCGGAAAATCAAAATTCATTAAGTTGTTCTTATTTTTTAAAATGAAAATTCTCTCCCATGTGGATAGTTCTATTGGTTTGCGAAGTTGTTTCAATAATTTAATTTCTGGTTTTATTTCATGATTTTTGTTCCAAAAATGAGCTGCTATTGCTGATTTGTCTATCTGTTTCAATCTAATGTTCCTAAAATGTTCTTTTCTTCGAATTTCTAAATTTCTTTTTGTTTTCCCAATGTAGCTCTGTTCACAATCTGCACATTTAATCTCATATATTCCTGATTTTTGTTCTGTGGGAATGGTATCTTTCATTGTGCAGTCTACTAAATTTTTTATATTGTATTTGTTCTTTGGGGCTAACATAATTCCATGCTCTTTGAATATCTTCTTAAATTTGTTGTGGTAAGTTGGGTGGTATGTGAAACTTTTGAATTTATATCTGTCTTGGGTGTTTTTAAGTGTGGAGACTTCCTTAATCGATTTTTGTCTTTTAGCTTTTTTGATGATTTTTGTTATTGAGTCTGTGTTGAAACCATTAGTTATAGCCGTCTTCATTATATGTTGGTGTTCCATTTTGTACTCGGTTTCAGTCAATGGGATGTTGATTAGTCTGTGTGCTAAACTGTGAAACACTGCATATTTATGTGGGGTGGGGTTATAGCTGTCATTTTTTATGTAATTTTCTGTGTGTGTTTGTTTCCTGTGAATTCCAAAGTTAAAACTGTTTGCATTTCTTATTATTTTTAAATCAAGGAATGGGAGACAACCATTTCTCTCTTCTTCTATGGTAAACTGTACAGATTTGTGTTGTAAGTTGAGGAGTTTCAATGCATCTGTAGAATGTTTTTTAGGTATTATTGCGAATATGTCGTCCACATATCTATGCCATGTCTTGAAGATCCACGGAAATGCTTTTGTAATGTGTATTTCAAAGAAGCTCATGAAAAGATCCGCCAAAAATGGAGACAAAGGATTTCCCATGGCTAGGCCAGAAACTTGTTGATAATATTTTCTATTGAAACTAAAGAAGTTTTGTTGGATGCATATATCTGTTAATTTCATCAAATCATCTACTTCTTCTGATATTAAGTAACAGAAGAAGTAGATGATTTGATGAAATTAACAGATATATGCATCCAACAAAACTTCTTTAGTTTCAATAGAAAATATTATCAACAAGTTTCTGGCCTAGCCATGGGAAATCCTTTGTCTCCATTTTTGGCGGATCTTTTCATGAGCTTCTTTGAAATACACATTACAAAAGCATTTCCGTGGATCTTCAAGACATGGCATAGATATGTGGACGACATATTCGCAATAATACCTAAAAAACATTCTACAGATGCATTGAAACTCCTCAACTTACAACACAAATCTGTACAGTTTACCATAGAAGAAGAGAGAAATGGTTGTCTCCCATTCCTTGATTTAAAAATAATAAGAAATGCAAACAGTTTTAACTTTGGAATTCACAGGAAACAAACACACACAGAAAATTACATAAAAAATGACAGCTATAACCCCACCCCACATAAATATGCAGTGTTTCACAGTTTAGCACACAGACTAATCAACATCCCATTGACTGAAACCGAGTACAAAATGGAACACCAACATATAATGAAGACGGCTATAACTAATGGTTTCAACACAGACTCAATAACAAAAATCATCAAAAAAGCTAAAAGACAAAAATCGATTAAGGAAGTCTCCACACTTAAAAACACCCAAGACAGATATAAATTCAAAAGTTTCACATACCACCCAACTTACCACAACAAATTTAAGAAGATATTCAAAGAGCATGGAATTATGTTAGCCCCAAAGAACAAATACAATATAAAAAATTTAGTAGACTGCACAATGAAAGATACCATTCCCACAGAACAAAAATCAGGAATATATGAGATTAAATGTGCAGATTGTGAACAGAGCTACATTGGGAAAACAAAAAGAAATTTAGAAATTCGAAGAAAAGAACATTTTAGGAACATTAGATTGAAACAGATAGACAAATCAGCAATAGCAGCTCATTTTTGGAACAAAAATCATGAAATAAAACCAGAAATTAAATTATTGAAACAACTTCGCAAACCAATAGAACTATCCACATGGGAGAGAATTTTCATTTTAAAAAATAAGAACAACTTAATGAATTTTGATTTTCCGCCACTGGATGAACTCAGCAAGTTTCTATTAGAGCCACGAGATACCACCACAGGGGCGAACGGGCGTCCATCCCCCGTTTCGAACAACGGCACTCAGTCAACAGCAGCCGATGATGGGAGGAACCTCTCCCGAAACTAGTCCAAAGTTTTAAATAAGTAAGTGGAGTTAGTGTTAACAACTGAAAGCATTAATGTAACATATATTACCACTCCATTGTCTACAGCTTCGTAAGTACAATTTTTTCTTAATACCATGCTACAAAACTGACAGTGGAACCGTGCTAATGATGAAGGAAATTTGCCTTTGAAACATGTTCAAGTAGGTGGAACAAAACTAGTGAAATTTGAGTGATTTCCGCATAATTTGTTATATGAAGCATTAAGGGGTTTGCTGACTAGCTTCACATCATGGAGATTGTAAATGGTATGCATTTTATCTCCTTTTGTCCACCACTTAAACTCTCAACAAAATAGCAGTACACTTTATGTGGACCCATTAGTTTCACCTCCAAATTTCCTTTAAAATTAGTACTGTAAGCTTTCTTTACAAAGTCTGTTATGTCTGTGCTTGCTTACAAAATTTCCATAAATGTAGTAGAATACACTAGTATTATTCAAACATTTATGCGTAGACACTGTAAGACTACAACTAAGAGTGCAATGATCACAATAGAGATATATACTGCAAACAATTCTGGAAACATACAAGTTTGAGATGTGCAACACTTCCCAGATCAGACAATGACATACAACAGCAATAGTGTCATTCTAAAGCCTAACAGGTCTGTACTGTAATATTTTCCCCCCATTATGCTCATTACCTACTGGTAGCATATAATGCTTTCGAAAATTATGAAAAGTTTTGGAATCAGCATAAAAAAATTGAGAGCTAATTACATATATTACTTTTCAATAATCGTGATGTCATGCAAAGAGATGTATAAGAGGAATGGTTTCAAAGCTTTCAAAGACTTCTGGAGAAACCTTCCACTTATAACAGCTACACCTTGTCAAAACAAAAGAAATTAAGAGAACATTTATAAAATGGGCTAGTTAGCTTTACAGCAAAAACAGAAAGTTTTGCATTTACCTCCATACCATTTTTCTCTTAAAAATAACTACATGCACAAGCTATAAATGCCTTCTCAGTCTACAAGCCCATTTTCCATTGCTAAATGCTTGGCCTTGACATATGGTGTGAAGAGGAACTGAGTGTGGTGTCAAACTTCAGCATTTTGAAGGTAGAGAAGTCAAGCAGACACAGCAGATGGAGAGAAAGAGGAAATTATCAAGAGTTTTAGTGTGGATTCAGATGAGGAAAAAGAACAGTTGATAATATTTTTGTAATAAAAACAAATGTAGATAAGTATTTAAGTATTGAAAGTGTTGTATATATGGTATTTATAGATTTAGAGAAGAGTTTTGATACTATAGATAGACAAACACCATGAATCAAGTTAAAACAGAAAATAGTGAAACTAGCACTACATATTATAAACAAGTAAATGGAGCAATAAGAGTCTGTAGTTGGACTCAATCATACAATGCTCTTAATTATATGATAAGCATCACTGTATAAGTTCCAATTAACATTTTAGTTAATAGTATTTGGATATTAGTAATATATTGAAAAATTGCAAATATGTAAATTTTAATTGTAATGTTGTTTGTTTGTTGGAAATAAAATTCAAATTCATACTAATTGCAAGTGCAGTGCTTCATCAGTTTGATACAACTTACCCCTGTGTAGTGAAAGTGTACTTTTATTACACTTTGCATTAAACTGTTCACTCTGTTAACAGATGCAGAGAACTACATACATATGTATCTTCTTAATTGCAGATAACTGTGAACTCTGCAGGAATATAAAGTACACATCACATAAAAAATTAATGTAGTGCATAGAAAAAAAGTTACAAAACACAAATAAGTAAATTTTGTTACTGACTGATGCCAAATGTAATTATTTGTTTAATTACAAGATCAAACTATGATTATGAAATACAGTGTAATACTAGTACCGTAATTTGTAGCAGCACAATAGTACTGTATGCACAAATCTATCACAAACAGTACTAACTGGCAAAGGCAAGTAAAGGCTGAAGGTGAAGTTGCTCATGTATGGTTTGTTGCAAGCAGAATGTAAACCAGTATGATCAGGCTACTGAGACAATGAAAGCACATGACTATGCATGCATTCTTGCAGTTGTGAAACAAAGATATTTCTTATAATATTATAACATCATATCAACCAATATATTAACTATCATGTTTCTCTTGACAGAGATATCGTTTATGAACTATCTTCAACTTTTGCCAGCAATTTTCACCTCTGAACCTTACTCACTTTAATTTCATTATCAGACACAAATGTGGCTTGCACCTCTTTTTTTTCCAATTCCATGCTGCTGCAAAATTCCAATGTTAAATGAAAAAGTTATAATGTTAATATATAGTTGTAAATTTTGGTTTGGTTTGGTTTGGTAAGATTAGCTTACTTTAAAAAAAAAAAAGCTTAAAAATTGCAAAAGTTACGCTATTAAATGCACAACTTATACTGTTAAAAGCGTATACCTTTCCCTTATCAATTATTTTCTTTACATTACAGTTTCCCATTTAATTTTGCTGTAAACTGAATCTGATTAACTAGCATACTTCCTACAAAGTTACTTTTGCCGTAGGATTGCTTGTTTCTGTGCATTATGACTATTATGTTTTCTTAGCACATAGCATTCTGCTGCTGTTCACTAAGGATGATGATTATTGCTTAAGGGCGCAAAACTGCTGTGGTCATTAGCGCCCAAACACATCAAGTACTATGTCAGAAATGTTCACTAAGGAGGCATTTAGTTTTCTTTGCTGTTGTTTGTGAAGGGAGATGTGACTCTCACCATTTACTTTCTTTCTCATAATCACTACCCAGATGTGCTTTTAGCTTAAATATCTATTCAGGTACAAGCTCCAATGAAGAACTATGACACAACCACAAACTAAGTACAGTTTAATAGGTGCACATTTCAAATTTCCTGTTAAAGAAAAGATAAGTCAAACTCGAATGTGTTGAGATTTTCAATCTTTCTCCATGGAGACTGTGGATTTAAGAATGTTATTAATGATTTGAATTTATCAAATACAAAAGTATTATACTCTAGTTTTCTACCAGCAACATATAATGACTCATAAATGTGCAGTAAAAATTATAGACTACTGTATCTATCTCACAAGAAATTTATGGACTTCAAAAAACAATGATTTATATTTGGCCGTTACCACCCATTTTCTTACTGAAAATTATGAGCTAAATATCTTACTGCTAGAATAATCACCACTAGATGATCACATACAGAATATAACTTGGCTGGAGATATAAAAAAACTCATTATACACTTATTTATCTAAAAAGATATTAAAAGTTATTATAGACAACACTACAAACATAAAACTACTAAAAATTAAAAATTTGTTACATGAAACAGTGAAAAATACTGTTGAGCATATCAAATGTAATACAACCGCCAACCAAAGACTGTTAGAACATCAAAATGCCTATGGAATAAATATTTCTAAAAAGCTTATTCAAGATGTATCACACGGGGAACTGTATTCTACATGTTCAGCCATTTTATAGAACTGAAGGACACACTAAGACTAACAATAGCATTGAGTAGTAGAAATAAACTTCCTAAACTATCAGAGGAGAAATGAGAAACTTGTGCTGAAGTGCATAATACTGAAACCATTTGAAGAAACAATGGAACAGTTAAATGGAGAAACAATATACTGGGAGCAAGTTCGGCACATAACACATAAATTGGTTTAAGTATGCAAAATCATGTTAAAATATAAGTTCACTGTTTCTATGCTCTCTGTATTAGAAGTTTTAAATGAGCAAATTGCCATGAAATTAAAAAATAGCAGACACAGCAGAATATTAGTACTATGTACTTTCTTAGATCCCAGATAAAGAATACCTGGATATTCCAACCCTACTGTTACAGAAGAAGCATAAAAAATACTAGAATTATCTAAAAAGCATTCAGTTCAGAGCCAGTCACAAACTCAATTTGCAATAAAGAAAATCATAAAAACAGCAAAAGTGAATCTTCCTTATGGGGCAAATTAGATAGAAAGATGCAAAACTTTCCACCTCAACATAAGTCAAAATTAATAACATTTTCTGTAAATTATAAAAATATAATTAATCAGCATATACCATTAGTTATATTTCAATTACAGAAAGTGGCACCCAGGGAGCAATGGAAGAAGTACGATTCCTGCAGGAAGGGTTTTATCCAAGGTCTGCAAATCTCCTGCTATAGTGGTAAAACATTACTACAATTAACCAATACTTTCAAAAGAAGTGAAAGAGGGAGATTTAGAATGGCAGCCTCAGTCACTTACAAGCATTTACTTTCAAAGGATTATAGCAGTCTATAGGAAAAGTGACTAGGCCCAGTACTTTTATTTCTTTTGTATTTTACTTAGTACTCCATAAACAAACGAATTAATACTTTCAAGGCTGGTATTTTTGCAAATAAGAAGCATACAGTTATATTTACACAGTAGTATGAAATGTCAAGAATTCACATACAGAACTGAAGGTGAGAAAGATTAAGATCCTTTTTAAATTTCTCAAGATTATTAGTGTTATCTTATTTTATTCTTTTATGTCCACATGCATATATACTCATACTGAATATTTTATTGCCAAATAATGTAGTCTTTTTTGATAAGATGATAGGGTTTGTGTAAAATATGGAAACCAATATTGACAAATATTTATATTATCTACTAACTCATTAATTCCAATGTTTTCTCTATTACATAGGAGGAAGTTTACCAGTAAAAATTTGTGTTGATCTGTGGCAGAATCTGTATGTTTTTGAAAAAGAGACATATTTGACTATTCGAATTTGGCTCCAAATTTAAGTAATCTTTCTTTGTTTCTGCATGAATATTTCTTTACTGTCTATAAAATTTAATTCCAGAAGCCATTTACGAGGGGTGATAGTTACAGTATATTTCTATTAGGGTACTGAAGTTTAGAATTGTTATAAGTATGTCATTAGCATACTTAACACAGGCTGTGAACTGCCACAGGCACTCGAGATTGTTAAGGCACAGACTTGTGAGCGGCAGCTCTGGGGTTCAATTTCCATCAGGACCGACCTCCCTGACTGGGGTTTATTCCAGCTTTTACTCACTCTTTATAAATGGCAAATTCTGGAGAGGTACCCTAAACTTCCTTCCTTAAAAAAACCACTCCTTTCTCAATTAACCATTTCGTTTCATGTATTATCACTGTCCACCACTTGCGGTGCCTCAGTACTAAAAATGGGCATTAAACACCATTCAAAAAAAAAAAAAAAGGGCTGCAGACTAAGTTTTTTATACCAAGTGTATATAAAGTAAACATAATTCCTATTAAGTTTTTGCCCACAAATTGCTAGGTAATCATATGTATCATCATATCATATAAATAAATATGAAATATCATTTTAGTGAATCTGGATTGTTATTTTGTCTATGCAGTTTAACATAATATAAATAAATTCAGTAAATAGGCAAATGTATACAACATTTAATATATTCATATTTATTTATTATTGTACTGCTATATTCAATATACCATAATAACCAGGAAGACATGTATATTGAAATATTTTTTATATGCTAAAACAAAAGCACCATTCTTGGAAAATGGGTGATCAAGGACTACATTAGAGCCTACTCAAGGAAAACTATGAAAGCACATGCAATTGCACATTCATTATTCAGAAAATTTAGCTCATGTAGGGTACTGCAAAAGCAACCATAGAGTTCTACACCAAGGGTAAAGGCTACTATACACTTTTGTTATTTATTCATTTTAAAATGGATAAGCAAAAACACATTATTAGCATAAAACACCTTTGCTTATTAAGGGTAAAAGAAGAGATGGGAGTTGGAATTGAAATAGATCTTTGGACTGCAAAAAAGGCATCACAAAATGGAATTTAATGCGGATAATTGATGCTAATTAGACTTCTAGCTACCCATAACACATCATTTTAACACAAATCTATTAACACTTTCTCATTTAAAGTTTAATTATTTTTTTACAATAGAAAGCACTAATCTAACTGAATACCATTCCTTAATGCTATTTTGCACAAAGGTATAAATGTGCCTTTCTTTTCTAGGGCATGAAATATGCCTTATTAAAAGATATGCTATTTCTGAGCATCTTCAACACTACAATGTAAATTAAATAAATGGGTGACTAAATGCATCTTATACAATTTGCTGCATTTGGTTTTAAAACTTTTTGCCGGTCCAAAGATGGAAATTTATTCTTAACTTCTATAATTTTACATTATTTTCAATATATAATTTAAAATGCATACAAGCCTTGAGATAAATTGTTTTGTTCCGTATTTTAAGATTTAATATCGATATAACCTAACCTCAATTTTACTATTGGTTATCTTTGACAGAAGTAAAATTGCTATGCATAATAAAATGTTTGAAAAACAAGCAACGCAGCATTTATTTAATTTAGTGGAAATATTAAAACATTTGGAAAGCACAATAAAATCTTACAACAGACAATTAAAGTCTAAATGCATTTAATACTCCTGTAACAGTGTTTACAACTTTAATCTCTGCGTTCTACTGCCCGGACGTGTAACTTGACGTTAACCGCCGGGCTGAAAACACTCAACAACCGCAGCTGCTGCTGCGGCTTAGAGTCTATGAATCCGAGCGGCTAGCCAGAAGTGAGCGAAAGCGGAGAGAGCCGAAAGTACCTCAGCGGAAAGAGCCGAAGGTAGTGCAATTAGGTACGTAAAAACGCTTCAGGATCAACGGTGCAATAGCGCACACGGTTACAGCATCATGCCACACTTGTGCAAATTAAATAGTGGGTTCGAATTCTACCTTCCCTTGTTTTCTTTGTTGAATCGCTTTCGCTCTTGAATATTTACCTCAAGTACAGTTCTGGGAAAACGTATGAAAAGGGCAGATGATCCTGTAGCGTCCTAACAATATCCACTAAGCCCCTGAGTACGTTTTTACTATGACTAGAAGTGGTTGTATTAGGGTGACTTTCTAGTGTTGGATAAGCGCGTCGTGTGTGAGAGAGTTAGTGCAAGTTGTCTCCAGGATCAACCTGAGGAAGATGTCGGAATTCTAGAAGACTGGTTGTTCCCAAGCGTGAGTGCATTTTATTCTGCTCAGGAAATGCCTATCATCCACTTCGTCCAGGATAGTATAAGTATTCACACTTGCAGAGACAAGGGCATGGATGAAAAAACTCCCTAAGATTTCAACTCTGTAGTGGCTCACAAGATTCCCAGACCTAAATTCCATACAGCAAATCTGGGATATCGTGGTGCGAAATCGGAAGAGAGGCAGGAGCGGACAACCGCAGCTCTCAGAAATCAGGTTTGGGAGAAAAATAGGTGATCTTAAATGTGCAGCTCATTATTTTAATATTATTCTGGATCATATGAAGTCCTGGACATCAATGGCTGGTGAACCTCATACATTTCAATGGTGTAAGAAGTTTTACGAGTCCATTTTCTTTCACAAGAATTTAAAGATTCTGTACTTCTCAACACTTCTACTCTGACCTCATAGACTATTAATTACAGTTACCTTTTACTTCATTTGTTAAATGGACACCTTTCTTCCAGTTAGTATAAATAATGGGGATTTATTGTTATGTAAATGAATAAGCATTTATTCACATTAAGTTCCATTCTAACTTAAGGTTTGTTACTTGCGCTGGTAACGTTGGAGTCAATTAAGAATTTAACACTTGTTTATGATGCTTATTTCAACTCAACATTGAAATGTTGTCTTACATTTTGGGGAAACAGTTAAAAGTAAGCTTGTTTTCCTATTACAGAAGAAAGTCATTAAATAATCACTGGTACACATAGCAGACATTCACGCAGAAACCTCTTTAGGCAAATTGAAATTTTAACTCTTCAATGTGAATATATATTATCTCTTTTGAACTTTTATATAAGAAACAAAGAAAAATTTGTTCAAAATCAAAATATATATGTCAAGAATACTAAACAAAAAGTAAATCTACATAAGCCGGCTTCTACACTTTCCTGCCATCAAAAAGGAATTTGTTAGGAATATATTATATTTTAATACAAACTGCTCTTTCCTCTAGCTTGAAAACTTTAATAAACAACGACAAATCCCTTAAATCTGATCTTAGAAAACTCCTATGCAAAATGCCTATATTCTGTAAAGGAATACATAAGTCATAATGTGCTATATTCAATTAAAAATACTGCAAAATTTTTATATCAATGCATATGTATGTATATAGTAAAATTTGTGTGACTTGAGTGATTTGATTGTTTTTGCTTCTCTGGTTTTCGTTTTGTTTCAGTTGTTCTAGGTGTTGCTTTTTCATTTTTATTGTAACTATTTATGCAGATGTACATGATATATTTGTAAATGTAAATGGTGTGCTATTGTGTTGTAATTGTAAATGACAATTTCTATGTTTGTAGATCTGTGAACTGCTTCGCGAACCTGAATACTCCAGGAACTAAACTAAACTAAACTAAACAATATGATACATATTCGATAATCTTTCTTAAGGTTCTGATAGTGTAATGAAAAAAATGATAATAATAAAGCCTCTAATGAAACCAAGTAATAACTTTATAAATTTAAACAAACTTTTTTTACATTAAATATATATACTATGTCTACCTCTCCATGGGGAGGCTCTAATTGTTTTAACTGCATTTTCGCTTAGCAGCGCCACGCATTGGTTATAGATAATACTGCTTCAACGTCTCTGGCTTGACATTTTTGTTGCTCGTTATTGGATATCCTATGGTTACTATTGTAATGTTATTTTAATGTGGCGTATTATAAGTATTATTGATTTGCCTGTGAATAGAGTTTTGATTTGTTCTGGAGTATGCATATAATTTTTCGCCATAAAGTGACTTGCACAGTACATGTGAGAAAAGGCGGTTACCAGTTAAATTACTGGTAGTAATACCACATTGACAATATTAATAAATCGACTGTAGATTTTGTTATATCATTGAATTATAAATATTAAATGGAATTTTTAGTGAAAGTTAAACATTTCTTAATAAATTTACATTTGCGAAATTCTGGATGCTAGGTAATAAATTATGAAAATGTAGCAATATTTAGTTAATATATTTCTTATGTTGGCAGCACGACGTAATCCTAATTCCTACAGTACCGGTATTGCAAAAGTGGAAAGGTGATAGTGTTGTGTAGCGTCAAAAGGGTTTAAAGTGAATTTTAAATGTGATCTCGGGCAGAATATATTGTTAACAAAACCGAAATTATGGAAATATCACACAAAACGGAGGTAGACTCCATACTGAATGATAGCGTATTGGACAGCAGTTCTTACACGATGAGTTCGGGCTGCGATGGTATTGAAGAAATCCTTGACACTTCTAACGAAGATATTAACTTCAGCATTCCTATTCCACGGAAATTGAACTTTTCATCAAAGCCAGAAGAGCTTTCACCGGATTGCAAAAACCCTGGAAGACACCACTCTTTCTCTCCTCCATATAAAAGAGTGCGAGCTCTTAGGCTGTTTGATGTTCCTGTAACTCCGAAGACTCTGCTAGAAAAATGTACAGCTCTGAATTCCCAGGTTCCTACCACTCCAGCAACTCCTGCTCCTAGGTCACGGTTTTTTTCGACAACGGATAAACCTAAAGGAGTAGCATCGACTTATATGAAGTTGGAGAAACCGGCAGCAAATGTAAATCCTTTCACACCGAATGGAATGCTGTTGATGTCCAAAAAGAGAACACGCTCCAAAAGGAGCCTTGTGAGGTTAGCCATTTACAGTTATCTTATGTTACATGCCATTATTAGTTATTTGCTATATTTCATGTAATGAATTTAATTTAATGGAGATACTTTGGATTGAGACCTAGGCCATTCATATATACCAGGAATTTATTTAACTTTGTCATGTAGTGGTAGATGTTTTTGTTCTTTAGCTGCTGTGACGAATGAAGTTAGGATATTGAAATGCATCCTACAACTTAGTGTTCAAACACAATATTAGAACATAACTTAATATTTACAATACCTATATTTATAGCATGTCATGCAGCTTTATAACCGTAACCCGTCATAAAGGACCCGTTTCCATATTAAGGGAATTTTGAACTAGTATAATAACATTGTAAATTAATTAGATGCCCTATACTGGAATTAAAATAATATCTGTATTATACAAAGTATATTTATAATTTTCCATAATTTTTCTTGAAAAGTGTGTTTCTGCGAATTATATAGCAATTTAAAAGGAACTGGGGAACTGTTAATCAGTTGCACTGCAGAGGTATACTTAGGGTTATGGAAAAGCTTTAGGAAACTTATGGATATAATGAAGTCAGTAGCATAGTTATACTCTCTTTTGGAAGCTGATGTGCATCATTAACAAACATATTCTTGAGGGACAAAGATGGGGTGAAGTAAGACATGCACATTAAAGCAAATTTGTCTTTTATTAGTTCTACAATAGCCCTTCCTATATTATGAGTACAGCAATTTCACACAAATTAAAATGATTATTGCTTGAAGCCTCTTACAGTTATTTATTGAATATTTTATTGATTAATAACCTAAATATCAGGCTGAATTGAGCCTATATTTTGTAAACTATTTACAAACAGTAGAAATACAATGTTTGTGCTATGGAACTGCACTTACATTGCAATTAACTCTTTAGAGAATAGTGTAATAATTTAAGAGGTAAACATTAATTTGAAATTTATCAACAGGAAAGCTCTTAAGAGAACAGGTGTAGGTACTGCCCAATATTAAACTGCTTAAATCATTGCCTATATCAGGCATCTGAATTCAGGTCTGTCAAATATAGAAACTCAACACAAGGAAATAGCATAGGGAGGAGAAGAGGGAAATATATGTGCGATCTACACAAAAATATCCAATTGATGTGGATGCACTGGATGTCATGAAATAATTATGCATCATAAGCAGTGCCAGTTGATCTGTGCTGCAATCTGAACTTAATATGGTGTCAGAAGTACTGTATTGCAGTTGAATAATCAGAACAGAACTGCACAATACAAATCAAATCAAATGAAGCAGTTAGTGTTGTAATGCAGAACTACACAAAGAAAATTTCCCCTTCCTTGATCGCTCCAATGCTAGATAGGACCAAACACTGGTGAGAAATTTGGCTAACATCTGACTCATTTGTCTATTGGTTGTGAAGAACCAGTACCATAGAGGATTTTTATATGCTTTTTTTAATATTTTGATTTTTCCTAGATTCATATTTTTATACTTTAGGTAGAATTATTCCATAAATCCATCTTAAAATGGAATGGAAATGTGCATTATACATTAATCTTAAAGCAATTTGATTTACAGGATTATCCAAACTACTCAAAGCAAAACAAGTATAGCTAAGCTTAACTTTGGAATTGTAGTTCAGTTCACTTCACTTCCTGGAGCATTCAGTGAGTTCGTGGAGCAGTCACAGAGATCTATGAACATAGAACTTGTCATATATAATTACCCCAGTAGCTTTCAATCTATATTTACAAAAATTTGTCTACATCTACATAAATAATTACAATAAAAATAAAAAATAACACCTAGAACAACTCAACCAAACAACAAAAACAGACAAGTCACTTAATCATACAAATTTTATTATATACATGTTTACATATACACTGATGTATTGTGCAATATAATATTGTCACTCATATATTCCTTTACAGAATAATAGGCCTTTTTACATAGGTATTTTCTAAGAGGAGATTTAAAGGAATTGTCATTGTTTTTTAAGGCTTTTAGGCTAGAGAGAAGAGAGTTGTGTACTAAAATGCATTCGTACTAAACACCTTTTTGATGGCATCAAGGTGCTGAAGTTGGGTAATGTAAATTTGCTTTTTGTTTAGTATTCCTGCCTGTATATTTTGATTTTGAACAAATTTTTCTTTATTTCTTATTTAAAAGTTCATGAGGGATAAAATATATTCACATGGAAGAGTTAAAATTTTCAAATTTCCTAAAGAGATTTCTGCATGAATGTCTGCTTTGTGTACCAGTGATTATTTGATGGCTTTTTTCTGTAACAGGAAGACACATTCACTTTTGACTAAAGTCATAGCTGCTATATGTTTTTTTCAATTTAGTTCCTTTTCAATTTCTATCCCCAAGAACTTGATATTAGGAACTTTTTCTATGGTGTAATTAGTAACAAACTTCCTTCATGGTACACAAATTTATAAAGTTATAAAAACTTAACCATAAAGTGAGTGTGCACATTATTAGAGCAAGTGGCCTCTTCATGGTCACAATCACAGTTTAGCTTTGTTATTACGGGTGTCCAAGTGGGGATTAGCTCTTTTAATTTCTATTACTTCCAGAAAACTCCCTTATGTAAAAATGGTTAGAGGATACCAATATTTGTATTTCGTTGAAATCAATGGAATGGTTGGTTTCAATCAATTAGGATGCCCACACTAGTAGTTGACCATTTAATGGAGTTTTAAAGGTTAGTAATTACTTATTTGTTGTATTTAGTTGAGTTTTTAGACTGCCATCTTCTAATTATATAGACATTAAGGAAAAAATGCACACATTTACAATACTGGTTTATACTATAACACAGAATCAAACAGTAATTTATTATAAAACATGCAAGAGTACCAATGGTTGACAACTTTCAACCAGAAGATGACCAGGTTTTGAATCAGTACTTGACTGCCACTTAAAAAACAGAAATAAATGGGCACAGGATCCAAATTAGCAATTGTGCTCTATGCCTCTCACTTTTTAAAACATTGAAACATGAATTACAAATTAAATTATGGAAAGTTACACATACACTCATACAAATTAGGCCTGAACTCAATTGTATGTTAACCTGTTTTCAAATAGGACAAGGCCTGTTTGTTTTTAGTCTTAATACTGTGAGAAAACACACTAAACATGAGAGAAGTTTGAGCTTGTTAAGCAAAATATAATCCACATTTATAGAACCTGTTTTGTATTTCTTTTGTTGCATTTAAATGCTATAAGTAAGTAATTAATTATTAGCTTTTAAAACTCCACTAAATGGTCCACTAGTGGTTCTGGTATTCTATGTATGAAATGATAATTTCATCAAATATTTCGTGAAACAAAGTTGAAGCCCTCAAATCTGGTTAGTTTTAGGAGAAGTAATGATTCACTCTGTTCCTACTGAATCCATACTGGGAAAAAATTACCTCGCTTCTTATTATGACTTAAGTCATTACAGTATCAACAAGATAAATAATGTTGGGAGTAATAAAATATGGGTGTCAAGTTGATTAAACTACCAATATAAAATTATTTCGTCCAGCTTATTTTTATATCTTTGTATGATCGACAATATCTTGTGATTTATCAACAGCTCTGCAAAGGGAAGAAATGAAGGAAAGAAAAAAAACTTTGTAATTTTTTTAATAAAAAGAAAGTTTCATATTTTTAGGTTATATTCTTAGCTTTTATAGTCATATTTCTCTAATTTTTAGAGCATACATGCATGCATATTTCAAAAGTTTACAGGTTATATAAATCTGAGTTCATGTTATAAATGCAGGCACATTAAACTTTGCCTTAAAGAATACAAAGCAGAAACTTGTCCACAGTGTGCAGGCAAAAATTAAAGGTTAGAGTAACAGAAGAAAAGAACTGCAGGTGTTGTAAATTGCATAACTTATAATAAATTTAACAAGAAAGCAGAGGTAAATGAAAACCACTTTTCATTATAAAAACTGTCCCAGCCTTCAAGAAGTCCTAGCAAGATACTAATAGAATATTGATTATTAAGATTCATTGCAAAATGTTATGACAAACTGATGGAACTCCTCGTGTAAAGATAAAAACCAAAAGCAATTATATTTTAACTTAAGTGCATCAAATTGCATAATCTTTATCATATGATAAATTTAGTATTTTAGTATTTATTTATTTCTCTGCATCAACATCAAATTTTTTTTAAAAAAATAAACACAAATAAAAAAAAAACATTAATTTTAAATGTAACAGTTAGGAGTAGTGCCTTTGGCAATTCCAGAAGGCACTAACTCCAATTGAAATTTATTCAAATTTGATTGGCTAAATCCCCAAGTTTCCGGTTCATCAGCAGCTACCTACTGGAATATCCAGGGGACTGGACTCCGATCCAACCGAAAACAAAACACAACATTAAAAATAATTTATACATTCAATACAATATTAAATTATATTTCTTATAATACTAAACCTTCCTTATTTTTTAATTAAATCCATTCAGCCAAATTTCTATCCTTGAGAGTTGCTTATTAATTAGGAGACCTTATACTGCTAACTCCCTGGTTATAAGGATCCTGTTTATCTAATGCTAGAAACTAGCCCCATTCCCTCCCCTACTCATTTCATCCTCTATTCACTATCTGACAATTCTATGCCATTTCTGAAGCACCTTTCCTAAGCATTTTACACCCATAACCGTGTTTATCTTACCTTGACTATGTATTTTCCCAGTTTCTAATGTTTTCATCTGATTTTAAATTTAAAATTCTTCTACTTCTTATTTTATCTGGTAAGTTTTCCCACTTTCGTAATAGGAACTGTTCCTTCAAAAACTTGTTTGCTTACATTCTAGTATACAATGCTAAGTACTATCTGGTTCTTCTCACATAGGACATTTCCCTTTAGTGTATCCATTTTTTAGTTCACATTAAATACTTTACTCCTGTTATAAAGCATGCCAACCCTTCCCTTTCTATCTTATCACAGATTTCAATGTATCTTTCTCTTCCCCACCATTTTTAGTGTACTATATAATTACAATGGTGTTAAGATTTGGCCATATTTCAAGTTTTTCAATATTCTCAGTTCTTGTTATCTCTTTCCAAAATCCTTTACCCAATCGTTCTCCCTTGTACCATACTAATCCCATGCACACTTGTAGGATGTTTTGGATTTTAGATAATCAGGTTTCTCTCTCCTTAATTTTCTCCTTGTGCTACCAAATACTAATGATATTCTCCTCTTCTAGTTTCCCTATTGTGTACCAATATTTCAGTACTCTTTCTATGATATGATTAGTTATAAATCAATGCATTCCTTTCAGATACTGCTGAATACAGAAAACAATTCATTGTAAAATGAGGATACCACTTGTAGTAAATATCCTATAAATGAACCCTTTTTTCAGAACAGCCTGAATCACACAATTCGTCATAGTCTCTCCAAGTTTTTGTAACATCATAGTTTAGGTTCATTCCATGCAAATATAAGAGAGATTGTTAAATCCTGCACACTCGTATATTGCTTCCCATCATGATAAATTGGCCTGTTTAAGATTCCCCATATGTTCTCAGGGTTTAAGTCCATAGTTCACTAACCTGGACAACTTCGATTGTGAACATTGACATTGGCATCAGGAGCAAGCTGATGATCCAGCAACACTGGGCTTTCTGATCATTTGCCTCATTTGTTGAGGCATTAGTTTTTAGATCTCCCAGGCAACTTTTTCATTCCATAATTATATCCTAGCTTCAGGAAGTTATTTGTCACTCATGGTGACCTGCCAAGACTTTTTGCTATTTTCTAAGAAGAAAATTCGTCTTTATAAGCTTTAAACTTCTTTGAAACTGACAATTCTGCTTTTCAGCCCATACTTATTCATGCACTATCCTCAAACAACAGTCACATGGCTGCTCACTCTACAGCTGCATAACCGCCTTTGCAAATGAAGGTCATGAAGTACTCAGGTTGGTCTTATAATTTTGCAACAGTACTGTTTTCTGTCTTCTGACCTGTGTGTAATGAATGAAAATATGTTCAACTAGATCTACAATAAAGATAATATAATTTGATGTACTTAAGTTTACATATTTAATTTTTTTTTTACCTCTATACATGACAAGTTTCATTAGTTCTTATTTTGCAGTGCACCTTAATATGGCACCTACTAATGACCAATATAATATGGCAGCATAACATGACAAAACAAAGTAATTGCTTCAGATGTCTGCAAACAAGTTTGCAACATTTAAACACAGCAAGAGACAGTTGACACTAAGAGCCGGTTGTATAAATAGTTAACACAAGTTTGGAGCATAAAATTAACCATCAATTATGCTTAACTTGGAAATGTTGGTTGTGTAAACATTTAATTTAAGATTATTTCATCTTAACCTCAAATTAAATCTACTTGCAAAATTCTGCAAGCTAAAGCCCTAACTAGAGTTTAGTAATTGTTTAATAAAACATTTCCCAGAGTATAGAAGCAGAACAACTTCATTTAAAAATAAAATGCTGAGTCACATTTATTTTAATTTCAAGTAGATAAAGTTTGTTCATTGTTTCATTTTTCATTTCTGCATAATAATAACAGAATTGTATTCAATAGGTTATGTTAGGCTACCTTACAAGCAGTATATTGTACAGATTCCTACATTTCATCCAATGATGAATTTAACCATGCTGCTCGTGTATCTCATGAGAGAGAAAAATTCATTCCTAGAACTGAATGATAAATAATCCAAAGTGCGATTTTGCTTAGCTAAAGATGTCAAAGAACTGGAACATGTTACGTCCCCAATTATAATTACAAACTAGTGAAATCATGCTTTGAATTCGATGTTCAGGATACTAATAATTTTAAGGTTTCATGCGACAGGGAGCTTTTAATAGTTATAGGAGGTATTTGGAAATGAATAGAGCAATGGCCAATAAAACCATCCATAAAGTTACTAGAGCTATTGCAGCTCTTAGACGTCAGTTCATTAAATGCCAGCCAAAGAAGGTGATTTACGGAAAGTAATGCTTGGCTTCTATAACATTTGCAACTTTCCTGGAGTTTTGGGTGATACAGGCTGCACACAAACAGGGATAATAATGTGGAAGACTTAAGAATAGAATTACACCCTTTGGCAATCCCCCCCCCATGTATGTTTTTTTTTTAATCCTTATTTGATACTTGAAACAAACTAGTCGAGAGGGGAAAAGCATAACATCGAGAAAAGACATAACCAATTCTATTACAGACTACTTACAAACACCCAAACACCTATATGCAGGTTCTATCTCAAATTGGTCAAGGAACTGTTGCAAAATATCCCAAACACAAAACCTCCACCTATCCTGCACAGCAAAGTTGTGAACTGCCATTAACAAGCTGAAGAACTGGAAGATCACAGGCAAAGATGGAATACAAAATAAATTGCTAAAGCTTGCAGAAGGCTAATGCACAAAATTTTCAATGCAATTCTAGAAAAAAGAAGACATACACAATGGAAAACCAGCACAGTTGTTGTTCTACACAAAAAAGGAACCAGAGATAACATAAGCAACTGTAGACCTATAAACCTGATGTCAAATATATACAAACTGTTTACAAAAATCTTAGCTAGAAGGATAATGAAGATTGTAGATAAAAATCAACCATCCAAACAAGCGGGTTTCCATTCAAGATTCAGCACAATAAACCATCTCCAAACTATAAACCAGCTGATAGAGAAGGCAGAGGAATTGCATCTAACACTATATCTCGCCCTTATTGACTATAGCAAGGTCTTCAACTCAGTTGAACATACAAGCATATTACACATTCTGGCAACTCGAGGATTAGAGGCAAAGTACATTTATCGTCTACACAAAATCTATAGTCAAAGTTTTGTGAAGGTAAAAACAGAAGAAGAAGGACAACCATTCTGACTAGAAGGAGGTGTTTGCCAAGGCGATCAAATCTCTCCTAAATTCTTCATCTATGTAATGAAGCTATATTCAGGAAAATTAACTGCCATAATAATTTTGCAATCAATATAAACTGCGTTCAACTAACAAGTCTAAGATTTGCCAATGATGTGGTCCTATTCGCCAAAACACAGAAAGCACTACAAACTATGCTGGAACAATTATGCACACATAGCAAAAATGCAGGGCTCTCACTAAACAAACTGAAGACAGTTAATTTCAAACAGACCTGAAACTCCAATAAAAATAGGTGGATCATTCCTCACATATGTGAACGAATAGAAATACCTAGGACAACAGATTTCCTTCCATGATAAAATAGAAAAAGAAGTGCAGAGGTGCAGAGATGGATCTTATTAACTGGAGAGCATTTTGGGCCCTTAAGTATATATTGTTAGACCAAACACTAACTAAGAAAATCAGATTCCAGATGCTCGAAATCTGTGTATATCCTGTACAATTCTATGGGTGCCAGACATGGTCAATAACAGAAAATTCAAATATTCAAAGAAAAATGCAACACAAGATCCTGGAATAACTTTGAAGGACAAAATAATTATGGCATTAATAAGCCAGTTATCTTGGACAACAGACATCTGATAAATAGCTACCAGAATCAAATGGCAATGGGGGGGTCACTTTGCAAGAATGCAGAGCCTACAAGATCTCCATGTGGGACCCCCAGATAGGAAAAAGAACACAAGGCAGACCCAGAAGAAGATGAACAGGCCTCTTCAAGGAACATGCGGTTCCAGTTTGGTCAAGAGGAATGGAAAAATGGAAATCTCTCAAGAAGCAACTAGTGCAGAGAAATGGTATAAATGAAGAACAAATCAGAAATAGTCCTTAAACAGCATACGAACAACTAGCATGGAATAGCTTACCATGTTAGGAAAAAACGAGCTTCCTCTACTTGTTAGGAGGCCTTGCCCTTTAAGGGACACAATAGGCTATCTTTATCTTTTTATTACTGGGACATGTCTCAAGAAACGTTTAAAATGAAAGGAGTTTAGCACAAGGATGAACAACAAATATACCATCATCTCACACTTTACATGTCACAGATATAAGATATGAGCCAGAAGCCCTATCTAATTCAGAAATGAGATAAGCAGAGAAATTGTCAGTTTGAGGACCATAAAAGAAAGCCTAAAACATATTGTGAAAAGTGTGGTGTGATATTATGTATTAATTACTTTTCCAAATACCTCAAAAACCCCTGAACATTTGCTTTGGTTAATTTTCTGGAAAACTGAGCATTCTATATTTGCAGCACATATCAGTTAATTTAATGTGTGATTCATTATATTTATAATAATAATTTTTATGTATTTCATTTTTTTCCCTCTAATTTCTTCATCTGTGATCATGTTAATAATAAACAATATTAAATAAATTGTTCCCAAGAGCCCAGCGTCCTCAAATGAATACAGATCAAAACTTCCCTAGTGACTGCCACATAATTAAAATTCCTTTATAATACCAAATTTTTAGTTATTACATCAGTAGATATAATTAGATATAATAAAAAGAGTTTGTCAATTTGAAATAAATTGGGTACTAATGGGTTAATCATATTACCAAGTTACATTGAAATTAGTCTGATCCAACAAACTGTACCACGATTTCTATATTGCTCTAGGAGATTTCTGGGTTAAAAATAGTGATTTCAGAAGTGGTTTTTGGAGGAAGTGCAAATAAGACTGGAAGATATGGAGAGACAAATTTTATTCTTTTGGATTAGAAACCATATTTAGGATTTTTACACCTAGGATCCATCTGACTCGGGTTGTTAATGAAAGGGAAGGGATAGCTTAGTTTCGTTAGGTGATTGGAAATTAAGGATATATGTTATCCCAGGGGTTTGTCCTATTTGTGGGGAGAAAGAAGATGAGATACATGTTATTTTTTAGTGCAAATGAATGAAGTTTGATAAGCAAAAATGATTATTGAGGAATAAAGAAGTTGTAGTAAGAAAGATAATTAAAGATAAACGTGGTTATGTTATCTAAATTAGGAGAATTTAATGGGAGGTGAAGATGAAATGGTAATGGTCAATAGAGAAAAATAAAAATAGAATTAAGATAACTCGATTGCATCTTATTAGAATATTGGACAATAATATGATGCTTTATAACTGTTATGTTTTGAGTTAGTAATGACTTTGTCTAAATAACAGTTATTAAAACCAAATTATAACTTTGTATGTACTGTGTAGTCAAGAGTTTCTAATGTATAAAATTAATTTCTTTCATCATGTAGGAATAAGAGGAGGAGGGGAGGTTTTGCCTCAGGGCTGTCAGAAGTGCAGCTTCTTTCATTTATGAGTGGTCAGCGTTTCTGTCTTCTGGCTATATGGAGGACAGAACACTGGCTACTAAAATAAAGAAGTTAAAAGGCATTTGTGATTTTATAGTTTACTATTTGCTAACCTAATAATGTATGATTATATGAAATATTGTAGTGGTCTACAGGAAAAGTAAACCTAGACTTTTATAGCTTTTGTATTTTGCTTAGTATCAATAAAAAGTTCTATTGTGCTCTTTTAGAAGACTGCTAGTATTCACATACAAGAGTTGTTTAATAAATAAGGTAAATGCCACATAAGTGATAATACTGCAAACAAAATTTATACTCTTATTTTTTCATTTTATGTTACCAGTATATATAGAGTTTCAGCTATTTTTTTTTTTTTTTAATTTTTATTTGCCAGTTGATCATAATGTGCTTTGTGCATAATTAGATTAATATTGGAGAAAAGGGAGAAAAGAATTATATAAAATAGAGATTTATTATTTGAAACGAAACAGCCATTCAGATCAAGACACAGTTCTTGGTGGACTTTCTTCTTTCAAAATGGTTTTTAAATGCTGAATTTGAATGCAGTCAAATGAGTTGTGAATAAGAACATAGCATTGGACAGCCAACAAAAGTGACAACCAAAGAAATTATTGGAAAACCCCATCAAATTGTTTTGAACAATCGGAAAATTAAAGATTAAGAATATCGGACATGATGGGGATCTCAACAGAATGTGTTCATTCATAACGTCTTATGTGAACCTCAAAGTATGAGGATTTGTGCTTATTGGGTGCCGCATTTGTTTACAGTATACCAGAAGTTGGTCCAAATGGATGTTTGAACTGAATTCTTGGAGTATTGCACACATAACCCAAGGGAATTTTTGCACCAGTTTGTAATTTTAATGAAACATGCATCCCCACTATACTCCTTAAATAAAATAACAGATGAAATAGTTGCCACACAAGTCAAAACCTGTTCCAAAGAAAACAAAGATACCATCTTGAGTAAAAAAATCATGGTTACAAAATTCTGGAATTCAGAGGGTAATATTCTAATAGTCATTTAGAACATGGAAAAACCTTACTAATGATTATTTTGCTAATAGTAGTAGTATTTGAACAGTGAAATTAAAAGTGACGACATTTTTTTCAAGAAGAAAGTTTTGTTTCAGGGGATAATGCATCATACAGATTTGCAGTTGCAATGACGAAAATTCATGAAGAGATTAAAATTATTGCAACATGACTATTTCCCCCCGTATTTATTTATTATGTATCTATATTTCAAAATATGGCTTGGAGGAAAAAGATTTTCTAAAGATATAGTAAAGTGATTATATTTTGTGAATGACTATTTAGTAGACCTTGGCAGATCATTCTATAAAAAAGGTGTAATGGACTATTTAATACCATTGGGCAAATCTGTCAAGCTGGACAGAGATTTTAAAAAATAAATTGAGTTAAGCTGAATTAACTTTTGTTTTATTTTTTATTTGCCTTATCGAAGGATTCTTGTAGTTGCAGTGCAAATAGGAACAAGGTATCGTGTAAAACCCATACAGAGATAGATAGAGAAGCTCTTTAGTCCTTGATGACTATTATGTTGCAGGGTTGTTTTGTGTGCATGAAGATAATCTGCCATGTTGTCTTGGAAATTGACCTATGTGGTCTAAGGTAAATGTTTCTTCTATGAAGGATCTGATTGGCATTATTTTTTTCTGGAATGTGGTGCTCTTTTAACTTGCTGCAATATCCTTCTATTGGAGCAGTTTTTTTGAATGGCGGTGCTCCTATGGGAGGAAGCTCTCCACCATTGTATTCCTTAATGGGATGTTTACTGCACCACTGAATATGACTGTTACAAATACAGATAAAATATCCATGGAAGAGGTGGGGTTTCTCATTAGCCAAGACCTATAAATCTGGAAGATAAATTCTTCTCCGAACATGAATGATGATCATTATTATCATAATCATCAGTTATTATTATTATTATTATTATTATTATTATTATTATTATTATTATTATACTGCCGCCGCCACTCTACTAATATTTTATTAGCCAAGTGAAATCACATATAAAATGTTGGTTGCTAACAAACCTCAGACAGTTTGTATGATCAGAAGAAAACACAGAAGCAAAAGAAATATTGAACTTAACTTTCCATTTCCTTTATAATTGATAATTAAATTAAGGTGTGATGTTTCTTGTTGCAGTTCCTCACCAACAGAGTGCACCAAAACGGGAATAAATGAGTCAGATGACTCAGATCCAGATGTAGAACAGCCAACAAAGCGGCTTGCTTTGCACGAGTCCAATATATCACGTTATCACCAAGTAAGATAATTTTCCTCTTTTATTTACAGTAAATGACTCAGGCTATAACAAAACTGTATATATTAATTGAGGATGTTGGTTGTTAAATTTTAAAGAAGACCCTTTATTCTATATACTGTTAATGTTTAAAATATGTGCTACAGAATTACTTATAAGAAGTAATTAACTAACTTGTGCAGCAGTATGCTTGTTTATAAGTAATACAGCAACAAGCCTTGATTTAACTGTGTTAAAGCTATATTTTAGCAGAGTGTATGAATGAAAGAATGCATACTATTCATTAATTACTATTTACAGACATGCTTTATAAAGTGCATTTTTGAAGGTTGAAAAATTATCATGAATTAGAAGATTATTTTTAAAAACCATTTTATTTGAGTCCTGGACCAATGATTAAATTATTATTCTTATACTGTTCCTTTATTACTAAACCACTGTATGTTCTTTGAGGAATCATTTACAGTTAAAGAAATGACAATAATAAAGATTAATAACACTAGCCTGCGATTGTTACATAAAGTAAATATAATTATTTTATATAATCTTTATGTGCTGAAAATTTTTAATCAGTTTACTTCTGTTAAGATAGGATTTCTCCCAAAATCACTTAAATATATTGTATAATTATGTGAATTTAATCGCAACATTTTTCATTTAAATTTTTATTTCAAATACAAAAACACAATTTGCTGAAATTATGTACATAATTCTTATATATCACTAGAATGTTTTTGTTTTATCTTGTCATGTTTACTGTACTATTGGATATATAAATTAGCTCAATATATCACATAAAATATTGAAGTTGTTGCTTCTTAGTTCATAAAGTCCTCCTGCTTCTCTTTCTTTTTTTGTCATCAAGTATTTCACACTTTAACATCCAACAATAGTCAACAAGCATATTGATGCTCCAGCATCCCTGGTATGTGCTTTCAAACTCCTGCAGATCCTTGTGAAATCATTTGCCTTGCTCTTTGCTCAAAAATCCTAGATTTTTGGGGGAAATAATGTTGGTGAGAAAACAGAAAATTAATTTTGAGACTTATGTTACGACCAATTCCTTGTATGCTTCAAGCATGTTAGCCACAATGTTTCAGTAATTAGGATTCTTGTTGTCACCAAGAAAGATACCCATGCTGTTTTCTTCTTTTCATCCATAGTATTTTTAAATGGTGGATCGTACATAAGTTTTCTAATATCAGTACCATTGAATATACCTTTTAATTTTACTTCAGATAGTAGTGGAAATTTCTCACCTATGTACTTGAAGTAGTTCTTATTTAAAACTTTACAAACTTTTTCATTAAGCCAAGCTTAATGTGGAGAGGTGACTGTAGGACTTTAGAAGGACTTGCACAAGGCTTTAGCACACAACAATCTTAGATCTATGGATAAATTCACGTGATATATGTCGCACTAAACACTCTTATTGCTTCATTTGTGTGATATTTGGAACTGGTTTTGAAGACCTTAGTCTTCATCTTTGGCCAAGGGTATGACTCAAATCTTAGGTATGTTTTCTAAATTTTCTTAAGGGTGATCAACTCGTGCTCTGGTATCTCACAGACATAGAAAGCATGGAAATTTGGTTAAAACCAGATTGTTTGACCCAGCAATATAGTAAGAATTTTAAAATCACGACAAACTTGCTTGTTGTGTTCACTGTAGTTCAGTCCCAATAACAACAGTTCTAAATTTGCATACAGTTCTTTGAGAATCGCTGAATAGTAACTGGCTGTGAACCAAAAACATTTCCATTAAACTTCATTTGGAAGCATCAATTAAGTATCCATTAATGTTGACCATAGTTTGGAAGTTCAAATTTTAGCAATTTCTTTCACATTACTGCAATATACAAGATGGCCATTCTTCAAAGAATAAAGATTAAAACCTAAACCTATTTTGTGTTGTCAGTATCTATAGACTGATGTTTCTGGGCAGCACATTTTTTTTTTCTTGAGTCTAGAACCTAACAACTCTGCTAACTCTTTAGGAAAGGCAAGATCTCTCACTATGTCATTTAATTCACTCTTAAGATTTTCTGATAGCACAGGGATTGGCACATCAATTCCATGGGGCACAGTTAAAATGTCTGACCGAACAGATGGATACACGATTTGCTTTTTATTTTTAGAATTGTTCTCCTTCTTAGCACACAAGCAGAGTAACAGTTAAATTTAAAATTAATTTCGTGTCGGGACTAATACAGTGAAGCAACTAATATAAGCTAGTGAGTTGACTTAATACTGTTAATCTCCACTTTTCATTGAATTATTAGAACATGTTTCACAGGCTTTTACCTGCATCATCAGCTATGAGTCAACTGCTGGATTCGTTGTTGGTTCAGTGGACTTGGTGTAGCCTCTGTGGAATTTTATGAACTTTTAAATTAATTTGTCTTCTGTTGGGATCTTGAAGTTTGTAATCTTTTCTTCATCCCCCCCATATTCCCAGCTCCAGAGGTCTACCTATGAATTTCGATAAATTTGGCTTCCATTTCTGTATCATATTTATCTCTTCAAAAGTGATGTGCAACCGCTGATTTATCTATCTGATTGTACCTGATGTTTCTTTCTCCAATGTTAGCCTAATTCCAATGCTGCTTTTTGTTTTCCAATGTATACTTTGTTGCATTCAGAAAAGTTGATTTTATATATTCCTGTCCTCTTCTGTTCAGATATATCATGATCACCGGAGTTGAGCAGATTATTAAGGCTGAATTTGTTCACTGGGTACAAAGTAATCCCAAACCCTCTAAGTATTTTCTGGAATTTTTTGGTGGCCCAAGGATGTTAAGTAAATTTCTTGTAAATGGTAGTTTTTTTTTCTTTTATTTTCTTTCTTTCTTTCAATGTGGTTTGTGGGGGGAAGGTCCAGAAAAAAATATACAGAGAGTTTGGGATAACTTTATTCCCATTGAACAAATTCAGCCTAAATAATCTGCTTAACTCCGGCGATAATGATAGAATACCTGATGAGAAGAGGCCAGGATTATATAAAACGAACTTTTCAGAATGCAACAAAGTATATATTCGAAAACAAAAAGAAGCATTGGAATTAGGCTAAAGGAATATGGAGAAACATCAGACACAATGAAATAGATAAGCAGTTACACATTACTTTTGTAGAGCAAAAGCATGTGAAACATATTCTGTATAATTCAATGATAAATAGATCATAAGAATGTTAAATTGACTCACCAGCTAATTAAAAATAGAGTAACAGTTATTATTCGGTTTGACTGCTCTCTCCAAACCATAGTTATTTCAAAAGGTAGTGATCATTAAAATTCATGCTTCTGGTGATTTGTTTTTTTTTTTTTTTTTTTTTTGAGTAGTGTTTAACGCCCGTTTTTACTACTGAGGCACCACAGGCGGTGGACACTGATGATACATGAAATGAAATGATATATTGGGAAAGGATTTTTTTTTTTTTTTTTTTAAGGAAGGAAGCGTTCCAGGCCTAAGTTTAGGTACCTCCCCGGCATTTGCCAGTTATGAAGACTGAGGAAAACCTGGAAAAAACCCCAGTCAGGGAGGACGGTCCTGGCGGGATTCGAACCGCAGACCTCCCGCTCACGAGTCCATGCCTTAACGACCTCGGCCACCCGTGGCGGTGGTGATTTGTTTGACTTCATAGAATGTGGACTAGCTAATTCTGAAAACTGAGAAAAATGCCAGCACAGTTCCGTTAAATCACTAGTTTTATGATCTAAAATTGTAGACTCTGGCCCCAGGAAAAAAGCCATGCTGATATGGAGCAGGTTGTATTGCCATGGAATGAAATGTATGAGTGCATCAAGTACAATTCTCATCTCCTAGAGTCGGTCCTGATGTGTAGTGGTAACCATACTTGCCTTCTAAACCCAAGATCATGGGTTAAAATCCGACCAGGATTGATGGATTTTTTTCAGGCATAGAAATCATAAGTATGGCTTCCTTCGGAAGAGAAGTAAAGCCGTGGGTCCCGTGTCGTATATTTATGGCATGAAAAAGTACCTCAAGCCTGAAAGAAGAGGCCTCTGAGCAAAATTTGTTGGCCGTTTCACCATTGACCCTGATTTGAATGGGATGCTGATGACCTGAGATGTTAAAGAGCATCCATAATTAAAACAAATAAAAATAAATCATCTCCTAGATTCTCATGCAGAGTCAGCTTTTGCAAAAGAGAGTTTTGAGTATGGCACATAAAATAGTATGTTAATCACATATAGTAGCTAATCCATAACTTAATGAGAATTATGTTATTGATATATCTACTTTATATGTTGGGATTTGGCATAAGAGGGGACATGCTTCTTACTTAAGGATTGTAATTGTAATAGAGATACTCACAGGAGTAGTTATAGATATTCAAATTCTGTCAAAATACATGGAAAATGCACAGGGAAAAGAGGGTCCTGAACTTACTGAGTGACTTTAGAATCACAAAGAAAGTGGTAAATGTGGTTTACTGTATCCTCCAATGCAATGGAAGCAGCAGTGGAAATACGGAAGAGATCCATTGACCTATGTAAAATGTGATGCAATTCCATAATTTCTGATGGTGATTCAAAAAACCCGATTATTTTCTTGCAAAACAGAAGTTTCACATTTTTAAAATTAACATGGAAATTGTATAGTAATCCAAAGCAGCATTTATACTCAATGCTTTTTTTTTTCTTTCTTGAAGATAATATTTCTAAAACTTATTTTCAATAGCGACCCAGTGTAAGAATAACTATGGGCATAAACATAGTTCTGTTCACATGTTAATATTTTCCTCCTCTAGGGTGAATTAGCAAATTGGCCAGGAATGTTGTATTTGTCTTAACAAGAAACTTTAAAGATTTTATCTAACAAAGAGATTGTTGACACATTGACTTATTGACTAATGGAGAGCAAATGCAAATAGAAAATAGTACACACTGCTATTAAATTTGCAAGAAACTATCTCAAATGCAGTAGAGTCACTAGCCTAAACATGCTAGTCAATAATCTCTTAGCAAAGTTCTTGTCAAAGGCCCCATTTTAGCTCTCACTAAGTTATACATTTGGAGAGAAAGAAACTAAGAAAAGTGGTTACATTAATTAATAGACATCGGCTGCTTAGAAAATATCTGTAGACTGTTGGACTGTTTCAAGTAGATAGGTAAGCAGCACACTGAAACTGCCAAACACATACTGCTGGAGTATGAGGTCATTAAGAGAAGGGGATTTAAATTAGAAGCTCCATCATGGGCAGTATGCAAGAAGATCCTTCATTGGAGTTAAGGTTTTGCTATTTGTTAATAATACAGAAATAGAACTTCTATTAAAATTAAGGGGTTACACTGAGGCTAACATTGAGGGGTTTTCTCAATTAATCACCATTCTGCTACTGACTAAGATGCCATATATATGTGAAAAATGTATAATGGACAGCTATGCTCTTGTACGTCATGCTTTTTTGTACTTCTGATCTCATTCTTATATGTTACTAATTTTGAATAACATGTTAAGTATGTGTAGAGAATGTTAATGAATATTAATTTAAATTTTCAAGTAATGGCATGGCACTGACATATTCTGCTATAGATCTTGAAGACAATAAGGGTGAAATTCTCAAAGTGCATCTCTCTGGTACATTGGCTAGATTATTCATTGTGAGTGACTAAAAATCATAGAATCACATTGTATCACAGTTTATAAATATATATAAAACTAGTTGGTCATAAGTTCTGTTAACAAAGTTTTAAAAGGGACTACACCTACTAGGCGTTCTACAATCTGATTATGCAACTGCTGCTAAGCTCTGCCTATTCATTGCTGAGTTAAACTGCAGCTAAAAGTACATGTCAGTTAAAGCTTTAGTCATGGAGTGAAGAGATTATAAAAACATGTAGCTGTGACAACCTCCATAGACTGTCAAGAAGTTGAAAATTAGAGAATTTTTGTAGACCACATGCTGCAGTGAATCTTGACTGACCGCCAAGAACTGGACATCTATGCTTTGTGAGGACTAGTGGAGTGGTGAATGCAGTGGTGCCTCATATCAGTTGAAAAGCAATTCAAAAGTAGAAAGTGATGGCATGTGAGATAAACTCTGAAGGAGATCAATGTCCAAATTGCTCAGGCAAGACATTAGGCTGAAGACTTTAATCTGGAGCACTGAATATTTTTTTAATTGGAAGACTTAAGCAACAGAGAGAGCTGAAATGGATATGCCTATTTAAGTATTACAATGAAATTGGGCAGGGAAAAATCCTTTTATGGATGAAAAATTTTAATTGAAAAGAGCTACAACTGCCATAATGATGGGAGTGTATGCTGCGATTCCCATGAAGCTTATGAGAGGTTCCCAAAGATCCAGAATGGCCACTATCTTACTTTAATGATGATTTGAGGGAGATCGAACTATGGTAGTGTTACAAAAATGCATTTCTGCCAAAAGAACTAGAAAGGAAAAGAAGTGAAGTTTAGATTATAGAAAGAGCATTGAAGTACTGGATTAGATCAAAGAGCATTAGAAATAGCATATTGTTAAAGAATGGTTAAATATGCAAGAAGAAAAAAATTTGCAAAGGAAGAGAGTTTAGGTAGGGTTTCTGGAGAAAAGTAAAACCCTGGATTAAAAATATGGATACACGGTAAATATTTAGTAACTTTAGAGACAAATCTTTGGTGATGAACAACTTAAAACTAAATGGATGGAAAAAGTATGTTTAAATTTGTAATAAATTCAGGAGGGATGGTTTTGCAAAGGTATGATAAAGTGGAGGAGAGTAAGAAGCAAGTATAAAACAAGTGCCCATGTGGAGGTGTAGATAATGATGTAGATTGTAAGGAATGGAGGAATCAATTATGGCCAAAGAGGTGTGTTAATGCAGCGGTACCCAACCTTTTTTGACGGACGACACTTTTCTGAGCACTCACGATATCATGACACTTTATGTTTATTAATAATAATAATAATAATATAACTTCTATGTAATGTTGGACATTCAGTTTGTAATAGATCAATGTTAATATGCAATCAAAAATTCTGAAAAAACAAGCAGCAACTTGAGTGACATTACAACAAAACAAAGGTGTCAAAATTTCAACCTGTCTATGCTGGACGTCCAATAAAAGATTTCTATTATCGTTTTTGAAAACTTGTCTAATTAAATTGATGTGAAATCTGCTCATGGTGGTTTGAATTGAGTTTTCTCTATAGGTGGCCTTATGGTTGACAGGCCAACAGATAATCGTCTTCAAGATGCAGAAGTCTGTTCTTTTGTTTAGATTTCACTATTTTGATGGTAGAAAATGCTGATTTGCACAAGTGTGACATTGGAAACAGCAGTAAAATGCTTATGGCCCTCTTTTCAATTGTAGGATATGGACATCATGCATAAATTCAAAGAGACTGCACTGAATTCTCTATAAATTTTGTTTTTATAGCAGAATCACATGACAAATCTAGCAAATCATCTCATTTACAGTTAGTTGATGACATTTTGAATTTTGATCTCATCAGAAGTACCAAAAGGAGAAATTACCCATTCTGATTCTGAAATGAACAAGCTAGGGAAAGTATTTTGTTATTGAAGTTTGTAATGTTTTTAGCTGTTGACTTCTTCAGGTTTCTTTCTCATTTTCAGCAAGTCACTTTTCAAAATAGCTTTGCATACTCTGGCTTTTCATTATATATAAATAATAAAAGGGGAGGAAGGAAAAGAAAAAGCTTTTGATCTTGCATTGTTGATTTACCCCTAGAAAACCAACAGGTTTTGGTGTTGCAACAATAAATTGGTGTGCTTGGCCCCCAGAGACTTGCAGAGCTTTTCAAACACACTAGACCTAACTGGTCTTGTTTTTATACTATTTATAATTTTAATAGTTAATGGTCATACTTAACATAAATTCTAAAAGTCCCCCTTAAACAGTTTCCATAATTAACACCTTTCTGTGCAAGAAACAATGAGTTGTCATTATAGTCAGGTTCACCACTCTCACGACATTTATAAAACCTTTATTTTCCCTGTTAATGACACTGCTCCATCTGTGGATAGAGAGATTCAATTTTCCCAGGAAATATTATGTTTATAATAATTATTAACACAATCATAAATATTTTTGCTTGCAGAGGTTTTGAGCTCTTGGCAAAATAAAAATTGTCCAATAATATCTAAATTATATTTGAACCTAATAAAGGTAATTAATTGGCATTTACCACTTGTATTGCCATGAGTGGCCGAGGTCATCATGGTGCATACTTGTCTAGGGTTCGAAATCCCTCAGAACCGCCCTACGTGACTGAGGTTTTTTCCAGGTTTGCCTCAGTCCTCATAAATAGCAAATGTTGGCTAGGTACCCTAAACTTAGGCCTGGAACGATTCCTCCCTTAAAAATAAATCCTTTCCCAATTTATCATTTCATCTCATGTATCATCAGTGTCCATTGCCTATGGCGCCTCAGCAGTAAAAATGGGCATTAAAAAAAAACCACTTGTGTCATGACTTTCGTCCAACTGTATAGCAAACATAGTATCCCTGACAAATTTACTTTTCACATTAATTTCAATATCATTAGACATTTCTTTATTTTGCAACTCGAGTGTTAACCAATTATGGAATTTTGGATATTCTTCCGAAGCATCACTAAACATGATTTTCAAAATTGGTTTGAGGTTGGTATTGTTAATTCCTTGTCAGTAGTATGAGGTTTTTTCTGTTAAGCTATTCAGAAACTAACTGATTTGGCAAAATATTTCTGCATATAAGACATTTAGGATTTTGTTTATATTCGTTTCCATGCCATGTAAAACCTTAATGCAAGTTTTCATCATTATGTTTATGAAATGCAGTATGCTTTTGTGAACCCTACAAGGAATTTTTGTTCACATTATTTGAATGAGCATTGCTGTCATCTAATCAAGAACTTGATTCAGATTGTCTTTTTTGAATAAAAAATTTGTCCATGAAAAAAATCTAAATAAAGTACTTTTGACAAAATAGTTTCACTATTACCTGTGTACTTACTAAAACTGAACAATATGTTTTGATGATTCTAAAATGTTTATTACTAAGTGGCAATAGTAAACGAATTATGAACCAGTGTTGCAGGTGTTCACTTTCATTCAGATTATTGCCAGGTAGAAAAATTAAACTGAGCATTGTTCCATCTGTTTTCATTGATAAAAAGTCTGTCTCAAAATAAAATGTACCATTAGAGTCATGTCATTGTAAATAAAAAAAAAATGCATTATAAAGTGACTTTCTAGATGTCATAAAATTTATTTTTAAATTCCAAAATTTTGCAATCTACTCCATGGGACTGTGCGACACACCAGTTGGGAATCATTGAATTAATATATGATGAGAAATTTTGAAGAAAAATATGATATAAAGGCATTAAATTTGTGGGAGAATATCTTAGCAGAGTGAGAGAAAAATAGATAAAGTAAATTAACCATCAGATTGGGTAAGATAGCTTTAGATTAGGAAGATAATAAAATTATGGGATTACTAAGAACCTATAATATTTTAACAACTATGGAATTATGATATATTGGAGATCCTAAGGGTCCAAGCAATTCGATAAATGAATCGTCAAAATTAATGTATTATAAAATTTGCTGAAGTATGAGCATTAAACCTGTTTATCTTCATCATCTACTCACAGTAAGAGGTTCCTATGTTCAGAATTATATCTTTCAGGATTTAAAGTGTGCTCTATTTTACCTAATTTATTTCTGTACTGCAGGAGTTCCTTGAAATCCGCCTTATTGGAACAGGCGAGTTTGGAAGTGTATATGAATGCATCAACAGATTGGATGGCTGCACATACGCTGTGAAGAAGAGCATCAAACCTGTAGCTGGAAGTGTGAATGAGTAAGTAACCTAGTAGTTCCCTTTGTATAAAAATATTTGTGAAATAAGCTTCATTCTTTAGGAAGATGATATGCCTGTAGTTGAATGAAAAAGAAGAAGAAAAAAGTATGCATAATATGTCCTTATATTTGATTATATTTAGGAATTTCAGTTTTTCAGAGCACTAAACGTCTATGCAGGTTTCTGTGAATCTTCAAGAATATGAAGAATGGATAAATAATGGTGGCATGAACCCAAGATCCAGTAGCATCTAATGTTAACAGGCATTTGTATTTCAGCATTAGATAACTTTAGAAAAAGCCCAGACAACTGCTCTTACCAGGAATCAAATCTGGGCCTTTCAGCTGACATTTAGACACAAAATACCTGAGCACAAAATGATATGTTCTGTTTGGGGGAATATGAGGTCTATTCAAAAGAAATAACTAACGTTTTAAAATTTGAACCAACCTGCACCTTACTTATCTCCCTTGAAATAATTTCCCCCTCTTTTGATACATATCTTCCAATGGCATTTGGGCTTCTGAAAGCTGCCCTGATATGCATTTTTTGAGATTGCGTGAATTGTAAGTGCAAATTTTGTCTTATTCCCTTAGCTGAATTGAATCTTTGTCCTTTCATCGTGGATTTCAGTTTTGAAAATAATAAATAAAAAAAGTTTGCATATGTTAAAGCAGGACAATATGGAGAATGGAAAAGAGCAATTATTTTGTTTATTGTGGAAAAATTGCAAACAAGCAATAATGAGTGCACTTGTGCATTGTCAGGATCCATGAATTATCTCGTCACAGTCCAGGCTTCTTTTTTTTTTATTTCTTGGAGATATCTCAGGACATCTTGGTAATACCAGTGATTCATAGTTTAAACTTCCAGTAGAAATTCATGATGAATGTTGAAGCATTACTGTCAACAGCATTTTGACATTTGATCTGACATGACATTTTTTTTTGAAGCTTGGTGAATATTTTCCTATCTTTGTGATGATTTGGCTTTTGCCTCAACCTAGTAACCACAGAACCATATTTCATCACCAGAGATTATTATATTCATTATAATTGCCTTCTAATTAATGCAATCCAAGAGCACCTGAAAGATCGGGATCTAATATCATTAAGATTTAGAGCTAATCAGTACTATCCACCAATTTTTTCTTCCACACTTCTTTGACTTAGACTTCCTTTGACTTTGACTTCAGGTGTCTTAAACAGACCTCACATGTAGATAAACATTTTCTCTGAACAACATAATCTTTTGGCATAGAAGTATTGTCTTAGAAACTGCTGCTTCAAGAAAAATAGGTTTATTTAAGTTAATTGGGCACATATCAGTATAATTGATATTATTGTATGATTTAATTGAACTACACACTTTTAATGCTTCACTTGTCATAATATAGAGCCGGTTTCAAGAACATTTGGTCCTCATCAGCTAACATTTATTTTGTAAATAACTGCTTTTTTCTATTGTGGAATACTGTCATTAACATTGTCTATCAGTAAGTTTTTAACATTAAATTTATTAACCAGTGCCAATCTGATATTAAAATCTTTAAGAATATTCTGAAATTTTTTAGTAACCCATGGATGATATGTGAATTTTTTAAAAATTAGCTTATCTTTTCTTGCTGAGTGTTGTGGTTTCTTTGATACATTTTTGTCTCTTGAATTTCTGCACTTTTTCGTGTACTAGTTCTTTTTTAAAACCATTTTTAACTGCTGTTTCTTCTATTTGTTTCTATTCATTAAAATATTCTTCTTTGCTAATTTGTAGGTTAACTAGCTGGTGTATTAAACTGTTGATAACTGCATATTTGTGCCCTGTGGGGTTAAAACTGTCAGCTTTTATGTGATTATCCGGGAGCATTTTTTCTGTATATTCCAAATTTCCTTGATGTTTCTTTATTGCAATATCTAAAAATGGCTACATGTTATCTGTTTCTGTTTCGTATGTAAACGATATGTTTCTAAATGTAAATTATAATTAATCTGTCATCTAACACACTTTTATGCTTCACTTACTTATAAATACGGTGGGACCGGTTTCGAAGAGACATGCTCTCCATCTTCAACCAACTTGACGACTGGTATGAGAAACTAACATCTATGAGGACCTGTGGCTCCATCCTGGTGGTGTTTTTTTCTTTATAAACTGGAAATTGGTATTACATTCTCCTATAATGTCCAAATTCATAAGATGATCCTATGTTTATGAATGTAAATCTTCTCCCATGTGTCCAATTCTATATGTCCGTGTGCTTATTTTAGTAACTTTATTTTCTTTTGATGTCGTGATTATCTTTCCAAAAATAGCGTGCCACTGCTGACCTATCAGGCTGTTTGTGCTTAAAGTTCCTAAATGTACCTTTAACCGTGTTCCCATGTTCCTTTTAGTTTTTCCAACGTATATCTTATCACATTCTTTACATGTTATTTTGTAGATGACTGACTTTTTCTCCTGTGGAATGTTATTAAAACTGTTGTCCACTAAAGCATTTTTCAGCATGTATCTGTTAACAGGTGCCAATTTAATGTTAATATCTTTAAATTTTTTTGGAATTTATTCATAGCTACTGGAAAGAAGGTGAATTTTTTAAAAACCGGTCTCTCATATTTCAGTTAATAGTGTGGTGATCAATTTCTTCTTTAGGAATCTATTAGGTTTTTTGTTTAGTAAATTTTTGTTAAAACCATTTATAATGGCAATCTCCTGTATCTTCTCAAATACTTTTTTGTACTCTTCTTTACTGGTTGGTAAATTCACCAGTCTGTGTGTCGATCCTGGTGGTGTAGTGGTTACCATACTTGCCTCCTATACCCAAGATTGCGGATTCGAGCCCGGCCAGGACCAATGGATTTTTTCAGGTGTAAAAATCTAAGTATGGCTTCCTTCGGAAGGGAAGTAAAGCTGTGGGTCCCGTGTCGTACATTTAAGGCACGAAAGAAAACCTCAAGCCTGAAATAGAGGCCTCTGAGCAAAATTTGTTGGCCGTTTCACACCCTGAGTTGAATGGAACGCTGATGACCTGAGCTGTTAAAGAGCGTCCATAAATAAATAAAAAAAAAAACCAGTCTATGTGTTAAGCTGTTGAAATTTCAGTGCTTGTGAACTATGGGGTTAAACCCATTGATTTTATATAGTTATCTGTGTGCGTATCCTTTCTATAGATTCCAAATTCTAAATTTCCGTGATTATTATTAATTTTTATATCTAAAAACGGTAACACTCCCTTATTTTCTGTTTCCATTGGGAAGGATATATTCCTATTTTGTATATTTAAAAGCTTCAAAGCATTTTCAACAAATTCTTTTTTCACTATACTAAAAATGTCAACATATCTGTACCAGCATTTAAAATAATGTGGGAAGGTGGAAATTATGTGAGTTTTGAATATACTCATAAATAAATCTACCAGAAAGGGGGACAAAGGATTTCCCATTGTGAGTCCTGTTTTCTGTTTATAGAACTCTCCTACAAATGTAAAATATGACTGGTTTATACAAATGTTAGTAAGGTGGACGTATTCTTTCCTGTGAGTTTCATTAATTCCTATCTCCTTTAACCAATCATTCAAAAATGATAAAAGCTTGTCAGTTGGAATACTCAGGAACGAAGCTACTACTCAAAAGACACTAAAATATCAAGAGATTAGAACTTTAAAATCTTTTATTTTTTTATTAACTCGAACAAGTTTTTTATGCTCCTACTTTGAAACCTTGGTAGAGCTGTAAATCTGTCTGTAAGCCATTTTGCTAGAAAGTATGTAGGGCTATTTATATTATTAATGATGGGTCTCATGCCCTTCCCCGGTTTATGGGTTTTAGGTAACCCATATATTCTGGCTATATTAGGATTGTTTTGCTTTAAACTACGTTTTTCTATGTCTGGTATTATAGTGCAAGTCTGTATAGTTTCATTCACTGTTTTTGTGGATTCTTTCAATGGGTCAAATTTGACATGGGCATATTCTTTTTTGTTTAACAACTTTAACATTCTGTCAGTGTAATCATCTTTGTTCAGTATTACTATTTTATTCCCTTTATCAGCCTTTTTGTAAATAACTCCTTTTCCTTTGAGTGATGTACGATAATGTTACTGTAATTTTGAATTTTATTTGGTTTCATTTTGTTAATCCTTTTAAGAGCATCCTCTGATTTTATTCTAATTTTTTCTTTCTCTTTATTACTTAAACCTTCCATGGCAATTTCCAGATCAACTATGTAATCTTCAACGTTATTGGAGAAGTTTACACCAGTTTTAAAACCCATATTGAGCATAGATACCTCTTCTTTATTGAAATTTACTTGTGATAAATTTACCGCATTATTCCGTTTCTGTATTGTTTTTTTTACTAGTTTCCTGCAAATTTTTCAATTTCGCTAATTTCTTTTTCTGAATATTTACTTTTTTCTTTACTATGATTTTTATATGCTCTAGCGCATTCCTTATTAAGCTGTCCCAAATGACATAACCTAACTTTTTGGTAACTCTCAAGTATAGGTTATTTAAAAGTAAGTGAAATATAAGAGTGTGTTAGATGATAGATTAATTATAATTTACATTTAACAAGCTTCACTGTGTAATTCCAACATAATTTTTTAAAAATGTCTTATTTTTTGAAAGTTCTTAAATGATATGTTTCTATCTTGTAATAGGTCAATGTTAACATGCAATCAAAAATTCTGAGAAAACAAGCAGCAACTTGAGTGGCATTTATTCTAGGACTAGAATTCCTTCAATATTCATTATCCTTTGTTGTACAACTGAAATTACAGTTTTTATAGAATTTTCTGGGCTGAGAAGCCATGGTCTGCTAGCATCTTCTTGTCCAGATGTTTCATTCCTACTGTGGTGAACATCATGAATGATGCAGTCTTAGTTTTCTGGGTGAAGGTTTAGTCACAGCTGATCTGTTGGATGGAGGTACTGTGGTATTTATACCAATTTATACTGGTATATTTACCAATTAGTAAGGAGGAATACAGAATGGAATTGGAGAAGATACAAGAGATTGCAATTATAAATGGTTTCAATAAAATTTAGTAAATAAAAAACTTAACAGATTCAAAAAAGAAAAATTGATTTAGAACACCACTACACTGATGAATGAAAAAGATAGACCAGTTTTTAAAAAATTTAACTTTCATCCAATAGCTATAAATAAATTCCAAAAAATTTTCAAAGAAAGGAACATAAAATTGGCACCAATCAACAGATACACTTTAAAAAATGCTTTAGTGGACAATACTTTGAACAACATCTCAGAAGAGAAAAAATCGGGCATCTACAAAATATCGTGTAAGGAATGTGATAAAATATATATAGGGAAGACGAAGAGGAACATAGGAACATGTTTAAAGGAACATCTCAGGAACGTGAAGCATAGACAGATAGATAGGTCGGCAGTTACACACCATTTTTGGATTGATAATCACGACATACAACAAGAAATAAAGTTACTAAAAGAAGCACAAGGATACATAGAATTGGATGCATGGGAGAAGATTTTTATTTATAAACATAGGGATCATCTGTTGAATTTCGACTTGACGGGAGAGTGCAATACAAATTTCCAGTTCAAAGAAGTACCACCAGGGCGGAGCTGCAGTTCTTCATAACCATTGATTTTTCTCTAATCACTCGTCGTCGAGTTGGTCGAGAATGGAGTGGATGTCGCTCCGAAACTGGTCCCGTCGTTTTCAGAAATAGTGTGAAGCATAAGAGTGTTTAGACGACAAGTAGTTGATTATATACATTTCAAAAGCTTCACTGTGTTTAGTTCCAATTAGAATTTTCGAATTTGTGTAATTTCGATAGTTCTTAAAAATTTTAGAGAGTTTTCTGCTCCTTCTTTTATAGTGACTGCATTCATTCTGTCCTTAGTCTGCAACTGTTGACATTTACCTCTTACCCTCAACCCCCTTAAAAAGTAATAATAGTCATAAATGCACATTAACAGATTTTTGGTAATTCTATGTTGCTAAAGTTTATAAAAACGTTTATCTTTGCCTGGGCACAAAAATGTTAAGAGGAGAAAAAAAATATTTGCAGCATTGCTTGTTTTGAATATAAACAATCCTGCATATAATAGAGTGAACTTGTAGACCTTTCACTTGCTTTGATTTTGACTGGGGGTTTGAATGAGGCATTTATTATATTTTTGTAATAGTAAAATTGCATGCATTTAAATATTGAGTACAATATATTATGAGATTTTTTATTTACTAAACAGGAAGAATGCCCTGAATGAAGTGTATGCACATGCAGTGCTAGGAAGGCATCAACATGTGGTTCGATACTATTCAGCATGGGCTGAGGATGACCATATGGTAATACAAAATGAATTTTGTAATGGAGGCAGCTTGGCAGATGCTGTAGAACAGCGTTATCATGATAATCAGCCATTCACAGAAAGAGAACTACGACAACTACTTTTGCATGTTGCTGAAGGACTGAGGTAAGTACATTGCTCAAGATAAATTGTAAGATTCTTAAAAAATACCGGATTTTGTTCTACTAAAGCAAGGGCAAAAACCTCATTTGTAACTTGATTTGTAATGATATGACACAAATTAAAAAAGTTGTATTTCAAAGGTGTTCTGCACTTGTATTTTTATAATTCCATACTTAGAATTTGGAAATTATATTTTTATTATAAAGCTCCATTAAAGTATATTGGTGATTTTTCATTCTGGCTAATTGAATAGTTTGTTATGCTAGTAGGAAGGAAAGAAAACTGTACAATTGCTTTTTAACAAACCCAACCACTCTTATGTATTTGGGTATAATTTGGAGTCTATAACTTCCTTTGTTGTATTAGCATGAACATGAATGCAATTTAATCATATTTTTATGCCAGGGCCAATTGAAAAGTCTAATGGCATTGTTGTTCTTGTATTGTTGCTACATTAGTTTTATTCTATTGTTATTTCAATCAGTTTAACATATAATTTTATGAAGTAAAGATGCCATTTAGTCGAGAGGAGGCTGCTAAAGCAGTTACCCAGTTGAAAGATGGAAGGAGCATGCTGTGTTTTACCCAGGTGTTATGAGTCGTCAATATCTTTACTACATAAAGGACTTTTTTTTTTTTAATGGTGTTTAACGCCCGTTTTCACTACTGAGGTACCACAGTCTGTGAACACTGATGACATATGAAATGAAATGATATATTTGGAAAGGATTTTTAAGGAAGGAAACATTCCATGCCTAAGTTTAAGGTACCTCCCCAGAATTTGCCAGTTATGAGGACTGAGGAAAACCTGGGAAAAACCTCAGTCAGGGAGGATGGTCCTGGCGGGATTCGAACCCCAGACCTCCTATCAAGGTGAAAACAGTAAGGAGATTTGAAGTAGCACAGCTCACCTCTAGAAGACCAGCAGTGGCATAGCGTGAAATAAAAAAAATGGAACGCTGTAGTTTAAACACTCTACCTCTAGAAATAAAATGTGGAGGTGGACACTTGTACATTTAATCGAATGGTTCTCTTATAAATTTTGGTTAAAGATTGACAATGAAATCAACAAATAATGTTAAAAACAGTTATATTGAAGATATTGGTAACACTCACACCTAAATTGTCTTATGCACCAAATTCATCTGTCGATTCTTCTGTGTTGCAAAGATGTCAATGACACTCTCAATAAAGGCAGCATCAGAGGATAGTCATCCTAAAAGTTCTTTTTTTTTTTTTTTTTTTTTTTTCTATAGCTAAAATGCTCACATTACATAAACAGTGATTCGTTATTGAGTTTCTTAAGTAGGTTTTAATCCTCTTGAGTCTACTCATTGTTCTCTCACTACTTGCTGTGGTAAAGGAATATGTTACAACCAAATACTTCAGTAGGTTTAGTGGTGATAAATGTTTTTGCTCATCTATGTAAATATTGAAGAGTTCATTTTCAAGTCTGATTCAAACTTAAAAGTTTAGATTCCCCCACTGAGGAACTTTGATATAGGATGACCTATACTTAACAAATGGCTGTAATAAAAAAATAGTCAAAAATGGCTACTATCGGGCGGCCCGGATTGTTCTTTTTAGGATTAAGTAGAGAGTGATACTTTAAGGACTAAGTCATTCCCCAGTACCAGAAGAAGCAATAAATGAAGCTATATCATGATTAAACTTGACTGTAAGGTCAGAAGACTGTAGTTCATAAGTGACATTATCAAGTGTCAGTAAGATTCGACATTGTAAGAGGAAATATACTACTGAGGATTCTTTATCAGCTGGAAGATTAATTACATTAGCATTTTACTTTAATGTAAATTGGAACTTGCACAGTGAAGCTAATCATATTAATTGATATCATTGTATGATTCAGTTGAACTACACACTCTTAAAGCTTCACTTACTTTTCATAAATGTATGGAACTGGTTTCGAGAACATTTATGAAAAGTAAGTGAAGCTTTAAGAGTGTGTAGCTCAACTGAATCATACAATGATATCAATTAATACATTAGGATTATTAGATTTTAGTGCTAATTTCTTGCATAAAGTTGTCTTTTGGGATGATTTTATCTACAAATTGAGAAGCACTAATCGAAGTTAAAAGTCAGTTAATACAAATTTCTAAAGAATGTCTAGAAGGTAAAGGGGGGGGGTTCAAGTTTGGAGGAAGGGCGAAGCTTGAGAAAGGGAGTGATATTTGAAGTACTTTGAGTAATTTAGTTTGCCAATGGTAACACCACCTTAAATTATGGCAAAATTTTATGCCTTCAGAAACTAATTTAAGATGATTAAATTTAAACATTGGGGCAAAAGATAAACAATGTATCTGCATTAGAAAGTGAAATAGAAGATAAATTAACAACAGCATATTTACTACTGGAGAAGTACTAGGGGTACATTTGTTCTTGGGCTAATAGTATGCAATAACAGAGTAGAATTTAGGTGGACGAGGTAAATTGAAAATTGAAGCCAAGTCAGGAACTGATGCTATGATCGGCAGTGAAAAGACGTGGCACACTGAATAAGAATATCTGCTCTTATAAATTGTAAATATAACCTTGAGAGTTTATGAAGATGATTTTGGTTGACAGAATATAACAAATTATTAGTGTGCATCAAGATACTGTTAACATAGATAATATATTTAAAAAGAACAAAATAATTGTAAAAGACTAAGTAAGTTAGAAAAATGAACTTATTAAATAATTGTAAAAGAATAAGTGAATTAGAAAAATGAAATTACTTAAAATTATTGAGGATCATTCACAGAGATTGCTGGGAGATATAATGTGTAAATATGTGAAATTGGTCATGGTTGCTAGGAACTATTAGTGAACAACAGAAAAGGAACCAATATTCTGTTAGGACAAACACCAGTAATTACACAATAAGAAAGGAGCCAAGTATATTTAGCTAATTGCTTTGAATTGTACTTACATTTGTTAAACCAAAATTTCATGATATTAACTTGAATATTTGCCATAATATAAGAAGTAATGGAAAGTATAAATAACAAAAAGCTTAATTATTATAATAAAGCAAGTTAGAATACTCATAGTAAGTAATAAAATTAATATAACAACAAAAAATAGTAAAGAAATCAATAGCAAAATATGTAAAAGCAAACTCAAATTAACAAGCTTCCATTACTTCTTATATTCTGGCAGCTCTTAGACATTTCTTGGACTCTCGAGCACCTCCTTATACCCTAATCCACAGATTTTATTTGTCATCTAGCTTATCTGGTTCTCATTCTTAAATATTTAGTTATAATTATAAATATTATATATATAAGTAGATAAGGATAAAACACTAAATAAAATCACACTTGAAATATTTATATTTTGAACTACTGGAGTTCTTCTATGGCAAGAAGCTAGACAAGGCATGCTCCTCGTTTTCTTTGATACCAAGGAGATTGTACACAAAGAATTTGTCCCATCAAACAGTGAATTCCAGATACTACTGTGATGTTTTGCGACTGTGAGGGGGAGATGGCTCGAACTTTGGCGACAAGGGAACTGGCTGTTGCATCACGATAATGCTCCCTGTCACAATTCCTTGTTCACCAGGAGCTTTTTGATGAAAAACAACATGATAGTTGTCCCCCACCCACCATACTGGCCTGATTTGGCACCCTGCAACTTTGCTCTATTCTCCAAATTGAAAATCAGGTTGAATGGACGTTGGTTCGACACAATTGAGAGGATTCAAGAAGAAATGTGCAAAACACCCCCAAAGAAATGACTTCCAAGATGCTCTTGGAAAATGGCAGATTGCTGGGACCGGTGTATACGTGTGAAAGGGAACTATTTCGAGGGTGACGGTAGTCATTAGTCTCAAAGTAAGATTTTGACCAGATGGCAGCACTAGTCCCGAATATTTGTATATCACCTTGTATATCAGTGCAAGTTTAAACTTGTATGGTCTTAGAGGAAAAATCTGTTGAATTACTCATGTGTCATTATTTGGAGATATATCTTGGAACTATGAGCTAGGTAAAAGAGATATAAAAGCATAAGGGCCCGTTAGCAGTTCAAGGTGATCAAATACATTTCAATGTTTCCATGAAACAGTTTGACAGACATGTTCATAGTGATGAAAGTTGATTTTATTACAATACCACTCAAAACTATCCAAGACCAGTTGTTCTATTGAACATTTTTGTCCTCTGAAGTGAAGGTTCACAGTTTTCTTTAACTATGAAGGGCCATTAGTAATTGGCTGCATGCCAGACGGAATGATGATGAATGGCAATGTGGTGAAATCATTATTCAAGGATTTGAGGCCAAATACAAGAATTCAAAAATTCTGCTTTTGCATGACATTCTGTCTCTCGTAAAACAACTGCAAGTTTGAATAATCTGGAGGCTAGAAAGGACCAGGTGCTCAAACATCATCCTCTAGTCCTGACGTACCATGTGATTTGTTAATGTTCTCCCAAGTGAAATCTGTCATCGCTGGACAGATGAGTGTCAATATTGGTGTTTGCTGACAATACCTCAGTCAAAATACTGCAATACCTTTCATAATGCTTGCATGCCTACAAGTACACACGAGGAAACACGTAGAGAACTTTGAAGGATTTCAAATTGCTTTGATACAGCTTTAAACTTTGACTTTTGGAAGGCACTTGCAGGCACTTAGTACCTGGTTGCAAAAGAAACCCTGTGTTGTTAAATTTCTGATTACATTACCACAGAACTGTGTGATGTTCTGTGATATGTGATAATGTTCTGTTTTCTGAAGGCAGTACAAACAATTTACTTAGAATATTTTTTTCTGAGCTTTCAGATAAACAATATTCAATACTTTATAAACATCTACTGGGAATGGAACATTTTGTTCCCAGCTTTCAGATAAACAAAAAAGGATTACTTCAAAATTGAATGTTTTCAAATGTTGGCACAAACTTCTCTTACAAGGCCCAAAACTTACTAAGCAGTCAGTCAATAGCTCAGGATGGGGACGAAGGTTGCCAAAGCATATACTAATTGTAAAACCTTCCAAGTAGAATTTGTGACAACATTAAAAAAACATTTAGTTTTTAAAATTGCATTGCTTTACTGTTAATAGCTTTTAAACACATAAATAATACTCTTCATTATTATGTAAACCTCTCTTACTCAGCACAGACATTTTAAACAGAGAAATAGTAAAGGAAGCTAATCGAACAAATTTAATTTCTTTAGCTTTTATGAAGCACTGTGCTAGTGCTCCTGTAACTACTTGTTAGCTGTCAGTCCCATACTTGATTTCTAGTTGAGATTAGCTACCTGAATGTGGATTTCTTTGAGTTAACTCTTCTTGAAATTTGCTCCATCATTATTCATAAAGAGAATATAAAATATTTTGTAGAGATTTCATTAAAATTGATTTCCACTAATGGTATACATATAGAAGAAAAAAGCTATGCATAATGTTAATATATTATATTATTTTTGACAGATATATTCATTCAATGAATCTGGTGCACATGGACATTAAGCCAGGTAACATCTTCATTTCTCGTGAGAAGCGTCTTCGTGCATTAAATTATGATTCTACAGATGATGGATTTGAGGAAGATGATTCTGCAGGTCCCTTAGAAGAAGAAATCACATATAAAATTGGTGAGTATGCCTATGAGGAATGGATTTGTATTTCTAATGGGCAGGCCAAAAAATATTTTATGCAGCTAGGTTTTAACAGCACAATTTTCCTTAAAAAGTTGAAGTGTGATAAACACATTCATCCTAGTTCAGCTCTTAAATAAATTAATTGCCGTAATAAATAACATAAAATTTGAAAAAATGTGTCGTTCATAACATTTTAGAATAAAGTGTTACTTACTTCTTGATGTTGATTGTCACAAAAAATTATTGCCCTTACTATGTGGTTTGTGCTGTTCAAAACCAGCATAAGCCTGTACCAAATTGCAACAGTATTTATAGTAGTACAAATAGGCTTTCACAGCATATGTCATCAATTATGTGAACTGAGTCTTTCGGACTTTAGGTCTATGCTCTATTGGGATTCATCTTCCCAGACATTTTGTCCATGATTGTTGTGAACTTCAGTGGTGTGATCACCATAATCATCTTGAGACGAGGGAAGGACTGACTTGTTGCTGGAATTGATGGTGTTAGGACAAGGATGTTATTATAATAATGTTATTATTATTGTTGTTGTTATTACCACCCAGGCTTATAAAGGAAATGCAATAGTAATCTTGCATTTTGAAGACTATATGAGTAAGATCAAAAATTTACATGACCCCCAAACATACAGAAAGTTTCCTTGAGATTCTACTTCATGGATTCTACAGCAAATCAATCTACTCATAAACGATCTTCCATACCTCCAAAGGACCAGTACAACATTAAGAGAACAGCCTCTCACCTAGGCTTTATGGCTTATTGAAACTACACAAGGAAGGCCTGCTGTTACGCTCTATAGTCAGTGCTATTAGCTCCCTCACTCAGTTGCTTTCCAAGTATCTTGCCAACATGCTTAAATCCCATGTGAGTAAGATCAAAAATTTACATGACCCCCAAACATACAGAAAGTTTCCTTGAGATTCTATTTCATGGATTCTACAGCAAACCAATCTATTCATAAACGATCTTCAATACCTCCAAAGGACCAGTACAACAATAAGAGAACGGAAGCCCTCTCACCTAGACTTTATGGCTTATTGAAACTACACAAGGAAGGCCTGCCGTTACGTTCTATAGTCAGCGCTATTAGCTCCCTCACTCAGTTGCTTTCCAAGTATCTTGCCAACATGCTTAAACCCCATGCAGTAAAACTGATTCATACACAAAAAATTCAGGGCATTTTATTGAAAAACTCTTTAATCTGGAGAGCATTTTGTGAGCTTTGATGTTGTATCCCTTTTTACCATGGTTATGGTTAATGAAACTTAAGTTTTCCTTTTTTAAATATTAGTAATGTAAGTGTTACAAATTTGACTTAATCATTTTAAATTCTTACTATAAAACATCACTGTTACAAAAGTCCAACATATTTAACAATGCAAAAACATGTTAATTTACAACTGGACTAGGTTTAATGTATGTGCTTCCTTGCAAATTCTGATTCTTGGCATGTTTAAATTTTCAGGTGATCTGGGCCATGTTACTTCAGTAAGTGATCCACAAGTGGAAGAAGGTGATTGTCGCTACTTACCAACAGAAATACTCCGTGAAGACTTTACTTATCTCACAAAGGCTGATATTTTTGCTTTAGGTAAGTATGCAAAAGAAATCAAGTATCTTTCCTTTAATTTTCTTTCTATTTTCTGTGTTCTTCATTTTACGCAATTTTCTACTCCCCTCCTGTACCATAGGCATAGTCATTGTTTCTTGCTGCCTCTTATTCTATAAACCCTTATACTTATAAATAAGGTTTCGGTAGCTCCATAATATGGTGATTCATGTGTTATCTGCCACACACTAAAACCATTCAGCTTAAGAAAATATGGTCATCAAGAGGAAGTGATTTATTATTCAATTATCTCTCATAGCCAGTGTATATACAGATTCTAATATGAGTGTTTCAGCAGACCATAAGTATGAAAAATAAGTTGCAGATCCAGGCTTGCAGTACTATTTGTATATATTTATTTTTTAAAGTGCATATAGACATAGAGAGAAAAACTTGATTTCTGAAAGTTTCAATCTCTTACTTCCAACATTGGTCATGTGAACAGGGCCTTTGTGTAATGCATCTGCTGTGAAGCCAAGAAGTCAGATTTCAGCACTGTTACAGTCCCCCCCCCGCGAATAAAGCATATTGGTTCCCCAAAGGGCTTACAAACTTACATGTATTTGAACAACTGTTTTTCACTTCTATGGCCATGGTGAATTTTCAACAGTACATAATATTACTAATTTCATGCAAGGACTGTAAATTGTTTATTTACAGACTATTGCAAAATTTAGGTTTCAGATACAGAAAGATAGATGGATGCAAATTTTTAATGAAAAGAAGTAACATAGTGGCAAGGTTAAAATTCCTGTACACCATATTAAGACTGGTGACATAAGAGCAACATATTACTGAGACGACACTTGGGTAAATTGAAATATATTAAAATTAGCCTGTAAAATTAGTAGGACTGCACAAAATAACAATGTGTCTGTGGAGCAAGATAGCTGTATAATTGTCATGTAGGGTCTGCAAGAACAGACTTCATACCAGAGAAAAAGTGAACGTTTTGAGGTAACAGCTACTAAATTCAAGGATTGGTTTGAACAGATTTTAAAATTATTTGGAAGAAGCATGATGATAAAAGGCAATGTTCCACATCATTCATGAATTTAAAACATAATTCCAAACACATTTAGCAGAAAATCAAAAATTGTTGAATGATAATGGCCATGTTTGACAGCAGGAATGCACTCTTAATCTCCTTTGGAATGTTTGTTTTTCCAATTCTAACTTTCAAGTGGTAAGAAGGATGGCTATGTTCACAAATTAAAGATATTTAAACACTGCATCAAATAATTAAAATGTAAATTGGAACTTGCACAGTGAAGCCAATCATATATTTGATATTATTATATGATTTAGTTGAACTACACACTTTTAATGCTTCACTTACTTGTCATAATATATAGAACTGGTTTTGAGAACATGTTGTGGTTATGTTTAACTATTTTCCAAACAAATTTTGGACATACTTTATGTTTAAGGCACCAGTTTAAAAAATGAATATCTGCAGAAATGAATCTGCTTTTTTCTTTTAATTTTTGTATGCTCTTTAATTTCCTTTTTCAAGTTATAAAAATTATAATTGAAGTTATTTGGGTCTGTGTACTCCATCTTATAGTACTTGCTAAGTTGTGTTGAATTTTAGCCAAGCTGATGATCATACAATCATACAATAATATCAGTTATATGATTGGCCTCACTGTGCAAGTTCAAATTAACATTTTAACCTTTTCCCAAGTTTACCTCGTAGATATAGCCTAACATCTTATCAAAATAATGAATTTAAGTGAACAAAATGTTTGTGTTACATTTTTTTTATGATTGTAAATTATCAATGACACAAAAACAATATCCATTAACTTCAGAATGCTTTTAGAGATGAGCTCCGTCAACAAATACTGTATATCATTCGTTTAGAATTGAACATTGGCACTTGTACATAAATCTGTAACAGTTTTTGTAAGGACCAACCTGCTACATGAACCAATGACAGAAATATTGATACTGCATATCAAATAATTAAAGAAGATAATTCAATCCCTATGCTAAGATTGCCACTGATGGCCAAGGTCTTTAAGGCATGGACTCATGAGCCGGAGGTCTGGGGTTCAAATCCTGCCAGGACTGTCCTCCCTGACTAAGGTTTTTTCCAGGTTTCCCATAGTCATAAATGGCAAATGCCGGGGATGTGCCCTAAACTTAGACCTGAAACTTTTCCTTTCTTTAAAATAAAAAGCTTTCCCAATATTTCATCTCGTGTATCACATCAGTGTCCACTACCTATGGTGTCTTAGTAGTAAAAACAGGTGTTAAACAGCATTAAAAAAACTATACTAAGTTGTGGACATCTTTAAGGAAAGGTGAGAGTACAGTACAAATGTCCTTCATAATCATCTTGCGATTAGGTGGGTATGTTTTTGGTGAATTCCCCATAATTAGACTTACTCAGAAAAAACACATGTAGGTTGGTGCAAAAAATATTTAAAAATTCAGTATATTCATCCATATTCCTTTTTTCATATAATAGGTGATGAAACTTTGATTTACCGTTATGAACAAGAAAATACACAGCATTTAGCACAAAGAATCTTTCCAGATGAAGATAAATCAACAAAAATCAAGATAAGATAAAGCATTGGCAAGATCCTGTTGTTTCATTCTCATGTCACTGTTGTCATCTCTGTTCCACTAGAGGGTCTGAATGTAGTTAATACAAAGTGATATATATCACCATTTATTTACCAACTGTCTTGGAAAAAGTGCTTACATAACATCAGAATCATATCCTCTATGGCAATGTATCATTCCACGCTGCAAAATAACAGCAAACCTTTTGGTCAATTCAGATATGAAAGTAATAGCTCTTTTTGTTCTGAACCATCAATAAGAAAATGGCTGAATGTCTTGTTGAGCCTACAACTCAGACCTTTGTCTAGACAAAACTAATTCTTCGTTTTGGAGTCATTGAATCCATAAGTGCATAGCAACTAGGGAAAGCCATGAAGCTAGAACAGGAATAATTTGAAATATAAGTTAAAACTTTCTTGGCAACAAGATGGCTTAAATTTTCTTGGGCTTCCAGTAAAGTGAGCAACTGGTGTAGAGCCATTTCCTCTTCATTCTAAGTGTAAACTGAATCAGATTTCACTCATTATGAAGCATTTGATCGTAACTTGAACTTAATTGATTAGTAGATTGAGTGTACATTTTATTGATGATGATTGAAATCATTTCACAAGATATAAACAAATGAACAGCTTAATTTCATTGAACTATCCTCAAATAAAAATTGTTTACTTTTGAAAGCAATTCTAGTCATTTGGGGGGGGGGGGAATGCAACCAGAAAAGTTACTGTTTCATTTTGCATCCTTATATATCCCTATTCACTTGCTGCACTGATGAGAGATAATGGGAAATTGACATTAAGTTATTGATATTTGAATTATGCAGGTGTTACTGTGTATGAGGCAGCTGGAGGAGGTCCTTTACCCAAGAATGGTGAAGAGTGGCATAACATTCGTAATGGAAAACTGAAAGAACTGCCTCATCTTACAGGTGACTTCATTGATTTGATAAAGGTGAGTACTTAAAAATGAATCCAGAACTGCTGAAGAAGACAAACTCTTTTGCTTAAAAACCTTTAACAGCACTCTGTGCTTTAGAAAAGAAATTTCAATTATTTTCCTGCTTCATTTAGTTCAACAATTTCCAAACCTTACCTCTAGGCTAAATGACTAGCATTTTTATAAAGTGTCTAAAATCAAATTTCCATTTCTTGGTAATACATTCTAAACACCAATTCTTTCTGGTGCAATCTCATAAAAATTTACTTTTGGAAACAGTAATATAATTAAAGATGACTTTAACTCTTAAGGTATCACAAAATTCCATAGTTTCGTTCCTACTTTATTTTCCGCACAGGAATCACAGATTGATATTCATTCATGAAGTTCTTTAGAGTTGCAATGAACAAATGAGTAGTAAATATTTACTAGAAAGCAGAAAAATGTAAAAAACATTTTGACAAAACATGAAAAAATTTAATTTTTTGAGAATAATATTAACAATTAAGGTATATTTTTATACATTAAAATGTTACAATGCACCAATTTGAACTATACCATACACTATTTTGACAATAATTACAAGCATTTTCTCCATGTTTTCTGGCAAGAATAGATTTTGCCTTATGTTCTAGTCACTAGAATGCAACAAATTTGAAATATCTAATGTCAATTTTATTTCTGTGATTTCATTATTGTGTTAGTTGAGAAATGAATAAATTTTATAATACAATGTATCTTAAATTCTGTCAGAAAAACTGTTTTTCTTATTTAGACACAATCAAAATCCCCCCCCCCTCTCTCTCTCTCTTTCTCTGTACTTTTTATTTTGTCTTGTATTTAGTAATTTATTTTTTACTTATTTTTATTTATTTATTTTATCACAAATTATGTAGGCCATAACAACATAATTCTGTGGGCAGAGAAATGCTTGCATATTTGTAATATGAATATATTTTCCATTAGAATGACTTTTATTTACTTATATATAAGTCAATATAAATGTATTCATCTCCTTGAGCACCAATCTCTTACACTTTCTTTGGCATCTGGATGAAGACCAACCATGATGAACAAAATAATGCAGGAAGCAGGATGTGAAGTGAACTTCTATATGGTATGTTTACGGAATTTGGGAATCCACACAGTGAAACTTTTGTTAAGTTTGTGAAACTTAAAGAGAGTTTTAATGTGACGACATGATTTTTAGTGTTTTACTTTAAATCAAAATAAGATTTCTATATGGTAAACTAAGTCTGGTGGTGGTGTACCAATTACCAGAAAATATATACTATAGTATTGCAGGATTACTTGTTATTAGGGTATGACCAGTAATCTTGTAATTTCATTTCTTATGTGAAGCAAATTTTTTGCGCAGCTTTTAAGAAATGAAATCAGAATTTCTGATTATTTTTTAAATAATGCTAAATTACGCTTCACAAAATCCAACTAAAAATATAATTACACAAGTTTTGTTTCTGTATGTAACATTTAAAAAAACATCAAAGTCAGACCTAATGTCTGAAATTCAATGGCAGTCATAACAGGTTCAAAGAAGGAAGGTTACTCCTTGCAACTGAGTATTAAAAATATAGGACTGTGGAAAACAAGCATTCAATTTAAGCTATGCATAACAGCTGTTAACACAGTTTCAATATGTATTACATTGGTCACATGCACTAGAAATTGGCGCATGGATAATAGGAAAATTTCCATTCTGTTTTTTCTTTTTGGCCATGTACCCCAGGAGCTAAAATTGGTTCCTGAGGGAGGGGTATATCTGATGTAATTTTAAAGACTTGTTGTCTATCAGGTGCTTTCATAAATATGTTTTTTATTAACAAATGAAAAACCAACTGTAATTGTCTCTGACACAGGATGCAATCCATGTGCAAGACAAGTTAGATGTTTCATATTACATAAAATTAATTATAATTTTTTAACAGCTTTGATCAAGTAGTTAGCACCATTGCTCACAAAAAGCAAACTTATGATACTAGATGCCATCTGGCCATAGTTAATTTTTTGAATCAATGAAAATGTGTGCAATTATGGGGTGTTTCAGACTTCAGTTTCTTCTACAGTGAGCAGAAAAAAAGAAAATCATCAATAAATCTAATCATCATTCATAGATTATTTTTGCAAATTAGCTTGTACCATTAGTTTTCTGTGCAGTATTTCAATATACGTAGAGTTGTTTATTTAATTATTCTGTTTTGTTAGTGCAGTTTTAGTGTGTTTGGGCTTTAATGACCTTAGCAATATTGCACCCAATTTAAAAAATTGTCATGCGACAATGACTATGGAAAGTCTCTACATTTATGAAATAAATCCTTTTAAGAAATAGGATTTTATGAGTCTGCATTTTGTTGTAAAATCCTCCATCTCCCTCTAAAATTACAGATTACTTTTGAAAAAAAATTGTATGCATGCTGTACAATGCTGCTGCTTTTTTTTTTATTAAAGACATGTGCTTTTTTGTGTGAGCACTTTTCCTGTAGATGCCAAATTAATTTTGTTTTGATTGTTTGTTTGTGGGGTCTCCCCCTTTTAAATAGGAGTTTATGGTCTTTTTCTATTTCCACAAATTATTATATTATGGTTCTATAATTTTAATAGCTCATTTTCTTTTTATAATGTCATGCATATTGTCTGTGTGTTGGTACCACTTTAAATTTGAACTGCTTTAATAATATGTATTTTAAAATAGTTCATTAATGAGATAGCTTTTGTTTGTAAAATCTTCCTGGAAATACTAAGTATAACTAATCTGTGGAGATCTTAAAATGCTTTATTTATTTCTTATTGTTTTCTGTAATTACCTCTGGATTTGTATTAATTTTTAGAGCTCTGCTACCAAGTTTAAACAATTAAAAGCAAGTACTTACTCATTCAAAATGCCTCATGTAGTATTTGTAATTGTTGGATAATTAGAAAAGTACATATCTAATAATTGACAGATTTTTCATTTCATAAATGCTATAAAATGAAAAGAGAACCATAGATGAATGTTATTACAAATTACAGAGTGATGCAAAATTTAGTTTTTGTTATGTTCTATTTATTGTTAAATAAAATGTATGGTTATATAAAAATGTTTCTAGATAGCTAAATATTAAAGTATTATAATATTTTCTAGCAGGTGAATAATATGTGAGCATGTAACTGTCTTTTAAAAGAAGCCAATGTTGCAGTTAATGGTACACTCAAATCCTGAAATGCGGCCATCAGCAGCAAGCTTGATTCAGCATCCAGTACTGTGTCCTCAAGGTAATAAAACCAAAGCTCAGCTGAGACGAGAGCTAAATGCAGAAAAACTTAAGAATGAGCTTCTTTCCAAGTGCCTAGAAGATGCTGAGAAGTGCTTCAAGGCTCTCCCCCCAAGTGTTTTGCAACAGATTGGGAAATCTGATGCTCACAGTGGGACATTGGCATGTGGAGTTGGGCGCAGCACCCGTGCTTCCCGACTAATTGGGAAAAAGGTAAATCGCAGCCATAGCACAACTACCTTCTGAACTTTCCATCTTGTGATTGTATGAATGGCCTTTTTCTGTGTGTATGTTTGTGTGTGTGTGTGTGTATGTCTGTCTGTATGTATATTTTTTATTTTATTTATTTTTGTAAGATGAAAGATCTGGGTATTGTACAGTTTGTTATAAAATTAGCTTTTGCTATCCAAGAAGGTTCATGTTTTGGTAATTGTGCTCTCTGTGATCAACAATGAGAATTGCATTTAGAATAGCTGAGTATGTGTTATTTTAAATTGATGCTTATATTCCGTATATCATGAACATTAACACAAAATTGGAAATTCAGAAACATATACATAGTGGTATTTTTGTGTATTCCATTCATCATTTTTCCTAATACATAAGTTGAACATTCTCTTTGCTGCACTGCTACAAAATTAACCCTTCCCAATCAATGTATACAAAAGTTTAAAAAATTTTAACAACTTCCTTACATCTGTGCATGTTAGCAAGATTTGGCATGGAAGATAGAAATGTTGACAATATTATTTCAAAGATGTGCTTTAGATAAAGTGTGTGTTCATTCTTCAATTATTTTATGCATGTAGCTGGCCAGGAAATAGTTAATATTTGCATGAAACAGACTTTGTGTAAAGCTAACATGTTTAAAACAGCATTTGCTTTGAACATTGGGCTTTAAATACAAAGCTTGTTTTTCATATTCATTTACAAACTATGTGATGGAATAAATGGTATATTTATCAATTACAGTACATGTTAGTGGAGTGATTAGTCTGATTTATGCATTTATGTAGAGGTGAAAAACATTTCAAAGAATAAACTTGCATTGGCCTAATGATAAAGGAACCATCAGCAACATAGACTGAGCATTTTTAAGGTGCTGATGAATAATATTAGTTACCATGCTGTACACTTTTCCAATCAGGAATATACTCTTCAAAATGCAAGTTTGTATATATTTAGAGACATAAAAGAGTTTTTGACCTCAGTTTGTTCCTCCATACACATTCCACGATCTTGTCATTAAACAGATAAGTGCTTTCGGCAATGTAAACAAATGATCATTATTTTCTACTTAACTTTTAATTATTTTCTGTACTCTTGTTCGCTATATTTGTGTGTGATGTTAATCCTAGTGTATATGAGTAGTATTTAAATGCAAATTATGAATTAAAAATTAAATGCAAAATTTAACTGCTTCATTTCCTGGTGCCCAAAAATTGTATTTAATAGATTATTTTGCTTAAAATTATATTTTATTAAAAAATCTTGTAATAGATTTTAGACCTGGATCTTATTAAATGATTCATTATCTGTACTGATGTTAGTTATTCTGTTTTTATTGAATTGTACAGCTATACATTTTAATCCCCTGAATTTATACATTAGCAACTTTTTACCATGCAGCAACATCTATTTTCTTTAGTAACTTTTGTGAAGTGGTTTAAGTTATCATTAATTTAGAAATAAGGAAGAAAACATTGTTGTACTAAAGCACAGAGACATCTCACACCAAGGGCTTATTTATGTATTAAAATGTAAGGATAAAACATGTAAAATATAAGAAACAAGAAGTTTCTTGGTAAGTTAATCACTGCAAGATCAGAGGTTGCACATCTTTCTTACTTAATGTTTATTTGCTAAAACATTGTGCTAGTATGTAGTAGCACAGGCTTTAGAAAATATCCTCCCCATCTACTGTTTATGATAAACGCTATATTTCCATAAAATATTTTCCCAGAAAAAATATACTAAAACACACAGATATATGTGGACTTCCTAATTTGAGGAAAAGAAGCTATAAAACTTGTAATTGCATTACCTATTTTTTTTTTTTTAGAAAGTATTTAAAATTCACTCTGGAACAAGCCGTATTACTTAAGGTATGTTTCATACTGAATTTTAGCAATATATTATTTTGTAAATGTTGGAATAACTGATTAATACACAGCATACTCTTCCTTTTCTGTTTGAGCAAGCAAAGCACCAGCATCCATATTTACTGTAGTCTTGTAGAAAGTTGTTAAAATTCACTCTGGAACAAGCCTTATTACTTAAGGTGTGTTTCATACTGAATTTTTGCAATATATTATTTTGTAAATGTTGGAATAACTGATTAATACATAGCATACTCTTCCTTTTCTGTTTGAGCAAGCAAACTAGCATCCATATTTACTGTAGTCTTGTAGAAGGTTGTTAAAATTCACTCTGGAACAAGTCTTATTACTTAAGGTATGTTTCATACTGAATTTTTGCGATATATTATTTTTGTAAATGTTGGAATATCTGATTAATACACACCTGATCTGATGATCTGATCTGATCTGATCTGATTAATCTTTCCTTAATGTTTGAGCGAACAATTAAAGCAACAGTAGTCCATATTTACTGCAGTCTTGATTAATAAGGAGCTATTGGTCTTTATTAATTGAGAGTTAATGCCCTTTGTTCCATTTGCTAAGTACTGGCATATAAAGTATCAGGGTAAGAAAGAAAAATATAGGTATAAATAGTTTTAGTTATATTTGACTGCAGTGAAGTAGAAAATTTTGTATTTGCTTGTTTAGATTATTAATCCAATATTAATAACAACGTTTATTCCTTTGCCTAGAACTCTCTGTACCATGTTAGAATTTTTTTTAACATGCATTTGATCATTTTTTGGTTGTTCTCTATGTTATGGAAACATTTGTAATGAAAAATTTGCCAGCATAAATTTTGGTAATGTTCAGAGCGAGCAACTTTTAACTGCACCCACTGAAGCTGAAATTTAGTTCCCTGATAACTTTGTATGGTCATTACCCATGAGTTCTTTAGGACATTATGTGCAAACCAAATCTCTATAAGGCTCTTGAGAATGCTTATATTGAAAAATTTATAAGCAAATATTTTCCCTGCTTTCTTTAAGGATCATGAAAGCCTGTAAACTTCATTGATAACAGTTCTTTCTTTTAAAGAATAAGTCCATCTAAGATAACTATAACGCAACTAGATGCACAGTGTTAAGCTGTCAATGACAATAGCCAGTTGGTAGTAATGCTACATCTAATAGCAGGAGATTGGCTTAGATAGCAGTTAGCACTACTAGTTGTAGTGGGTTAATTTTATGTTGCTCTCTCTACAGTATTACGGATTTCAGTATAGATATTAACAGCTACAGCATTAAGAGCATATGACTATACTCTAAGACATGCAAATATTTAATGATGTAAATTATAAGGTATAAAATTACCACAACTTGAAGTACTGTGTTTGGAACAAAAATGTTTATATCTAATCAATTTAAAAATTAAGAATGATAAAATGAAGGTTATATATTTTTTTCTTACAGAATCTTTAACAGTGCATGAGAGCTGAGAGAACAGTTAACTTCATGACATTAATATTCTCTTTATATCTTAAAGGCAGTAAACATAAGCCTAGCCATAATTTCAGAAAGCTTGCTGGCAGTGTGTAAATTGTCTGCAGATACAATTGTACAGAAGAAAGTTGTGCTCTAATTACTGGAAGAAATCTGACATTAAATGTGTAACTTATGATAGAGTATGAGGTAAGTTATAAGGTGTAAATTTATCACAACTTGAAGTACTGAGTTTAGCAAAAAAAAGTTTAAATCTGATAGCTCTATTTGAAAATGGAGAATAATATTATACATTACTTTGATATTGAAGAGGTATACATTTTTCCCTAGAGAATCCACTGTAATGACATGTGGGAAAGTAATTATTATTAAAATTATGAGCTTTGTTGTAATTTTGATAGTATATATGGCCATTACTGGAGATGGTACTTCTCCAAATTTAAAATTTGTATTATTCCCCCATCCAATTCCAAAGATGCATGCAATTGCAGCAATTATGCCAGCTGATGATGCAGATATTTTTGTGGCATAATGCCTTGATTATCTTGATAGATAACAAACCTTTTTGTTCCAAATATCAATCATTAGTTATGGTACTTTTACCCCTTAAATTTTTCAGAAATTAATATACCTTATGATACTGTAAATGCAATAAAAGCTGAGGGTATTGTTTGTTACCATTGCCAATAAGAATTTGTTTTTTGTTTTTTTAAAGAAAATTACAGTAATAAGCCATTAATATATATTTTAAAAGAAAGCACTGTAAAAACTTTTGAAGTATATATATATATATATCTATTAAATATATCAAAATTATAAGACTTATGATACCATTATTTTCATTAAAACAAAGTTAATATTTTAAACTCCAAAATATCATTTTTGAGCAGCAGAAGGAGGATGAAAATGTGTTGGTACACAACCATTAGGCATTTTTCTCTTTTTTTTTTCCTTCCCCACAACTGGGCCCTATTACACAAAAGTATGGTCTAATACATACAAGTGTATTAGTGCAAGTCTTTGTGAAATATGGTCTTGTAACTTTCTGTTCCATGAAAGGAATGCAACACTGGCAAATTATCAGTAAAAAGTTATAAGTGATGTCATATAAGAGCAAGATAGAGGAATAGTTGTTTGCCCTACTTTGAATTAGGTTATGTCCACTTCTTAGGGATTTTTAGTGATTTTTAATGAATGGGTGTTTAATTTTTCTCAGATTTAATTATAATTTAAATACTTTATTATGCATTTATTGCTATTTAAGTGTAATAATCCACTTTGAGATGACAGTCCCTTACAGCTACATTTAGGTGCATCAATTTCAATCATCAAGAGATGACAGAAGAATTGCTCTTGGACATTTATTTTATTAGTCCATTTGATGCTTTATATTTATTTAACTTGACAATCATCTTCTCATAAGCAAAAACCTGGGAAAATTGTATGAACAGAGATTATTTTAAAAGAGAATGAAGAATGAAAAGAAATTATTTTCATGGCATATAGCAAGAACCTTAAAAATACATTAACTAAAATGCTGGTCTGAATTGTGCTTTGAAATAGGAAATGCCAATATCTGTCATAAGCTGTACTTAATTGCACTTATCCTAACTTTATCATTGTACACAAATATTTACTTATTCTTTCTTTATATACATTCATACTCATCATTATCACTTTCACTAATACTTAGTACATTTGAGTGTTCTTGACTCCCAAAATCATCAAAAAGATAATAAATTTTGCGCTAGTATTTGAATTTACCAATATTCCTACACTTGTAGAGAAATTTATACAAATTACCAGTGCCAATTAATAAATACTTCTGTGGAACAGAACAACAAAAAATCACTTGTAATGTATTAGACCATACTTTTTGAAACAGCGTCTTGATGTTAATACCTAAAATACTTTTTTATGCTCTTATACATAATAAATTTGCTAGAATAGTGTTCCTGTTTAAAAGAGAAGGAATATTTTGTACAGCATCACATATAGCATTCTGTGAGAATGTGAAATGTCTAAGATTGTTGTAGCATAATATCATCATATCCACTTATCACTAATTCTTCTCCAGAATTTCACATATGGTTAACATTTTCCTTTGAAGGCTGCAGCATTTATTCAGCATATGAATAAAATAAAAAGTTGAAATGCAAAGACCCCAATCTTTTTTTTTGGGCATTAAAGGTGTTTTATTAACAGTAGTGTATTATTATTATTATTATTATTATTATTATTATTATTATTATTATTAAAGATATTGGCTTTTAAAGTTATTTGCATTTTACATCTGTATTTTGAAATAAATGTTCAGAGATAAGCGTGAATTATAGTTGTGTATTTATCTCAGCTGGCTTACTGATGTTCTATTAATGTGTGCCTGCCTAATCTTGTACTGTTGTCACTATTAGCATCTGCAATCTAAGATTAAGTAAAATGCATTGAATTATTGCTTGTATAAGGTATACAAATTAATTCAGACATGTTATGATGAAGTATGATATAGATTAAACTGTTTCTGTAAATTCTTGTGTTGTATCTTTTAATCTGTGAGAATGATATTTATCATCAGATACTTTTGTAGGACAGTATTCTGCACTTGTAGATGAGTTCTTAAATAGAATTCTGCCTTTTTTCATCCTATATATGATTCAGTGTCTTTATAACAACAGGGCCACATTCTATCTTTTATGAACCAATAACAGGTAGTAGTGAATAGCTGTTCTCAGTGAAATATAGTATAATACAACAAATTATTATTGAGGAAATCACTCAAATTTCATTAATTTTGTTCCACTTACTTAGACAGCTTTTGAAACATGTCCAAGTAAGTGTAGCAAAAATAGTAAAATTTGAGTGATTTCCTCCATAATAATGTTATGTGATAACAGATAATTTGTACTTAATGCTTACTTTTGGGATTGTGAGGTTGTGAAAAAACAGTTCTTGTATTTTGCTAATGCATTTCTTTTACAAATAAAAGAGGTCCTAAGCTATTTTGCACTGAACTTTTATGCTGGAATTAATGCCTCTGAAATTTATTGCTGTTTTTCATACTTAAGGAAGAAGAGATGGTGATATTATAATAATAATAATAATAATAATAATAATAATAATAATAATAAATCCAAGAACCATTGGTTGTCAACAACTTATAATGTTAACAATATCTTGAATAATAATGAATAATAATAAAGTCGATCCTGGAGGTGTAGTGATTACCATACTTGCCTCCTAAACCCAGATTGCAGATTCGAACCCGGCCAGGATTGATGGATTTTTTTGGGCGTAAAAATCCTAAGTATGGCTTCCTTTGGAAGGGAAGTAAAGCCGTGTGTCCCGTGTCATACATTTACGGCACAATAAAGAACCTCAAGTCTGAAAGAGAGGCCTCTGAGCAAAATTTGTCGGCTGTTTCACGCCCTGAGTTGAATGGGACGCTGATGACCTGAGATGTTAAAGAGCGTCCGTAAATAAATCAATCAAAAAAAAAAAAAAGAATAATAATAATAATGCACTATTAAGATTAAGGAATTTCATTTCTGTTCCCAAGAATTTATAATGCTTTTGTTAATTTTTAATTTATAATTTTAATATAAAATTCTAGCGTCCAATGCAATATCTAAGGGGCTTGTTTCCGGATCTTGAAAGTAATTTTAATTTCACATTTCCATGAGAAGCATAAACATTTCAAATAACCATAATACCTTCTACAAATATTTTAAATGAATATTGAATTTCATAAAGTTGATCTTGACAGTTTATCACAAGTAATATCATGAGAGGGTCTGAGATTACCAATAAATTCACAAAAGTATGAGTGAATTTATCTGGAAAGCTCAGATCTGTGAGTGATATTTATTAGGACTATTTCACGAATAAAATAAGAATTTAAATATAATTCCTCCAAATTTGGCTTACAAAATTGTTGTAATTGTGTATTTATATTTTAAATATAGTTCCTCCCTTACAAAATTGTAATAATTATATATTTGTACTTTTTAAACAATCTTGCAACAGAATGCTGATTGTCTTTAATGCCAATAGAGGAGAGCAAAATAGGGTTAAGAACTGTTTTATGAATAGAAAAAGAGTAAAAGTGATATATATTTGAAATTCACGCACAGAATATTAATACTTGTATAAAATGTTATACTTATGAATATCTATTCCATTCAGAATCTGTGAGATTGAAATAGACAAAAGTCGACTATCACAGTCGCCTCCTTCGATGTTATAATACCAACTGAGGAAAAAAAAACCATTACAGTGTCTACTTTTCTTTGTATTCTGTGGTTTGGAATTCCTAATAAAATCAATTTGCACATTTGACACCAAAACGCTTTTGCATTATGATTGTCAATTTTCCATTCTTTTGTTGCTATCAATAACTCCCCATCGCCAATAGGAAAAGTGGCCAGTGATGCATGTTCAGGAATTATATAGTGGAGGTGTAGATTTGGCTACACTGGCCACAAGACAAATGCACGTTGCATGATAAAATGGATTTGATAATTTTTTTCAATAATTTCACTCCATAATCCAGCTGTGATTGGTCAAAATTCAAAATTTTGTTTCATTTCATTAGTCAATTTTAAGATGGCATCACATGAGTGAAATAGTCACTGTAAATTAATGTGTACATGAATTATTAACAGATAGTTTGCATTTTAATAAATTTTATTTGTTACAGTATGCACCACTTATTGGCAACAATGCAATTTTTCTGAAAGCTTAAAAATTCCATCATTAAAAACGAGGTAATTCAAAGCAAAGTAATATTGTGAAGTATCCAAGGTCGCTTATACTGAACTGTTGCATGATGTTTTTGCAACTAGAATAATTTTTCTCTATAGATGGTATAATGTTCTCAGGTTGTTAGCCTGCTCCAAATTAAACTTATGATAAAAAAAAAATGTACAAGCCAATTTTTCTGACAGAAAAAATTTCTGTCATTCATAATTTCTTAACATTCATACATTTTTTTTTTTTTTTAAATTTTGCAGGATGTAATTGATAATGTGATGCTAAAGCTTTCTCTATCATTTGATGTGTATATAAATTTATTCACATTAAAGTATTCTATTATATCAGATGCAGATTTTGCTCTCAAAACCCACCCTCTACTTGTCTGTAAGTGAGAAAATGTGAAAATATAATCCATGCTTTATTACTTAACATTTTGCTTCTTTTTGAAAATTTATGAAAATAACCAGAACAGCTTTTAGCATCATACTGTTAAGCTATATGTTGCTATAGGGGCAAAAAAGTTATCATTTTCTTCTGAATGTGAGATGTGGGACAATAGAAATGTCACAGTGTTTCTAATAAGATTGGGAGGCTACGGCAGCATTGCAGTGAATACTATAGGCTCTAATGAGCTGTGGGTCAGTTGTTTAACCATGCTCGGATATATTTAAAAACTATGGTGAAGGGTATTGGAATGCTAGATTATTAACTAAGTAACTTTTGATAGTGATGGTTCTACTTCAGAATAACTGGGATAAAATATCGTATCCAGAAGAAAATTTATCCATACGTTTTTGTCAAGCAGTATTGCATTTTGGAATGGAATTTTGTTTTATTTCTTCCATGTATTCAGCCATGTTTCCTAAGGTGAGTGTGTCATTATTTTCATAATGCTCCTGCAGCTACAAGAACTATTTAAAGAAATTTTGGAAGAAATATTTATAGTAACTTTGGTAACATCCTGCTTTACTACAGAATGAGTTAGGAAATAGTATTAATTATTTGTATGGGCTTTGGTAATGGGTTATGACAGATCCAGCATTTGTTGCATATCAGTTTATTTCAAGGATATGGATTGTCGACTGCAATTTTAATAGGCAATGTTGCAGGGGAGGAAGAACTAAAGAAAGCATATCTTTTATATTGTAATATACCATTTCTTTTCATTAAGTAGCATATTGAGAAAGAGAGTAGATTGAATTCCAATTACTAGTGTTTCAGTAATTTAATGGTGCTTTTACATTGTTCAATTACTGTTCAAAAACTACAGGTGTGTAGGGAAAAGGTACTGAAGTGGCACTGGAATCTTATGATTTGTTGAGGAATGCATCTTTTTGGATATATCATAAGTACATATTAGCACTTTTTTTTTGTAAGGATTAACATTTTTCAAACTTATTTGTTACTTTGCTACTAGTTTTTCTCTAATTTGTTTTATTTTCTGTACGACATCCATAAAATTATTTTTCTCTTCTAAAACTCTACTGGAAAGGGGGTATTGGTATTTGTAGTAGTATTTTGCAAATAAGTTAATAAAAAGTTTTACCCATACTTTCACCAAAGAATTTGTAACTTGATGGAAGGCTTGTAGGAATATTGTTTATTTTTCTACTGATTATATAACTAATGTTGTCCTGATATTTAATACAAATCAGTGATTGGCAAAAAGATAAGGAAATAAATAGTTAATTTGACTACTAGTAGATGGATACTTTGGAAAAGGGAATAAAGCAACAATTTTAGCCCAAGGAGCAACTGAATGTTCAATTATAATACAACCAATTATATGATAAACTCATTTGTAAATTTATCTTATAAGGGTATATAAAGAATATGTCCTTCTCCTTCTCCTCCTCCTCCTCACTACAAGTTTTGAAGCTTTCTTGGCCTTGGAAATGAATGATGGTTTTATGGCATATTAGTCAAGCATTTTCTTGGTGTTTGGACTCCAGATTGTCCTGCACAGGATAAGGTTTCTAAGGAGGAATAGAACTGCTGATATCCCATGAAACCATCATTCAAATATGGAACTGTTTAACTATGCATTACAATTTTCATTAGTTTTTAATTGTCTAGCTGCAGGCATTATTTAAATGGAAATAAACTTGAAATTCTTTGTTTGGATGTCTTAAATACTCTTAAGCCTTTGTAGGCATATTTTCTAATATTAAGGTCGTGTTTCTGTGCCAAAACAGGCTTACATCAGATAGCAAGAAGGAAAATTTTTAAATTCAAAGATGAGCTTAAATGTTTATCATACTTTTTTTTTAATTAAGGATGCAGGCTTTGCTATAAATAAAGAGAATCTTGGGTATTTAGGTTCTCTCTTTCAATTTTACATGTTTTTATTAAAGATGTTTGTAAATAGAAGTACATTTGTTTTCAATCCAGTTTATTAATATTTTTGTATGACAAACTGTAATTGTCAAGCAAGTTCCAATAAAGACGTTTGTAATTATAACTTTTGATTCTTTCTTCCATTCCAGCTATTGATAGATATAAAATAATTCATTTCAATGCATTCTATAGCCCCTGCAGAAACTTTCTTTAGCATCTTTCATAGAAAATGCAGAAAAACTAAAAGGCATTGCCAATAAAATTGTCAATAATGTTGTGTACAGATATAATATATAGCTAGCGTACCGGATAGAATTATACTTCTGCTATGTTCTATTTCTACTGCCAGATGGCACTGTTGTTACTGCAAATGCAAGTAGTAGCACTAGATGGCATTTGGGGTGAAAGTCTGCTGTAGTTTGTGAAATGTTTGCCAAAATTCATTTATTTGATGGTGAAAAAACATAAAAGGATGAAATTGAATATATTTTATAATAGTATATACTCGTTATAACTGTAAAGGTTATTCTTAAAAGTATTTTTAGCTTGGTAAGTTATATTGCTTTGTAATTCCAATGAATATAAATTTTGAAGGGATTTGTGACCCTACAGTGCAGTGCAGTGTTTGCAACCAAATGTTTTTACTGTAATAAGTGCTGGTGATATGAGTAAGATGCGGCTAGTATAAAATCTCAACATGCACTCTTAGCTAGATAAATTGTAAATAAGTTCAGCAAAGAGGATTAATCTGATCAAGCGTAATCAAATAAATCTAAACCTTAAACTGTTATCTGTACTTTTACTTGAAATTGTTTTAAGAATGATTTAAACTTAAAGAGGTGAGCACAAATGCAAATGTGTGGGACATCAGTAGAAATTATGGTGCATGCCATAAAAGTGTAAGTCAAAGTAGATTTTGTGATGGGTGTAAGATGTGGATTTATTGGGTAGGGAAATGCAAACAAAAGGCGAGTTCCTGTATGCACAGTTATGAGATTGAGGTCACTACAAAGCCAAGTTGTAAATCTAGAAAAAATAGTCTCTAATGTACGAAAGAAACTGGAACTCTTTAATGAAAAGTTTAAGGTCTGTACTGAAATAAAACTGACCAACAGATTCAGTGTTCTTGAAATATTGGAAGTTAAATCAGATAAAACCTGATTAGGTATTAAATGCAGCTAATCCTGAAAAGAGCAAAGTTTAATTACTAGGGAATAGTAATGGAAAGGAAATGCTGCATTCGGATTAATTAAGCCTATTCCTGAACTTATTAATGTTATGGAAGATACGGAAGATCTGGTAAAACTTGCTTATTATTTTACCAAGATTGATCATGTAGAGATAATGGGCGGACTAGGGAATATCCTGGATATAGATTATAACTATCATAATGGAAATTATCTATGTAACGTAAGCAGAAGCAGCAGTCACCAATATATGTTCATTTTTAGTAAAAAATGGAGACGCCTCAAATTTCAGACTCTCCTACTATGCGTTTCAAATTATATTTGGTAGATTTCACTGCAGCTTCCTGCAAAACGCCGAAATGTGATAACTCAAAGGGAATGAAGTTCCGTAGTCGGAAGCTTTCACGGCCGGAGTCAGACTTATAACTAGAAGTTTTTTCCGGACTTGGAAGCCATGGTCTGTTGGAGCCAAGGAGTCGTAACATTTCATCCTCACCTGCCGAGGACATCTTCAGTGGCGCGGTCTGAGTCTTCTGGGCGAAGGTTCTGGCACGGCACAACCGTGCTCAAGGCTGATGTTGATAGATAACCTACAAGTTTAATATTAATTTCTTTCGTAATAAAGGAAACAAAAATGGAAATTTTATGCTTTTATCCGAATGTTAGTTTTAATTAGATCTTAAATAATCTGTACGATTAAAATAAAATTTCGTTTACGTAAATGGCCTATTAGCGACTAGTCTGTTCAGGCAGTTTTTCCGACTTGGGCCCAGTCTTACAGTTGAAGAGGGCTTACTAAACTTTCTGCTTAAGCCCCTCAAGTTTTATAGTTAACACTATAACCTTTGGATTTGGTAAGCTGAACATAGTTTGATACAACTGAATTTGACAATGTATGGGCATGGGCAGTTAATTCAACTTTTATCTTTTTTTTATTGTTTACGATTTTGCTAAGTTAAGAAACTAAAGCATAGGACTATAATATAACATATTTATTTCGGAAATGAGAGATAAGAACAGGACAGCAAATTTTGCTACGCTGTAGAATTTCTCTCTTATTTTTAATTCTCTCCAAACTTTGAAGGAAATTTTATAAATATTTCTCTCGACAGTTCTATGTCGCTCCTGGTGGTGTAGTGGTAACCATACTTGTCTCCTAAACCCAAGATCGCGGGTTCAAACCCGGCCAGGATCGGTGGATTTTTCGGGGCGTAAAAATCCTAAGCATGGCTTCCGTCATACATCTACGGCACGAAAAAGAACCCCAAGCCTGAAAGAAGAGACCTCTGAGCAAAATTAGTCGGCCGTTCTACGCTCAGAATAGAATGCGACGCTGATGACCTGAGATGTTAAAGAGCGTCCGTAAATAAATAAATAAAAAAAAAAAAGACAGTTCTATATAATGCGAAACCTCCGCTCAGGTCACTATTGATTATGATATGCCGCAGAAATTGCCTATTGGTATCAGTATACAGCCTGTTGCATATAACCTCAAAGTAACAAGAATTATTGTTTTCACCGATAGAACCTTATTCCTGAAATTTTAATTATAAAATCGCTATTAAACATTTTCAATTCTTTTATAAAATAAATTACACTTTTATGATTTATGCATTACTGATTACTATTACCAGCGTGTCGCATCTTCTGTGATTTCCAATATAATGTTTGCTGACTGTTTACTTAACCTAAATCTCTCGTAGAATTTAGAATCGCTCCATAAATTAAAATGATATGAACGTGTTCTAAATGTACTTAATCTTTTTTTCCTTTCATTATGAGGTAGAAAAAACTTAATTTCTTCGTCACATATCTTCTTCTGAAAACATCCTGATATAGAATAATACCTTAATAACCTAGCTTAAACCATGCTCCTCAGCTTAAGCCAAGAGTCAATTGAATGGTAAACTTCTCTTAATTGACTCTTGGCTTAAGTTGAGGAGGAACATGGTTTAATTTGGGCTATTGTATGTCAGAATGTTTTCGGAAGAAGAAAATATAAATGTTGAAGAAATTCTGTTTCAAATTGAATTGACAAGGAAACCAAGAACATTTGGAACACGTTCGGATAATTTTAATCTATGGAGCGATTCTGCATGTAAACAGCAAACATGAGTTGAAAATCATTGGAAATGAAATAAAACACGAATCACACTGGTAATAATGTTAGAAATGCTAAAGTATCATGTAGGTATAATTTATTTTAGAAAATAATTAAACATGTTAAATAGCGATCTTTATTATTTCAGAAACAAGGCTCTATCGGCGGAAACAGTTTCTTGTTACTTTGAGGTTATAGGCAACAGGTGTGTGCTGATAACAACAGGCGATGCGACTCTACCATATATTTCGCACTTTTCAACCCCGTACTTTTTTTTTAATAATTTTCTTCATATTGTCATACTTTTTTAGAACTCCCGCATCCCTGAAAACAGTACCGCTGTTGGCGTTGAACTCTTTTGAAATATCCTCCCACATTTAGGTGTTTTTTTTTGTTTTGTTTTTTTTTGCCATAATATGTTGTCAAATTGCTTGCATTCTACTGTGTGTCTGTACATTTTAACATTCTAGTAATTTGGTAATTTCTGCAGTTGTGAAATTTGCTGTATTTTTTTTTTTGTCGCTCATTTCCCAAATAAATATGATGATAATATGATATTATAACCCTACTCTATATTTTCTTAACTTAGCAAAATCGTAAACAAACAAAAGCACAAACGTTGAATTAACTGCGCATGCCCAGGCATTGCCAAGTTTAGCTGCATCAATAAATATTCAGCTTACCAAAGCTGAAAGTTATAGCGTAATTGTAAAACTCGAGGAGCTTAAACTGAAAGAAAGTTTAATTAAGCTAGAGGGCTTAAGCTTCAATTTAGACCGGGCCTTAACCGTACAGACCATCGAAACATTGGCTCCAATCACACCTTTCACAAATGCCAGCGGAGAAAACCGAAGTTCTGAATGTGAATGTTAATCTCCCCTCTTCAAAAAATCAGTCATGTTATTGTATCGTTAAACGGACTGCGGGATTCCCGTGTGAGTTAGAAAGTGTAAGTGTGGAACAATTGAATGTTATTGCCCCTTTTCTAAAAATGACAGTAATTGTACGCTTATCACTGAAATATGGAGTTAGAAAGTGTTAGTGCTGAATTATTTTTTTGTTAATAATGAGTGTACCAAAAATCTAAAGACAGCATGTGTCTGTAGCTTACCCCGAAAAGTTGTATGTACTATTTAAAAAAAAAATATAATTCGTAGTTGTTTTAAAGATTTAACACACTGACATAAAAATGCAAGTTTGCGTAGAAATGTCACAACTTTAAAAATGTATAACGAATTAAATAATTTCATTCATTTTTATATTTTTTTATATTAGATTTCTAAATGGTCTAGAAAGTCTCAATATGCATAAAGACGAAAGGTGAAACGTTTCGTATCATTAGTTTGAATCGTTTCTATATTAGATAATAAATTTCTCTTTGTGAAAAATGGCAAAAAAGAGAAAGTACTGCATTTTTTTATATACTTTTGCTTTTTGGTCTGTTTTCGTTAATGAAGGTATCATTTCAATACTGGGTCTAACACTCAAGATATTTCTGTTTTCATTGAAAAGAAGGAAATACTAGCACAAGTGACCCATATCAAAGTAGGCAAGTTATTTTATTGTGTCATGAGGACCATTTATGAGAACATAGTTTTGACCTTGAAAAGTTCAGTCCTTGTGCTAGAACCTTTATGATGACATTAATTGGCATACACATACATATAAAAGGATGCCATCAACCCTATGAATATTTATCAGAGTTCTGAACAATAATATCTGCTTAGAAGACGTGCTGTTAAAATTATGTAGGAAAACAGAATTTTCTCCTCTAGCTATTCGTGGTTTCGAACTGTGACCAAACACATTTTAAGCCAATTTCTCAGGTTATCTTGGATCTGTGAAAGTTGTGTTTTGCTTTTCTTTGCAAATTCTTCAGCGTGAATTTGTACGGTTCTTTATGGTATGTTTAGATGAAAAACACTTGTGCACAGTTTGTGTTTTTAATCGCCTTTTGTTTTTCATACGGACTCAAGTCCTTGAACTTGGCACACCTAAATAATGGATTCACTTTGAACTACACAATGGGCTCTTGGCAACATCTTGTGCCAGGAAACAACTCTTTCCACTTTTAGATTGAGTTTGTTTAAACTTGATGGCAGTATTGGGGAAGGAAATAAAGAAGGAAACTTTAGCCTCTTATAGCCTCCGAAGGATTGCATGATTCGAAAATAATTTATCCAAACTGGTGAAAATAGGCAATTTAAAGGATGACTAAACACTTCCTATTTTTGTAATGTTTCTGCATCAAGTTTGTTTTTATTAACATTAATGTTGTTGCTTATGGTTGTCTACTTACAGCTGCGAATGTGCACAGTTTCTTGATGAGATAGTGCAAGTCACGCAACGCCCTTGAAGCTTCGTGATCTTACCATGAAATATGGGTAGTAATATGAGAGCACCCAATAACCTCTTATTTTCATATTATATTTTTGTTCCACCTTGCTAAGTTGTAATTTGCTTCTGATAATTCTAAGACCTAAAATACTTATGTTGCCTTACCTACAAGCACAAATCTAAAATAGTGAAACTTTTCTATTTTTACGAATTTTCATCCTCGTGAAACAAATTATTAAAATATTCAGGAAATGAACCCCTTCTAAATAATTAACTGAATTTGGGCAAGTCTATCTGTGGCAATAGTGTCAAAAATCAAGATAAGTATGTATAAAAGGGGAGTTTCCAACTGCACATATAGTAGCAATTAGAATTAATAATTCAATTGAATTTAAAGGGGTCGAGCATTCCACGCTGCTTATTTTGAAGTACATGGGCTTTAAATGCAGGAAATGGGAGGAAATTTCTTTTGGAAAAGGTGACATAGTAGCTGCTAGGGTTGTGTTTTTGAGAGTCATGTATGTCATGCTTTGGTGGCACCAACGTTCCAATTGGTAAAAGGGATAACTTATTGTTTGCCATGTCGATTCCGCAAAAACGGGTTTTGTTCCTGCATGTAAGTTAATTTTTAGAACAAAATATACTGCTAAGGAGTCCATTTTGTTCTAAAAATGACATACATTCTGTTCACAAAATAATTGAGGAGCAATTATTGCCCCATATCGCCCCTAACTGTGTCATTGTTATAGACATGCCAGCATCCGTCCCTTTCATTTGGATAAAGCACCTTCCACAAACACCAGGAAGGCGGACATTATTGCTTGATTATCAGTCAGAGCATTCCCCATTCTGTAACGCAGATACGGACGGAATTGTTGCAACTGTGGTGCAAACATACAAAATTAACATTATCGTCAGGAACCATGATCATCGGGTAGTTAGACTTCTACCTTATCACTGTCACTATAATCCCATGTAGCTCATTTGGTGAAGAGTACAGCATTATGCTGCCAACAACAACAAAACTTTCAAAATTGCTGATGTAGAATAACTTACGCGCGATGCAGTTGACAGTAATACTTTCAGGGCAGCTGTGCAAGACATGCAGAAAGATTGCAAGACGAGGATAAGAGACAGCGTGATTGAACGGTCATCGCCAGCTTTAATGAATTAAAGAGTCAGAGGAATACGAAAGTGAAAGCTATAGCGAATAATTTTTAAGTATATTGTATTCATGCAACACCAATACTATCTTTTTCTTAGTTAATTATCTTAGTTCACTTTATGTGTTATAATTTATTTCCTTATCATTCAAATAGCATGCTTCCAGGTCACAGAGGTTTGGCACACCAGCGAAACATGGATACCTCTCTCTGCGCAGTAGCCAGGTAAACACGTGAATAGTATCATTAATATTCTGGTTAACATCTTTAAAAATCGCTGCACTGGTTAAAAAAAAAAAAAAAAAAAAAAAAAAAGTAGGGCACTGCGCCGTAGAAATTTGCGTTATGCGAATGCTGTTTTTCACACCACCTTAGGCAATAACTCAATCAGCAATAATTGTGGAGCTTGTGTGCTATAGAGTAGACCCCACACTACACCCATTGACTGGATAACAATGCTGTTGAGTAGAGGCAACACCTTGCCTCGAGCTAGCTTTGGAATGTAACAAATGTTGCCACCTAATTACTGCAGCGCCGAAGGTACAGCGATTCAGAGGGCAACTAGACTTTTACTACACCAATTTGAAAAAAAAGTAATAAATAAACAATCAAGACAATTCTCAGGACATTACATGATTAATATAACAACGAGAAACACGTGTGTAATATAGGCTAACCAAACAGACAGGTGGGTACAAAAATATTTACAAAATTAAGATATATCCTATACAAAAAAGTATTACTTTAGCAAAAGTAAGAGCTTATGATATTCAATTACAACAAGATACATTTTTAATATCAAATGGGACTCCCTACAAACTTTGCAAGTTAAATTAACATCTTTTCATGTCATGTTACATACACACAATTTAACGAGAACTACTACAATACAAATATTTATAATATCAATAATTCTGAACATTCCACAAAAATACTTGATCGAAAATATGTCCGAACAGTGACTACATTTAGCACAAAGTACTGTGGCACATTCGATTATGTCGCGAACCACCATAGCGCACTTCCTAAAAACTTTGCTAAATTCCATTCACCACGTGATTCGAAGAAGGGGCAAGCCCGACTAAATTTATGACACCACTGAATGAAAGGAATTAAAGGAAAAGATGTAAATAACTATACATATCCATGAAGCAAGATATGTGAGATGTGCACTCCATTTATTAATATTATTGAACTTGCATGTTTATGTTTAGTTATAAGCTTCCTTTCTTGAGTGATCCACGAATCGTCCTATAACTCTCTTCGCAGTTTTAACATTTCCTCCCTAACATCATCACTCTGCGCATGTGCTTTACAGCTAGCCGTCCCCCTAACTAACCAATATATTAACAATATCAGAGAATATTGCTAATGCATCATTACCACATAAATCTGCCACAGTATCGAACTAACTCACGTGCATATTTCCATACTAGCATGCAGCCAGTAAACTACATATTCTAATTAACGAACTGTTGTTATTTCTGTGCCGTATATCCATTATAATAATTTCTTTCTCTTTTTGCGTTCTCTTTTTTTTTTCTTTCCTGTATTGTTTTGTTTTCCCCATTATATGAAAACTTCAATGTTGTAACTTCGTATAATATTGCTATAGCGATAAACTGTGAAAACTGCTCATAGGATCAAAGCAAGAATATTATCATAAACCATGGCCACACATTAAAATGTCATAAAAAGGCAAATTTATCTATAATTTATAACTGTTAAATCCCGGCAGGTACATTTCAGCGACCATGCCGAGCATAACCTGAAAATAGCACACATACTCACAATATCTCTTACATACCCACATTGCTAATCACGTCGAACCATTGCATCGGCGAGAATATTTCAGTAACACTGCCGTGCAGAAACTTCACTATTTAACCACAGCATCGGCACACACACATTACAGCAACTATGCCGAGCAAAATCTGAAAATAACACATACACTGAAAATATATCCGCGTATGCAATCACTTCTAAGTGCACAGCGTTGGTCCTGGTGGTGTAGTGGTAACCATACTTGCCTTCTAAATTCAAGATCGCGGGTTCGAACCCGGCCAGGATCGATGGATTTTTTCGGGCGTAAAAATCCTAAGTAGAGCTTCCTTCGGAAGGGAAATAAAGCCGTGGGTCCCGTGTCGTACATTTACGGCACGAAAAAGAACCTCAAGCCTGAAAGAAGAGGCCTCTGAGCAAAATTTGTCGGTCGTTTCACGCCCTGAATAGAATGGGACGCTGATGACCTGTGATGTTAAAGAGCGTCCGTAAATAAATCAATTCAACAATAAGTATACAGCAACAAACAACTCCGCCGTGCAGAAACTCCACCATTTAACCACTGCATCGGCACGCATATTATAGCAACCTCCTACCTCGATCCATACTTTGTACACAGCGCATATAAAGTATTTACCAAAGAGTCGTATTATTTACAGCCAATTAGGGCCTGTAGGATCATAGTAAGGAAAAATACGAGACACATGTGCTGACTGTTCTTTTAATCGTGGTGCATTAGTGACGATTTATAAATGTAACAGGGGTGGTTTGTAGAACAACATCAAAAGAATCAAAATATCTGTGCAGGAGTTTGGTACATAATCATTTTTTACGAACTGGTGAACATTTTTAACTAGTGAAACGTTATATCTCTATGCTTTGCATCATGCAGGAGTTCCTGTTTGATTTGCTTTTGGTTAATATTGTGAATTGGAACTCAGGGCTTTCTGAAATTCTTGAAGAGTCTACCTAACAAATAGATTATTTGAAGTAGCTTGCAATTGAACCTGGTTGCATAAAGAAGGTTCACGACAATACAAAAAGAAGGGAAAGCTTAGTTGTCTCCTGGAACGATGAATCATTGGAAGAAATTACATAGGGCAAAATAGAACCCCAATATTTCTGATTGGAGCTTACAAAATTACTCAACATATACAACGGTGTCTGATTAAAACGTTCAACAAGTCCATTGCAGGCAGGATGACAGTTGAGTGAAGTTGAGAGAAACCGTAAAAGATTTCAAAATTTCCTGCACTAACAAAATCGGATCCACAAAACAGTGGCAGGAGCCTGCAGATAATTCTATGCAAGATACAGTTAACTTAACCTGTGGAATTGTAGCTGAAGTAAGCGGAGCTACTTCAGCCAGCGAAATACATTCAGTGTCCACAATAATATGTTTATTACTATAATTATGTTTATTATTTTAATTATGTTTATTATTTGAACTTGGGAGGGGTTCCAAAAGACCTGCGGAGGAGTTCCCCAACCTGCGGGTTTCTAATTTTGGTCCATTCCTAGACTGAAATTGGATCCAGCAAAGAATCATTTGTTGGTTTCAATTTAAAATTATGCATTTCTAAGCGTCGAAAAACAGCTTCAAGATTTGCCAAAAATTCGTCAAATGATTTAGCAAAAATAACAGTGCTATCCAACATTTAAAACTTTAAGTCATCTAAACCTTTTTCTGCTACATAACTAAAATGTGAGGGCATTAGCAAGATTCATGTGTGTGACAAAAGAGATGTATTTTTTGCTGTCCTCTGAAATATGAACTTGAAAGTAGGCTGCAATAAGTCCAAAGAAACAAATCATTTTGCTCTGCTTAGTTAAGCAGAACATCAATAAGTGGTAAAGAAAAAGATAGGCTACCGTTGCTGAATTCAACTTCCTATAATCGACACAGAATCATACAGAACCGTCTTTTTTTAACCAAAACAACAGGTGAATTCCGTGGCGACTGAGATTCTCGAATAATACCAGCATCTGCATCCGTAATTCCTTTAGTTTACTGGGAAATTATACATTTCTGTTAATGAGTAACTCTCTAAGGTCGTAATTTAATTGATGTTGGATCTGTAACTTTAATTTGAAATTCTGCAACGTTAGTAAGTATAAGTTCTGCAAGGATGCAGCAAAAAAAGCTGTACATTTCATTAGCAAATCATACAATTGAGATTCTGTTAAGTTAGAATTAACATTGAAGTCAAATGCAGCAGTTTTCAAGGAAGTGGCGTTCTTGGCGAGCAACAGGGCCACTTTACTAAAACTACATCGCGAGTTGTAGCAAACACTGTTTTAGCAAATAAAGTTTGTGGTACAGCAGAGTGACGTTGTACAGGGATTACATATTTGGAAGCAGAATAACACACAACTGGTAGAAGTTTAACGCTTTTCTTAATGACAGAAGGTTCGTTAAATATTTCTGAAGACGACTACACTGTGAGACAGTATTTATAAGCTGATACCCCCAAATATAATTAGAGTGATTAGAGAAATAATTTTATGTAACTTCCTTATTTTAATCACAAGGGTGGTTTTATTTCTATTTCCTGTACAAGTGTTAGATTATTGTTTGTAAGGTTATTTTTGCCATAGTGCAGAAAACTACCCCAGCCATAAAACTGACCTGGGAATTTCAGCTGCCTATTGTATCAATATTTGTTAAGAAGGCCCAAGCAAACAGAAAACGATATTTTCTGCAGAAATTCTTAAGCAGGGTTCGTATAAAAGATGTTTCTTTGTATATTGTCTGTTATTTAGATAGACAAGGAAGATGTAATAAAAATATGACGACTACGGGGGTGAAAAGTCAGAGTGGTGATCTCTGGAAGGGAGATCCTAACGGTTCCGTGTAATACGTATGTGGCTGACATGCAAAAAGTCACGTAAACCATGTGACCAATAATGCAGCAGAAAAGAATCGGAGGGAACAGATTACCCAATAGAGATGCGAAGATGGGAGAAAACATTCTAACTTTTTATAAAAACACATTTCAAAGAAAAATAATAGCTTCGTGAGACCAACAGACTGCCATGTTTATTTAGGCTGGCAATTTTGTGTCCCAGGGCAGTCGATCCAAATTCTCTCAGTTCAGTTGGAGGCGCAGTAAGTAAAGAGCGTATTCAGTTGGGAGAGTAGTTAGTTGGAAACTCAGGGCATTATCAATGTGGAAGAACTGATACATAACATGTAGAAGATAATGGAATCTTAACATCATTAATAACAGAAATGTTATTAGCAAGTGTAGGACTGTCATCTTGAAAAAGAGTGGCAGCTACATCTACAAAGCAACCTTTCACCATTCCTCCAATTGCATTATGAGCACTTAAGAAACCATCCCAAAATTAAATAATGAGCTAAATCTTTAACTGCTGTAATATTTTCCTGAAAAAGAGCATCGATAATTAAAAAATGTAAGAATGTATGGTGGGGAACATCCATTAATTCGTTACCGGCATTTCTTAGGAACATATCTACAGGCTGCAATTTAGAAACATTATTAATATGAGCAGCATTAATAATACTAACTGCACAGCCAGTGTCAAGCAAAATAGATATATCTTCACCATTAATATTACCATTAATTTCTAAAACTAGTCCTGTAAGAGAAGACACATTATTTAATATATAGGAAGATACATTCACTTGGGGTGTTACCTTTAAGTGATGTGATTTGAGGCATGGCTCTGATCGTTTTTTTGAACGGGTAGTTTTTGGCGGATATGACCAAGCTATACATCCTAATCCACTGCAATAATAGCACATCCCGGATGAATGTTGTCCATTTAACTGTTGATGTTGAAAGCGAGGTTGACTCAGAGTTGAAGGAATTGCTAATCGAGACGGTAACTGGTGTACCTGTGTATTTAACTGTTGAAGCTATTCAGCGAGTGCTAAAATAGTTTCTTAAGAACTATTAGTAGATATATTCGTGTTAGCAAACGGGCTTGTCCTCTGAGAATTAGCAGTAACAATTGCACATCAGCAGGGTATGTCGAAAGATTACACTAAATGCTGTCTATGCTGACATAAAAATTAGCCGTATTAACTGTGGTGATTAGTTGCAAAAAAAAAAAAAAAAAAAAAAAACTGCCGCGGGTGGCCGAGATCGTTAAGGCTCGGACTCGTGAGCGGGAGGTCTGAGGTTCGCATTCCCGCCAGGATCGTTCTCCCTGATCGAGGTTTTTTCCAGGTTTTCCTCAGTCCTCATAAATGGCACACGCCGGGGAGGCACCCTAAACTTAGGTCTGGAACGTTTCCTTCCTTAAAAAAACCCCTTTCCCAATATATCATTTCATCTCATGTATCATCAGTGTCCATCGCCTGTGATACCTATGTAGCAAAAACGGGCGTTAAACACCAGCCATTCATTAATTGCAAAATCTGCGCTTTGCGGATTCATGGGAAGCAAATCTTACACATACTGGGATTTAAAATCTCAAATTTTTAATTTGCTCAGTCTAGTATATTACTGGATTAACCTAACAAGATAAATGTAATATTTAATGAAGTTAGGAAAGGCAAAAAACCTTTATAGAGTCAACATTCCCCCGAACGTCTTTGCTCCATTTACTTGTTGCAATTAAAGAAAATATGACATTATGTAAATCCTCAAACTGTGGGCAAAATTAGAGCCAAAATGAATTGTATGTTTAAGATTAACTTAGCACTAAATTTAGAAATCCAGAATAAAAAAAAAAAAACATTGCCGCGGAGAATGAATTAAAGAAACATCTATCGAAGTTCAAGCTCAAGTTTTTTTTGCCTCACCTTCCGTGTGCTGTCTGCCTTGTCCAAAGCCACGAGCGCTAAGCGTGGTCTCCTTCTAATATAAATATATAATGTCAATGTCGTCGTATACCTTGATTAAAATACGTTGGGGATTGACAGTTGAATGTTTGAGGTGGAGTGGGAGTCCGTATCTATGGCAACAGCCTATTTTACCTGATGTCACTGCAGTGTTGCCGGCACTAAATGTTAGAAATGAATCGTTACATTTGTTTTGCAGAGCTATCGTAAGATGCAAGTTAATACGTACCAGACATAGACATTGGTTAAGTGTCGATACTATGTGCTGAACGGTGGATTCAAGTCAAAATATTGAGTAATATGCTATATAAATATTGTTTTCGAATGGGCTTATTCTCCATGAAATCCAAGTTGAAAACAATGTTAAAAATTCCTGTTTAATTGGAATTTTCTGATCTTTTATTCAGATAATTTGAAAATAGGATTTTATTTATTCAAAAAGCAATACTTATTCCAGCATTTCAATTTTTTCTATATTAACCGGTGTTTCCAAGATTTTTTAGCAATGACTAAACAAGAAACAGCACAAAGCAAATGTAACTGATAAAAAAAAAAAGTGCAGGGAAATATCTTTTGTGCATTTTACTGTACCTGCATCTTCTCCCCTCTCCTTTTTCGGGCGTATTGGTTCCTTCGGAAGGAAAGTAAAGCCGTAGGTCCTCAAGAACCTCAAGTATAATGGCAGATGTCTATGAGCAAAATTTATCTGCCGTTTTATGCCATGAATTGAATGCCACGGGGATTAATCTGAGGAGTTAAAGGGCGTCTGTAAATAAACCAAATCGACAAAATCAACCTTCTCCTAATAGGTGGATTTTGCATCTCTTTTTTGTGCAGGAGTTTGCCATTCAAATTAAGATTTGTAAGGACAAAGCATCTGTGAAAATCTTCTTAAATCTACAGAAGTCAATGACCAAAGAACGCTTTTAAGTTGTCAGTTATGTCTTGTCCAGATATTGTATGTTGTTTGGAGTGTCGAAACTTGGCGAGTATTGCAGCTTAACGTTACAGAAAAAAAGTAAAACTTCTAAAAGAAGTGGAAAATGGCGTGAGGATGAAATATGATATTGCTAAAGACTGTAATATTACCGAACGCATTTTCGACCTAGGTCAAAATAGGTCAAAATACAAAATAGTACTAGATTAATGATTGTGAGTGGATTTTTGTCTTGTACTATATAGAACCATAAACAAAATACGACAGTTTTAAACTGCATGCTGATTATTTCTGTGACATTTTGTTTTATTTATTTTCTTTTCTTCAAAATACGTGTTTGTTGTTTCCTAATTCTAATGGTGAATAGTTGATTTTTTCATATTTCATTGCAATTAGAATTAACAAGAGTTTATTGTATTAAACATATATATTTCTGTCTTATATAATCGAAGAAAATTGTTTTATGCGGTGGTGTTATATAAGAGTACTCCTCTCTCTCTCTCTCTCTCTCTCTCTCTCTCTCTCTCTCTGTTAATTCTGAAGCTTATATTTCTCTTTTTCTTCAATGCACCTTTTTGGCTACAGCTTCGCGACTTTCTCTTGTAATTTACACTTCTTATTAATTTTGAAGTAATTAAAGAGCCCATCTAACCAAATTAAAACTTAACATTTCTCATTTTAAGATTTTACTTAACGTCAAAATTAAAAACTTGTGATCTCAGCTGGAATGCACTTTTCAACACAACATAATTTCTATAGAGACTGTACAGTAGGTAATGGGACATTGTGTTATCTTTAGTAAACTCAACAGTTTCCAGATGAAGGGAAGGAACCTGTAAGGAAGGAAGGTGTAAAAAAAAAGCATTCCTCTCGCCGTACGGAATCGGGAACACGTATTTCGGTGTTTCACGCAGTTACTTCCGCATTGCATTTTTGAAGCCTTGAACTAAAATGCGAGTTGCTTTAAAGCACCGTATCAGTTTGTGTTATTCATATTTTAATATTGTATTTAAAAGTTTTGCGACATATAACAGCCCCAAAACCCCAGGAAAGATGACAAAGAGGTTGACGTAGGCTGCGGCCACCGAAAGAAAAAAAATAAATTGTGAAAGATGTTCCTCTACATAGTCATACATGGCATATACCTGCCATTACAGAGGTGCCAAAAAATGTACACACATTTCAAGCAAAGAAAAGACTCTTAACATAACAAAACTGAATTCACACAAACAGAAAATGATGAGCAATAATCGTTTTAGACTTTTACAGTTACAACAATTGCTCAAAATGCCCACCATTGGCGTCGATACACTTCTGAGTACGTTGAACTACTGATTGAGTAATGTTTGCGAAAGTGTCCTCAGCAATTGCAGCGCATACCCTTTCGTTATCTTCCCGAGATGCTACTAGTGTAGCTGCTTTTATACGGTATACAACATCCTTAAGATTTCCCCATGCATGCAATTGTTACTCGCGTTGGCGGTTTTATTTTGTCTTTGAACTTCAACAACTTCTCCATTTTCCAATGCCACTTTAAAATTGCTTTCCGCTGTTCAAACAATAATCTTGGCTCCATTTTGTTGTAGCATAACGTAATGTGAGTCACATCTGTTTACAGAACATTATACGATAATCTTGGCTTCATTTGTTCATTGTTGATTTACGATAATCTCGGCTTCATTTGTTTATTGTTGATTTACATACAACGCTATCATAGTGTGAGTCACATCTGTTTACAAAACGCCATACTACACATTACTGTTGTTTTTCGGTCCAACTTTGAAATATATTAAATAGATATCTCTGGGAAAGTGTGTATACATTTTTTGGCACCCTCGTTATGTACTCTGTAGATCGTATTTCGAGTGAAGTGTTTCCTTTGGAACAATCTGTGTGAAATTTGTGACATTAAATAACACGCGAAAAAAGTCCATGGTGTACCTGTGCTAAGCTATTTTAAAAAGATTGTGACATTCAGTAATATAAAGTAAAGTTACAGTAAATAGTGTAACGTCGTAGACTGTCGAAGGAGCAATCAACAGATGCCGATCTTTAAAGCTAAAGCAGAAAACTGTAAGTACATTTGCATGTTGGTTAATTATTGTAATTGTTATTGTCACGTGAGTTGCAACCATCACCTGGATTAAGTGATACGGGTGGCAACGCCGCTTCCTTTCACTCGCAATTGTCAATCCCTTACTTGTTTTAATCAGGGTATTGCCCGGAAGCCAATATAATATCTGTGCTGTTCAGTTCGCCGCGTGAAAGACCTATAATCACGCTCCCCGCACACATTCTTAATGCAATTTTCATGATACAATCTTTTAGCAGACATTTTCACATGCAGTACAAAAACCACTAAATAATGCTGTCTGCACAGTCCAATATTAATGTTGTAATTGAAATAGAATCTTGTAATCTTGTAATTGAAATTGAAATAGAATACATGTTCAATAAAATTGACGGCGGCATCAAAGAGCAACAAAGTGCTGACGCAACAGCTGCTTGCCAAGGTCAAAGCAAACGTTGCCAACTATGCAAAAAAAAAAGGCTATCGTCAACTTTAATATGTATATAAATTTTCTAATTATCAGGTAACATGTATATTTTTTTCTTCTGAGGTATCTGTGTCCCTGCTATAAATTTCTCACGATCCCCAAGGGAGCATGCCCTCCAGTTTGGGAACCACTGTAGAGAAACGAGCTCATCTGGGATTGAGAAGATTTCGAAATATAAAAGGGAGTTGTTTTCCGTATTTGCTCGCCTTCTGGAGGCTCTCAGGGACATTCCTCCCCCAGCCTATTGTTCGGGGGGGGGGGGGGAGGATAGAAGGATGTGACAATACCAGCGAAACCTTGCTTTCAATTTGCAGCTCTTGCTATAATGGCACCATCTATTATCTGCAACTGTTCGGCTCTCAGTCCTCTACTAGCGTAATCGCCGCTTCACCTCAGCCTTGAACGGGTTACTCCGGGTAGGAGGCAAGACAGTCTTCTGGGAAAGGTTTTCTTAATTTGGCGCTCAAGATGGGTTTTGTTGTCACGGATGTAAGGTAACATTTTGGCCTTATATTTTTTCTTAATAGGCACTGGTATTTTCCCTCACTTTAATGTTGTTAATAATTTCAATTAGAGGAACTTACTATTGTAATACTTGTTTAGCAAATTATTTGTCAATTGTTATTTAGACATTGGGTCGGGGCAATAGTATTCTTTTTGTAACCACTTTATTTTAGTAGATAAATGTTCCGTAGTAGTGTATTCTTATTGAATAGCGGCCATCCTTTATTATTATTATTATTATTATTATTATTATTATTATTATTATTTGCATGGTGTTTAACGCCCGTTTTTACTACTGAGGCATCACAGGCGATGAACACTGGTGATACATGAGATGAAATGATATATTGGTAAAGGATTTTGTTTAAGGTAGGAAGCTTTCCAGGCCTAGGTTTAGGGTACCTCCCCGGCAATTGCCATTTATAAGGACTGAGGAAAACCGGAAAAAAAACCTCAGTCAGGGAAGATGATCCTGGCGGGATTCGAACCCCAGACCTCCCGCTCACGAGTCCATGCCTTAAGGACCTCGGCTACCCGTGGCGGTTCCATCCTTTATGGAGGAAGTATTTTATTACTCACTTATTTAGACGGTTCCTGGTATTGTATTTATCGAAGTGTTATCAATAGTTTATCCAAAAGTAACTATTGTTCGGGCGGTACGTATGATTATTTTAAAATTGTTAATAAATTGCATCATATGTAGTTAATTTTTTTTTTGTTTTTTTGCCTAATTAGTTGAAGGCACCATCTTACTATCCTGTTACATGTCTTAATGTTACAGGGAGGGCAGCTGTAGCTGAAGCTCCATTCCCGAGCCACTCCCGAGTAGTAGTGGAGAAATCGAGAATAGTGTTGCTTCAATAGATATAGCTAGATAATACGGCAATTTAATGCATTGGTTTGATAGCTCAGATGGTTAGACCGTCGTGCCACAGTTGTAAAGGTGGTACGTTCGAATCGTCACCTCCCGAAGCTATTATTTTTTCTTTTAGAGTTGAAGGAGATTTGCCATTATTACAAAGATTTACTCGTTAACATAGTACCACGTACACAACCACTATAAATTGATATTTACGATTTTTTTCTCTGCTGGAATCAAAGGAGATTTGTCACCATTACTACAGTAATATATTCCCTACTTAGTAGCACACAACCCGCTATCAATTTATATTTACGAAAAGGAGGCGAGTGTAGGTCGTCAGGCCGTAGCTCGCCGCAGCAAACCACTGGGTACACCGGTTTCTAGGATTTACCCGAGATTAGCGTTAAGGTTAGTGTGTGTATATATATGAATTAATTGCGAATTCCAATAAGACAACGCGTGGTAAAAAGTGAATAACCCGTTTTGCAATAAGAAACATTATATTGCACCCAGAAAGTTAAGGAGAACAACGCATAGGTTACGTTACGTTTAACAAAAAAAATATACATGCAAAATTTACACTCTTACGTCCTTTCGTTCGGGACTGCGGAGCTCGGCTCTCTCCGCTGTCGCCCGGGACTGGTGCTCCAGAATTTGTCCTGCCTGTAATGACAAGTGTTACATGCAATCTAGTATAGTGTAGCAATAGCTGGAAGGACGTGCAGCAAGGGAGGAGCGTGTTACAACAGAAGGAAAGAATTAAAGAAACACAAATGGAAATGAGAAGATTTCGACAGCAAGATTAGAATAATCCTTCCAAAATAAGTGGGGAACATTCGAGTATGCTTCGTCTCGATCTTCCAACGACATTACTTGTTTGTCTTTGCGGTAATTACTTAACCGCAATCTGCCTGAATCTAAACAAAAGCTTGGTGCGGTGTACTGAATGCAACCGCGAGTTAAAATAATCATAGAAGACATCAGATTATACTCACGCCGTATATAATCTCCGCAGCAATTGTTGTCACTTAAGATCACATGACTTTTCTGTCTCAGTGCAGGTTTAGATGTTCGTTTACTTCTGTAAATCTCTTTTATAAACACTTAAAAAAGAGTTTATATATACAAACATGTTATTATAACGACGTAATGTGAAGCCGAAACTGAAGCTTCAATTCCATAAATTAATTATATACTTATAATTAGCATTAATATTTTATAAACATATTCTGATGTATGTATATGACCTGACATCTATTTAGGTCAAAGTATTTTCTCATGTATTGACAGGGGAAACTTGTTCAAGGACCTTTTAGGGGATTGCTATTATAAATATTTTTATTAGAGTAAGGGACCAGACCTACATTTATTGTATATGCCTGTATTTATAACAATGGTGTCCGCAAGCCTTAAAGACTGGCCGGACCAAGAGAACAGATCGTCATAAAAACAGGAAACTCGAGTGATTGCTTTGTGTTAAAACAGCCTAAAGATTTGTTAAAAGTAAAGACGTAACGGATCCATTGACCTTTGACGCAGTTTTGTGGGGTTTGGGAAACATCTCTTAGACTGCTGGCAACGGTAAAGGTTCTGTAAACAAAATAATTAAAATAGATGCCCGCGTCCAATGAGAAGACGAGGGGAGAATTAAACGTGAGCATTAACCAATAGAAAACCTCGCATCGGACAGGAATTGCGAGATCTATTCAAAAAGTTGTATTATAGGGTATTTTGTACCATCACCACCGAGCAACTATACAGTTGATAAAAAGTTACCAGATTTTGATACCCAGGACTTAGTTACCTAGTTACTCAGGCAGTTGGTCAAGCATTTAGTTATCATACAGACAGGGGACTAGTTAGTTCGCTTGAGTTATCACAGAAATTCAATTCAATTGTCAGTTACACAGTGTTAGTGAATAACAAACAGCTAGTGAATGTATGTAGCATTGTAAGAGAATTGAATTTCACTAGTAGTTAATAGTCCTTGAACTGTGGTAAACTTAAAGACATTAAGAAGCGAGCTAGGGAACGTGTCAATACAGACAGAATCGAATATTAAGCGAAAAGAGATAGAAAGTATTAGATATCTGTTAGACTATCGGAAAGATATCGTTAGAGAACAGTCAGAGATAAATAGTGACTGGAAACATTGAATATTATGAAAAAGGTGTCTCAAATGTAGTTCTATCGCGGTTAGCTTAGTTTAGTCCATGCAAGAGTGAACTAAAGAACTATTAAAATAGTCCTCAAGACGCTACGGATACCCAGACGTATGGAAAAACATTAAATATTTGGTTAATAAATTGTGTTAATCGTAATTCTGCGAGTCTCTGTGTAATCTGTAAGATATCTTGCCTTCCCGTTTACAGAACGTGTTACAAAACTCCAGAAATCCGCTGAGATTAAACTGAGCAAAATATCTGCGGTACAGATGGCAAATTAACGAGGACATCGGGAAAAAGAACGAGGTTTACTCCAAATACAATTAACACCACCTATTTGATACCAACAAACGACCACTTTCCTCTCGCTTCCCCCTCTTTAATCAACTAATCAATCAAATTCACCCCCCCTACATTTAAAAACTGCCGCAAATGCTATGAGTACTTGAGGAAAGTTCTGGTATATATGGAATCAGATGAGAGAGGCCCATGATTCTAAGCGTAGAGAATAACACGGTAGCTCAGTTAGTTGGAGCGTCAGACGGAAGACGGAAGACGTGGTTCAAATCTATTTCCTGAGTTTCCCGTACGAGGGTAGGTTCATAAGTTTCTCGCCTAACCATTTTCCACGTATGATAAAAGACAAAAAATATATTTCACTTTTTAAATTAGTTAGCTTTTATTGCAATACCCTTCTCATATCATTGAATTAACATTTCAATCCCCTTCCCCCAAATAGTCTTGTATACAAAATAGGCATAAACAGCATCCTTCACTTCTTCGTCACGCTTAAATTTACTTCCTCAAAGGTCCTTCTTGAGTTAAGAGATGAGGAAATAGTCACTGGAAGCTAGATCTGGGCTGTAGGGTAGATGGTCAATCTCCTTTAAGCCACGTTTCTTCACAGCTTCCTTTGCAACAAGAGCTGTGTGCACAGGCGCGTTGTCGTGAAGAAGGCGCACAGCAGCACCCAGCTTTCCTCGCCTTTTCTCTTTGATGGAAGCATGTAGTCTGTGCAATAGCCCAGCATAGTACTCTCCATTTACTGTGGTGTTCCTCTCCTTGAAGTCAATGAAGAATATTCCTTCACAGTCTCAAAAGATTGTGACCATGATCTTCTTGGTTGTCTGAGTGACCTTGGGCTTTAGAGGCGGTGCTTCGCCAGGTTTACGCCACTCCATTGATTTTCTTTTGAACAAGGGATCATAGTAGAGCACCATAGTTTCATCTCCTGTGACAATGGTTTGCAGAATTTCTCTCTCGTTGTTACGGCAGAGCTACAAAAATGTGTGACAACAGATGACTCTTTGCTGCTTTTGGACTGAGGAAAGAAGTGTAGGCACCCATCTTGCACTAACCTTATTCATGTTTAAATGTTCATGAATAATTTGAAGGACTGTTGTTTTAGAAAGGCCCAATCTTGCTGCTATTTCTGTAACTTTGAGCCGCCGGTCTTCCATAATTTCTCCTTCCACAAGAGCGAGCGATGTTTTCAGGAGTGAGCACCTCCAAGCACCTCCGACCTACACACTCTTCGTCTTCAATGCTTTCTGGAAAAAGTTTGGCCCATTCTTTTATGGTAGAATATGAGGGGGGTGCTTCCCCATATATGCCGTCCATCGCCGTTTAATTTCATTTGGAGTAAGCCCTTCTTTTGTGATGAACTTAATAACAGTTCGATACTGCATTTTGAACATGTCACAATCTTCTACATATAGGCTTCTTTATGCAACTATATCTGAACAACTGAACACAGCGGAGCGAAAGTTACAAATGCAATTATTTACTTAAGGTATGGCACCAGAATAGGGTTTTGTGAAGGCGATAATCCTTATCGAGAGGCCAGAAACTTATGGAACTACCCTCGTATGTAGACGGTATATAAACTAGAAACCTGGGTCATATGTTCGTAGCATCTCTTATAAGGAATATATCTCTCACAGAAAAGAAAAGTAAACAAATAAATACACCTTAGAGGGGATACATAACGTCAGATGAGAGAAGTTTGTGGTTTCTTGCTTGGAGAAGGACACGATAGCTCATTTGGATAACGAATCGGCACAGAAGGCGGAAAGTTCGTGGTTCCAATCCTGACGGTGATTCGAATTTTCGAAATCCGATTTTTCGTTTACATTTAACAATGACATTCAAATAGAACATTGAACAGCGAACGACAACTATATGTTAGTAAGTCCGTTAAACTGGAAAAGCGTTGCAGGAAGGTTAGATAATTAGGCCTTTATAACACGCGAGAAATTATCGCCCACTTTTCTAAAAGAAAACTGACTGATACATTATTGCTTGTGCAAAACAGAAGGTGGGCAGTTTTAGGATCTTTTCTCGGCAGTAGGGTGAAGTTGCTATGTTGTTATTATGGCATGGTCACAGTCATTTACGAGCAATACGTATGAATCAATACTACATTGTATAACAGCGCGTGTTTAGTATCCGCAAGTACTGGGGAAACTGTGCCGAAAATGAATGCCGAAAAAAAAAAAATATTGCCCAATCATACAGGCAGAATAATACATTCAATATTTAATGAAGAAATTAGAAATTAGGAGCACATTGTTAGATGTCCAAGAAGGAAGTTTCAGTGCAGGAAGTAGAACTGCTGCAGACCTCTTCACTAAATAAATGTGTAAAATATCTCATTACACATCATGTGTTAATGAGTAGCATACAAGATAAAACTGCATTCATATATATATATATATATATATATATATATATATATATATTACTTCTGCGTAAAAATAATTGTTATGTAATTATAATTGAAAACCGCATCCCACAATGAAAATTTCCTTGATTTAGCGAATTAGACAAGGAATTCGGTATTATAGTAGCTTTCAAATGGGAGGAATAACCAAGAACTTCAAAAGTTCTGCCACTTCGCTCATCTGAAGTATTTTTTTTTAATTCCCTCTCTCACACTGGGTGCCTTAGTAGCCTCCAAGCGCAACTTATGTACGAGAGTAGGCCCATACGTTTCCGGCCTCGTCGATAACGATTATCATCTTTACAAAACCCTTATCTGGTGTCACATCTTATCTGTTAAGTAAATAATTGATACTGTAACTTTCGCCCCGCTGTGTTCAGTTGTTCAGATACAGTTGCATAAAGAAGGCAATATGCAGAAGATTGTGACATGATCAAAATGGAGTATCGACCTGTTATTAAGTTCTTCACAAAAGAAGGGCTTACTCCAAATGAAATTAAACAGCGATTGGACGGTGTATAAGGGGAAGCATCCCCCTCATATTCTACCGTAAAAGAATGAGTCAAACACTTCCGAATGGGTCAAGAAAGCATTGAAGACGAAGAGCGTGCAGGTCGGCCCTTGAAGGTGCTCACTCCTGAAAACATCGCTTGCTCTTGTGGAGAAATAGGAGCAAGATTGGGTCTTTCTAAAACAACAGTCCTTGAATTATTCATGAACATTTAAACACGAGTTTAAAACGAGGGAGATGGGGGCCTCCAAACCAAGCATTTTTCTCCCCACCCTAAAAGAACAGATTTTAATATATTTCAATTTCATAAATCTTGTTCTAAATTCTGACAACAGTACTAATTTATTAATTATTAAACATATTCATGCTTTAATCTGATCTGATAGTGTATGCATAGAGTAGCGTGTTAGTACTTAACCTTCAGTGAAGAATGTGTCAGTTGAGACGGGTATCATTGAAGGTAGACAAGCACAGTTGGTGGCGGTATGACTCATTTGACTCTTTCATTACGCACTTCATTGTTCTTAACATTTCTTTTATTACAAACTCAATTCAATCATCGAAAAATGACAACAATTATAATAAAACAACAAAGATGATGATGAAAAATAATAACTCCATTTGTAATTAATTGGATTTATTTTTTCATACTGTGATACACAACTGTTTTATTGTTTGTTTATTGAAACTGCCCATTGCATTTCACTTGTTTATAAAAAATTAAAAAGTACATCTAAATTATAAAAAAAGAGAAATATTGCTTGTTTTTCTAGCGAGAGTCGAGAATGAAAGTTAAATCTATTCGTGATATCTCATATTATTTATTGTGACTAAAAATAGTTACCTATCCAACTTTAAATGCACGCCTACAGTAAGGCGTTAAGCAAAATGTGAACGGGTTACTTCAATAGACATTTACATTAAATTTTGATATTGTATATTTTACGAATTTCGTACAATAATATAGAATTAATATATTTTTATAAAACATTTTTAAAAATTGAATTTTTTATGCAGGGAACAGAAAACCTTCGTTTTTGCACATTTCACACATATTTTCCCAATGACTGACAAATTTAAAATTTGAAAAATTTTAGAAAGTACCTTGTTTTGAATAAGTAATTTCCGAAATAAAATATTTTAGTTACAAATTAACTAAGTTTTATCATCAAAGTAGGTGTTAATTACTATTTTTGGTTTTAGAGATCAATATTTGCTGCTTGTCAAGTATGTAGTCTTGGATTTTAGTAAAAATTCTGATTATAGTTATTATTATTATTATTATTAATCGTATTATTGTTGTGTTTATTACTTTGTTATTAATAATTATGCTTCTTTTTCACTGTCTAACCTATAAATTACTGAGAATGTCTATCCGTAATTTGAAAAACAAATTCCAGTAGTGGTAGTAGTGATAGTAATGGTAGTGGTGGTGGTAGTAGTGATGGTGGTGGTGGTAGTGGTAGTAGTAGTGGTAGTGGTGGTGATAGTAGTGATGGTGGCGGTGGTAGTGGTAATAGTAGTAGAGTTAGTGGTAGTAGTAGTGATAGTGGTAGTAGTAGTGGTAGTGGTGGTGGTAGTAGTGATGGTGGTGGCGGTAGTGCTAGTAGTGGTAATAGTAGTAGTGATAGTGATAGTAGTAGTAGTGGTGGTAGTATCAGTGGTAGTGGTAGTAGTATTAGTAATAGTAGTAGTGGTAGTGGTGCTAGTAATTTAGTGGTAGCAGTGGTAGTGGTAGTAGTGGTGGTGGTAGTGGTAGTGGTAGTAGTAGTAGCAGTAATAGCGGTAGTGGTAGTAGTAATTGTAGTAGTGGTAATGGTGCTAGTAATGGTAATGGTAGCAGTGGTAGTGGTAGTAGTGGTGGTGGTAGTGGTAGTAGTAGTAGCAGTAGTAGTGGTAGTAGTAGTAGTGGTAGTAGTGGTAGTGCTAGTAGCGGTGATGGTAGTGTAGTGGTGGTAGTAGTAGCGTTAGTGGTCGTAGTGGTAGTAGTAGTGGACGTAGTAGTAATAGCAATAGTAGTAGTAGTAGTAGTAGTAGTAGTAGTAGTAGTAGTAGTAGTAGTAGTAGTAGTAGTAGTTACAGTAGTAGTGGTAGTAGCAGCAGTAGTGGTAGTAGTGGTAGTTGTAGTAGTAGTAGTATTGGAAGTAGTAATAATAGTAGCAATAGTAGTAGTAGTAGTAGTAGTAATAGTAGTAGTAGTAGTAGTAGTACTTAATCTAATTACATACTTTTTATATTATACATTATTACATAATTTTGGTACTAGCAAAATTTGAATTTAACTTGAAAAAGATTATTGCTTTATCTACTTTAAGTCAACTGAGTATATTAATAGGAATTTTGTCTTTGGTTGTTGTTAGAAACTAGTAAATATTTTAAACAATTTTATTACGTACTAATGTACATGTTTTGTGGTTAATAGTTCATAAAAATAATAACATGTGATTACTTAAGTTCATATTTTCAACATGTGTATTTCATCATTTACTACAAATGTACTAACCAAATACAACCGTAAATATTCTAGTCCGGCAGGAAGAAAGTCTCGCACTTAAATTCATATATTTTGAAAACTAGAAAGGCGAGTTGCGACTTTTTTTAAAATTAACTTAAATTTTTCCTTTACATTTCACTCGCTTTGATCTCCCCTCTATTGCGAAAAATAAAAAACAAAACAAAACAAAAAAATGTTTTCCGCAGACTGACTTTTGTAAGCACAAAAGAAAATTGTCATCTGAGACATTGTATTTTTTCTAATACTTCAATTAAATATTTTGATGAAATTCTTTCTTCCCTGTCTTCTTGGTATAGCCGCTACGACGTGATATATCGAAGCGCGCAATAAGTCTCGGCTCGCAATGGTCCTATCCTTTCTTGAAGATTAAAGCAAGGGTAAAGGCTACTTCGACTGCCTCAATCTAGGTTCTAACTTGAGCAGCTACCTACAAAATTATACAGGTTACACAGAAATATTTCCCCCTTCTAATCTTCCAGCTGAACTCTCAGTCTCGACGTGTCCGTTCTTCATTTGTGCGGCTGTCTATTGTTTTACTAAGTAAGCAATAAAAACGAGACGGTTCCTGCTGTCGCGTCGGCGGCATGATGGCAGATAAAAGAGGCGCACTCATAGCGCTGCTATTGAAGTATTGAATTAATGCTCCTCCAGCATTATGTCAAACAATGATCAACAGAGAAACGTGATATTTGCAACTTCGTTCCTTCTGGCCCAGCTGTAGGCTACGTCAGAACTTCAGAAGAGGAAAAAGAACTCTTGACAATACTTTCGTAATAAAAACAATTATTGATAAGTATTTAAGTGTCAAAAGGAGAAGGCCTTAAAAAAATGAAAAGAAAAGAAAAATAAAGAAAGAAAGAAAGAAAGAAATCATATTTAATCTACAGAAGGTTAACATTACATGATTAACATTATCAATAAAAATAAAATTATAAACAGAAAGAAACTTAAATAAAATCCATAACGAAAAATATAACTTCTAGCTCTAAAATCATCAATGTGCAAGCCGAAAATCTCAATAAAACTAACCTAATCTATTATCTATAGATTTGGAGAAGGGTTTTGATACTATAGATAGACAGGCATTGTAAATTAAGCTAAAAAGGAAAGGAGTAAGGAAGAATTTTGTAAATGTATTGTAAGCATTTATTTAGATAATTAATTTCGCGTGAAATGTTCAAGAGAGTATATAGCAGTTTAGCAGGAGTATGTAAATTAATCCCAGTGCTTTTTGATTTATTTATTGATGATATTGAATGTGTCGAAAGAGCAAATGCACATTCACCAATAATTAAATATCATCACTACCGTTTGCAGATGACTTGATTGTCGGTTCTATCATAAGTGGAGGGTTAAGAAGAGCAATTGAAGTAATCCACAACTATTGTAAGGAACGGTGCTTAAAGGTGAACGATAAAACATCCAAAAATAGTCTCTAAATTGAGAAATAGTGGTTAGATGTGCGGGAAATAGAAGTGGTTAAGACGTTTTGTTATCTTGGGGTTGGGTTAAGTGCTAATGGTAGCTGGGATGATCAGACTGATTATTTTTGATGGATTTATTTATGGACGCTCTGTAACACCTCAGGTCATCAGCGTCCCATCCAACTGAGGGCGTGAAACGACCGACAAATTTTGCTCAGAGGCCTCTCTTTCAGGTTTGAGGTTCTTTTTCGTGCCGTAAATGTACGACACGGGACCCACGGCTTTACTTCCCTTCCGAAGGAAGCCATACTTAGAATTTTTACGCCCGAAAAAATCCATCGGTACTGGCCGGGTTCGAACCCGCGATCTTGGGTTTAGGAGGTAAGTATGGTAACCACTACACCACCAGGACCGATTTATGATCAGAGAAAGTATTAGCTAAAGGAAAAATGTCTATGGGGACTGTAGTGCAAGGAAAATGCCGGAAAAAGTGTCAAAAGGGGAACGAATATACAACACTGTGATGGAGGCGAAAATGATGTATGGTACAGAAATAATTTGAAAGATTCTGGATTTAATAAATAGATCATTATGTAAATTAATTTTGGACTCACGAGAGCCTCACCTAATAAGTAGTGTGGATGATGAAACGGTTTGAATTAAAAGGTATTTAAGGGAGGATTCTGTTGAGAATGTGTTTGATTTATTTGCTTTGGTAGAATTGTGTAAATCAATTAGTTAAGGGAGAAAAGAATTATGAAATACCATATAGAATAAATATGTTACACGATAGAGAAATTCTCAAAGAATGTCTTAAGTGTACAAGAGAAAATCAGATGAAAAAGGTCATTGGTACTTGAAATCTAGGATATTGTTGAAAATTTGGTATGGGGAAGGTTTCGCTTGGATTTACATCAAGATATAGGCATTTAAGAGGACTGAGAAAAATCTCTGGGAATGAATGTCCGTGTGTGATGAAGCTGGTAATGAATACCAGAGTATTGTATTGTGAGCCAACGAAGTGACGGAGATTACAGATGTGGAGAGAGAAATGCAATAAATATGAGATACTCATACAATTTAATAAGGAAGATATACGAATCAAAGGAGATAAAAGTATAAAATTGACGGGAGAATACTTAGACCAAGTTAGGGAGGAAGATTAGAAATACTCGGGAGAACGGAATTTATAGTTTGACCGCTCAGTCTCCGGCTCTGACGTTTCCTGTGACCGAGAGAATCTGTGTTGTCAGTTCTGTATCGCTCTTATAAGACCCGATTTTTTTCTGCTTTGATTCTGATAAACCGTAGCCATGTTGCTGTAACAATAACTATAACAACAAATATAAGAACTATAACAAGAATAGTAACACTGTAAATAGCTCACGTACAAAAGCAACCAGCTTTGGTTGAACCAGCACAACAAACACATAGCCATGTTGCTGCAACAATAACTATAACAAAAATATAAGAAATATAACAAGAATAGTAACACTGTAAATAGCTCACGTATAAAAGAAATCAGCTTTACTTGAATACAACAAACACATAGCCAAGTTGCTGCAACAATAACTATAACAACAAATATAAGAAATATAACAAGAATAGTAACACTGTAAGTAGCTCACGTATAAAAGAAATCAGCTTTACTTGAATACAACAAACACATAGCCAAGTTGCTGCAACAATAACTATAACAACAAATATAAGAAATATAACAAGAATAGTAACACTGTAAGTAGCTCACGTATAAAAGAAATCAGCTTTACATGAACCAATACAACAAACACATAGCCATGTTGCTGCAACAATAACTATAACAAAAAATATAAGAAATATAACAAGAATAATAACACTGTAAATAGCTCACGTATAAAAGCAACCAGCTTTGGTTGAACCAGCGCAACAAATACATAGCCATGTTGCTGCAACAATAACTATAACAAAAAATATAAGAAATATAACAAGAATAGTAACACTGTAAGTAGCTCACGTACAGAAGAAACCAGCTTTGGTTGAACCAGCACAACAAACACATAGCCATGTTGCTGCAACAATAACTATAACAAAAATATAAGAAATATAACAAGAATAGTAACACTGTAAATAGCTCACGTATAAAAGAAATCAGCTTTACTTGAATACAACAAACACATAGCCAAGTTGCTGCAACAATAACTATAACAACAAATATAAGAAATATAACAAGAATAGTAACACTGTAAGTAGCTCACGTATAAAAGAAATCAGCTTTACTTGAATACAACAAACACATAGCCAAGTTGCTGCAACAATAACTATAACAACAAATATAAGAAATATAACAAGAATAGTAACACTGTAAGTAGCTCACGTATAAAAGAAATCAGCTTTACATGAACCAATACAACAAACACATAGCCATGTTGCTGCAACAATAACTATAACAAAAAATATAGGAAATATAACAAGAATAATAACACTGTAAATAGCTCACGTATAAAAGCAACCAGCTTTGGTTGAACCAGCGCAACAAATACATAGCCATGTTGCTGCAACAATAACTATAACAAAAAATATAAGAAATATAACAAGAATAGTAACACTGTAAGTAGCTCACGTACAGAAGAAACCAGCTTTGGTTGAACCAGCACAACAAACACATAGCCATGTTGCTGCAACAATAACTATAACAAAAATCTAAGAAATATAACAAGAATAGTAACACTGTAAATAGCTCACGTATAAAAGAAATCAGCTTTACTTGAATACAACAAACACATAGCCAAGTTGCTGCAACAATAACTATAACAAAAAATATAAGAAATATAACAAGAATAGTAACACTGTAAGTAGCTCACGTATAAAAGAAATCAGCTTTACTTGAATACAACAAACACATAGCCATGTTGCTGCAACAATAACTATAACAAAAAATATAAGAAATATAACAAGAATAGTAACACTGTAAATAGCTCACGTATAAAAGAAATCAGCTTTACTTGAATACAACAAACACATAGCCATGTTGCTGCAACAATAACTATAACAAAAAATATAAGAAATATAACAAGAATAGTAACACTGTAAGTAGCTCACGTACAGAAGAAACCAGCTTTGGTTGAACCAGCACAACAAACACATAGCCATGTTGCTGCAACAATAACTATAACAAAAAATCTAAGAAATATAACAAGAATAGTAACACTGTAAGTAGCTCACGTACAGAAGAAACCAGCTTTGGTTGAATACAACAAACACATAGCCATGTTGCTGCAACAATAACTATAACAAAAAATATAAGAAATATAACAAGAATAGTAACACTGTAAATAGCTCACGTATAAAAGAAATCAGCTTTACTTGAATACAACAAACACATAGCCAAGTTGCTGCAACAATAACTATAACAAAAAATATAAGAAATATAACAAGAATAGTAACACTGTAAGTAGCTCACGTATAAAAGAAATCAGCTTTACTTGAATACAACAAACACATAGCCATGTTGCTGCAACAATAACTATAACAAAAAATATAAGAAATATAACAAGAATAGTAACACTGTAAATAGCTCACGTATAAAAGAAATCAGCTTTACTTGAATACAACAAACACATAGCCATGTTGCTGCAACAATAACTATAACAAAAAATATAAGAAATATAACAAGAATAGTAACACTGTAAGTAGCTCACGTACAGAAGAAACCAGCTTTGGTTGAACCAGCACAACAAACACATAGCCATGTTGCTGCAACAATAACTATAACAAAAAATCTAAGAAATATAACAAGAATAGTAACACTGTAAGTTGCTCACGTACAGAAGAAACCAGCTTTGGTTGAACCAGCACAACAAACACATAGCCATGTTGCTGCAACAATAACTATAACAAAAATCTAAGAAATATAACAAGAATAGTAACACTGTAAATAGCTCACGTATAAAAGAAATCAGCTTTACTTGAATACAACAAACAACTGGGCGCACGTCCTTCGGTTAAAACTGAATTGCCAACATAATGCAGAATGATGCACGAGATGAACGATGATTGGTGCTAGCAGACTACATTCACCACCGATGCGCGAGAATGCAAGCCGCGAATTAATTCTTTAGTGTGTAATAAAGCTGGAATCTTGTAGGAGAAAACATCTTTATTAAAAACATTACAGATATCCAACCAGATTGCCAGTTTTAGAGTATTTAGCGATTAAAACGTATCATTAGCTTCATTTACTCTAGAATTTATTCCACCTTAGGTTGGTAGTGCTGACAGTTTTTTCTCTCTTTTTTTTTTTTATCCCTACGGAACGCCAGGGCTGGAGACTGAGTGGCCAGAGTATAGATATAGGGGACTAGTAAACCTTTTGGTTATTGCAATAAGAATGTAATTAAAGAAATTGGTTATGGATCGGTCTTCAATACGTCAACAACTCGGAGTTAGATCTATTGGGAATGGAAACAGTATAGGTAAGTATGTAAGATGCAGGGCATGCTAGCTGTTTTGTAATATAGTTGGTGCTAAATAAGCACATATAGTATTGGTTGGGAGTATAGTAAGAATTTAGTAATAGTATTTGATTAATTGTGAATGTTAATTCTAATGTTGCCTGTGTTTATTGGAATTAAATTCAATTCAATTCATTACTAACTCACAAGATTTCTTGCTATGGGAAATACTGAGAAAGGGAAAGAATGTTGCAACAGCCGGCGAACTCTCGTATAACTGCAACAGAACATTAGGCGCAAAAGTGAGGTTAGAACTGCCAATATATTGGTAATTTTCGTAGCATGTGGAGGATATGCAGACCTGTCTATGTGCTAATGACATATATTTTTAATATTTTCTGTGGGAGCATCTCGATTTTTATGAAGGGAATTATGGGTTAAATGTCACTAAATTTCTTGAGTTACGAGTATTGGAAAAACATTTAAGGAATTTCAAAGGCTGAAAACGAGTGAAGCTAGAAAAAGTGTGAAATAGAAATTTAAAACAATATAATTTTATACACTTATATTCCATGTATTTTTTCTCACTAATCATGTTTTATGTTAAGGTTTGGAATAAGAGCTTTAATGGAGGTCACAGCCGGATGTCGGTCCTGTTAACCATACTTGGCCTCGTACACACAAGATCGCGGGTTCAATCTCGGCCAAGTTCGATGGATTTTTTTTTTCGGGCATGAAACCTCAGCCTAAAAGAAGAGACCCTTGAGCCGTTTCACGCTCTGATTTGAATAGGACGCTTATGACCTGTAAGGGCGTCCGTAAATAAAACAAATCAACAGCCGGGATTGAAACAGCGGATTTTTGGCGCGTTGCGTGTATCTCCTCTTTTTAAGCTACCGTACTCTGTTCATCATGGTTGCGAATATCCTCCATCTGAGTCTGTTATGCCGCGAAGACCTCTAAAGCGTATCGTTAAAGATATTTTGTCACTAGGTGACCCGAAAACGAGTGCTTATGGTCCAGGCTTCGTATTTAACTATTTATTAGGATTATCTTGTATTAAATATAATTTTTTTCGTACAACCGTGTGTTAGGTTTTAAGATTTAGAATGAGAGCACAGCATGGTAGCTCAGGCCGGACAGCAAAACATCCTGGTTGGAGTCCAGGCCGTGACCTTGATTTTTGTTATGTTGTTCTGATTCCAAATTATTGTTCACATTGTCAAAAACCACGAGTTTTAAGCATGCTACAGGGCCTAGATACTCTACAGAAGAAATTGCCAACAGGTGTGCCGCGTTTATTTTGGGAATAAACAAAAATATAATAGGGACTACTTAAAACATATACATTAAATTACAGTATATCAATTACTGATATTGGTGATGACGAAGAAAAGCAAAACGAATCATTAGTTGGATTAAGTTTCATCTCAGGTGTCCAAACCATGGATTAATAAGAAGAGACGGCTTCATAAATTCAATAGTTCTAGTTTATTAATTTGGGGAAATTTTCCTTGTTGAGAAAATAGCAATATCCTTCATGAGGTTTAAGACCAGAGTTATTAGAACATCCAAAAACAGAATACGCGGGCTTATTAGTCAATTTAAAACTGTATTGTAACAAATAAGTTCAAAACACGGCAACAATGAAATCACTCATAACACGCAAACTCAAAACAAAGACAATCAAGTTCTAAGCTAGAAACAGACTGCTAGGCCTGATATAAAACATTTGCGTCCTTAGCATCAATCAAAAACATCACATTAATAAGACAAAATTTATTTTAATGATTTACAATATAGTAGTCCTCTACTTTTGAAATTGCATTTGTTTAACTCAATAATTCATAGCCAATGTATAGTACACATTTTTATATGTATACTTTGTTCAAGGCAGGCCATAAATTGTGTGTTAAATTATAATTAAAAACGAACCATAGTCTTATGTTTGTTATGGAGTGTTTATTTGAACATTATATATATATATATATATATATATATATATATATCACAGTGAAAGTTAAACATTTAAAGTAATTGGCATGTTCCTATTTAAAAAAAAATTAAAATTTCTAATATCATTCCCAAGGGGGTCACGAACGTACAAGAGTTGGAAATCACTGCTCTACAGAATGTGAAATCACCTGGAGATCCGTATTTTAAAAAACCTGCACTTTACATTGTGAGGTAAAAATGGTATATCTTTTACCTATGCTCCCGTAGTTTATACGTCGTTATGTGGTTCTGTGCTGTTCTGCAACTATTTCCTCGGCGCTTGCGGGCAGTATAGATAACATTTAATACAAATAGTAAACAGCGACCTTTATGCACCTAGAGAGAAAATTATTAAAATTAAATTAGGAAATAAAACAGCTGAGCACAAGAATCTTAAAGGGGAAAAAAGCAAAATTACTCATAAATAAGTAAATGTATACCTAATCCAAATACACGTTTAAGTATATCATTCGTATGACAAAATAATTCTTCTTCCTACCTGCTTTCTTATTTTAATAACTGCTTCAAAGACAGGTACTTATTTTAATGGGTAAACGCTGATATGGTACAAAAGCATGTCCACATAATATGGTGCATCCTTTCGGGCTCATAACATGTAATATTGCCACAGCTCAAACAAATGAAATTCGTTCTTCGAACAAATGAACATCACATTAATACAACGTACCGTTGTCAGTGTACACATTCATTTATTCGGAACTATGTATTGTTGCAGAATATTGTTCATATTATTATTTACGTTCTTATTCAATTGTGAAAGTTTTAAATTAGTAAATGGAATAGCCAAATCAGATTCAAAACTACCCCAGTAAGGCTTACGAATTCATAAATAGAAAAATATTGCGTCAGACACCAGTTCCTCTAACAGACCCTTGGCGCTGCAGTGAATACGATGGAAGGCGAACTTCAAGTTTCACTTCACCACCCTCTTGATATCAATACACTATAAGGCCGGTGCCCCTTCACTCCACTCCACGGCATTTATTCGACCAAGAAAAGGTGCGCCGATAATACTTTCTCTTAAAATACTTCGCTGTGCACTAACCTGGGAAACATTAGGTGTGTTTATTTAAAATCAAAGTTACATTAAAATTTTTCACATATCGTAATTCTTACGTACATGCACATATTGAAAAATAAATAAAAAGACAAGAAGATAGAAAATAAAAGTTTAAATTAATACAGCTTTCAAAAGTAATACCATTGCTTTAGAACGTATGGAATTTACTAAAGCAGACCTTTTGCTTCAGGAATATACTTTTAATGTGTTAATTAAAGTGCTTACTTAAAAAAGAATCTCAAGAGTTTGAAGCAAAATTCTTAATAGTTAATTTTAAGACAACTATTCCGTTCATTTGCATTAATGAAAGACCCTCTATAATTAACGATTGTTTATTTTGTCCTTTTCAAACACACTATTGGCAACTGATGATAAAATCATCATTATTAAACCTTTTTCGTGCCGTAAATGTACTACAAAAACCTATGGCTTTACTTCCCTTCCAAAGGAAGCCATACTTAGGGTTTTTACGCCCGAAAAAATCCATCTATCCCGGCTGGGATCGAACCTGCGATCTTGGGTTTAGGAGGCAATTTAACTGCTGAGATTGTTCCACTGCTTACTTAAGAACTGTGATCTAATGGGGTAAATTTATTACATTATAGTATTTTTAATATCAATTTCTTTTTTTTAGTGCTGCATATACTTTGTATTTATATTCTTGTGATGCCACTTTAGCGATATATCGTTAAAACTGTTGATAATTAGTCTTTTGATGACACAATTGCATAGTGATTTTTCTAGATATGTTACTTATTTTCTGACGACAAATTTAGTAACTTCTATTTTGCTAGTTAAGCTGGTGTTTAAATTCTTAAATTTATATGCAAAATAACTCAAATGGAAAATAAATAGCATTAATTTTTGTCTTAGTTCAAAGAAATATTAATTTTGCGCTGCCAACTTTGGGTATTAATGTGATATTGTTGAAATAAATAGCATTTTGGCAAGCTCATTCTCCTCTCTGAAATGAGATACAAAGTACTGAAACTGGCTATTCTTTATCTGCTAGAATAAACATGTAAAGCAATTTAAATATTGCAAATAACTTAAAATAGACAATTTGGAGGAAAAATAAAATACAAAATAAAATATTTGCCCTTAATTTGTATTAAAATATAATAATTGTAATTCAGCATGTGGCAATTAATTTATATCTTTTTTTATCAAATTTTGGGAGAAGAAATTTAAAATAAACGTAATACTGTAGTGTAGAATATTTCTATAGCACTAGTCACTAATCAAAGCAAATAATCAGATAGTTCTCTCTTCTAAGCAGCAAAACTACTTTTTTAAACAAATAACCTGAAAACCGTATAGGGCAAACAGCATTAACTTTGTTCATTGGGGGTCCAAATTACAGCATTATCATTATCATCCGGTGATATTTATATAATGCTTTAAAGCCCTGAAATTGGTATTTTGATATTTCAGCGTTAGTCTGAAAATATTGTATCCAGGTTTTAGGGGGTTTGTAGAATTGGAAGATAGTTTAGCACAATAATTGAAGCTGCCATTATCTCATTTAAACAATACAAACTGGACCTTTCAGTAGATAACGCTAGCCTGGGCGCTAAACGTAACAATGAGGCATTGAAATTGTACAGAGAATTGAATCTTTCTCATCTAATAATACTGAGATACACGTGTCATTCTTTACAACTGGTTTTGTTCCGTGCAATCAGGGAAACTTTACCACTTAACATTGATTTTATCGCACATTGAATTTGCAACTTGATTGCACATTCTACCAAAAGATATAGTGAACATAAAAATATATACATGACCGTTTAAGAGGGTGCGATATGTGTAGTATTCGACAAATGATAGGTTCCTAAGAAATCGGTCGACAAATAAAGTTTTTAGAGAAATTCTACCTTAATATAAGAATAAAGACCATTTCGTTTTAATTCGATGCATTATACTTTTTCAAACATGTAATGTTTAAATATTCTCTCTTGTGTACAATATTTTGTTCAGTGAATTTTGACGGCACTTTGCTCCACAAGTTTTTGGTATCGTATGCCAAGGCAGAGCTGCTGTCAGATGACTCGTTCCTGCTTTTGGACTGAGGAAAGAAGTCTAAGGCACTAACCTTATTCATGTTTAAATGTTCATGAATAATTCGAAGGACTGTTGTTTTAGAAAGGCCTAACCTTGCTGCTATTTCTGTAACTTTAAGCCGTCGGCCTTGCATAATTTCTGCTTCTACAAGAGCGAGCGATGTTTTCAGGAGTGGGCACCTCCAAGGACCAACTTGCACGCTCTTCGCCTTCAATGCTTTCTCGAACCATTCGAAAACGTCTAACCCATTCTTTTAGGATAGAATATGAGGGGAATACTTCCCCATATACACCGTCCAATCGCTGTTTAATTTAATTTGGAGTAAGTCCTTCTTTTGTGAAGAACTTTTTAACAGCCCGACACTCCATTTTGAACAAGTCACAATCTTCTACACATAGCCTTCTTTATGCAACTGTATCTGAACAACTGAACACAGCGGGGCGAAAGTTACAGTATCAATTATTTACTTAACAGATAAGATATGACACAAGGGTTTTGTGAAGGCGTTAATCCTTATCGGCGAGGCCGGAAACTTATGGACCTATCTGGTATGAGTATAACTGCTTTTTTTGATTTGTTTATTTACGGACGCTCTTTAACGTCTCAGGTCATCAGCGTCCCATTCTATTCAGGGCGAGAAACGACCGACAAATTTTGCTCAGAGGTCTCTTTTTTCAGGATTGAGGCTCTTTTTCGTGTCGTAAATGTACGACACGGGACCCACGGCTTTACTTCCCTTCTGAAGGAAGCCATACTTAGGATTTTTACGCCCGAAAAAATCCATCGATCCTGGCCGGATTCGATCCCGAGTATGACCGAGGATTATTTCGACAAATATTCAGAAAAACCGATGCACTTCTCTTGAACGATTTGGTTGAAATTCTTTCGGGATGTCTAGTTTATTTTCCCTCATAGTTCCAACATACTTTGTTTTCACGGTCAGTAAGTCTCTCACTAATGGAATATTACTGAAAAAATTGTCAGCTAAAATATTAGGACCTTTATTGATTTATTTCTTAGTTAGGTCCTTTACAACTACACATACATGATTTATATCCCATGGTTGATCAGGTTGTCTTTCTAATTAAATTCCCATTCAATGGAAATGCATTTCTAGAATCCTAGGCCCACCAGAGTTTTATCTCTATTTTGCAGGCTTACTTTTTATGTACTGATAAAATGAGCATTTTCCTCTAAAGGTCACAAGTTGTTTATCAAGAGTCATGCGAAAGCCGAGGTTATATAGGGAAGGAAACCTTGTAATAAACAGCTCTCTAAAAATATGCCATCCATGTTGCTTATTCCACAGTACATTCAAGCTCTCCCTTCCTGAACTACATGCTTCCCTAAATAATAACCTATATAAATCTCTAATTCGTCTTCATTTCTTCTTCCCAAACTTTGGGGATATTCTCAGAATTAGAGTCGTTTCACTCTTTGTGCACTCTCTTTGCCTGTCTGTTTGTTTCCCTGACTAAAACGTAAATAATGGGGTTATTATTACATTTAGAGCATTTTTTATTAAAGTGGACGTGTCCCCTTTAGACTTAATAGAGGCTCTTTGTGCCATGCCATTGCGTTTTTTCCAGTGAAATGATCTTGCATTAAATTATCATAACTTACTGGAACATTATGCTCATCAATGACATCGACTACTCTTTCTTTCTCTTCTACTTCGACATTATCTTCCTCTTCTTCGCTGTGTGAAGTTAAATATTCGTCATCACTCTTGTCAAAAATCTCTTCGTTATTATTAACGTCTACTTAATTCGTCAACCATCTAAAGAATCTTCGTCACGGACAAACTTCTCACCGATATTTTTTATATATAAAATAAATATATAATACAAATAAAATATATTATGACTGTGACCCACTTCATTACAAATATGCTGCATTTTTGTTGAAATACCATATTTCAATATTTATATTAATGACAATGAACTGATATTTCTTCTATTTTTGTACAATTTATAATTAGTATTTAAAAAAATAGTACTCGATTAGCTTACCTGATGAAACCAGCCATTTCCTGCAGTATGTCTTCAACAATGCTCTCTAAGAATGCCCAAATGTGCAGTTTAATTGTTGGACAGCTTAGCCAACATAAACTACTACAGAAAACTTAACAAAACAGAAAGAAAATTCCTCAAGGTTCCCAAGTGACTATTGCCCATTGCCCTTCATCCTTACATTAGACATCGGTCTTGGTGGTGTAGTGGTTACCATACTTGCTTCCTACACCAAAGATCGCCAGGACCGATGGATTTTTTCGGGCATAAAAATCCTAAATATGGCTTCCTTCGGAAGGGAAGTAAAGCCATGGGTTCCGTGTCGTACATTTACGGCACGATAAAGAACCTCAAGCCTGAAAGAAGACGCCTCTGAGCAAAATTTGTTGGCCGTTTCACGCCCAGAGTTGAATGGGACGCTGATGACCTGAGATGTTAAAGAGCGTCCATAAATAAATAAATAAATAAATAAATAAATAAATAAATAAAATCTTACTTTAGACCTGAGTAATTATTTCACAAAAGAGATGCCATGAAGCATTAACATTGTACATGCAGTAACTGTGGAAATATAAATCAAAGCAGTAGCATGGAACCCCTAAAGACCCCATGTGCCCATTAGAGGTTAAAAGTGCCAAAGAGTAATTTTTATCACAATTACCTTATTTAGCTACTTATGTGAAACGAAACAAAATTCCTGTAAGCCAAAACAAGGAAAATGATAATTTCTTTTTTATTTGATTATCGCTTTATTAAACAACTGAACTACAGGCCGAGTCAAAAAATTACCTTAATTTAGCAATAAAATTTCAAAATAACGTTAAAGATTGTTTACATATAAATAACGATTATCAATACCTGGAGGAACAAGTGCGCGCGCCATCTTGGAAAATGTAACAAGATCGTAGCCCCCTTGGAAACGTGCAAGAGAGAGAAGCAGAGAACAATTATTCGTGTTTTGGTTAGTGAGGGCGAGAAGTCAACAAATATTCAATGAAGAATGAAGAGATAAATTGGAGATTGCTATATGTTACTTCAGCAGATCTAAGGAGTAGCACTAAACGTTTAGAAGCGGGGGTGTCAACTTTGAGTACGATACGGATCACGCCAGACACCACCGCTGCAGTGATACGAGACAATCGACGGTTAACAATCGTTGAATGGCTGTATAATTGGACATCAGTCATGACTGTGTTCACCACATTATCTGCAGACTCCAAAGTCTCCGGTTGGTGAGTAATAAACAGAAAGAACATCGTGTGAAACGCTGCTTTAACGTTATGAAGCCAAAAGAGAGGGTTTCCTAGAGCGTGTAGTCACTGGTGATGAATGCTATGTCCACTACTTCCAGACAGAGACCAAGCAAACAGGAAAGAGTCACGAAATTCATCATCGCCAAAAACAAAAATGTTCCGTACAGCTGTGTCAGCTGGTAAAGTGATGCTCACGCTCTTCTGGGACTCTTAAAGATCCAATCATGGAACGTGACTTGTCTAGAAGACCTAATGTTAACACTAAGTCATATTGTGATCTGCAAGAGAACCATTTGAAACCTGCAATCAGGCCAAAGCGCCGAGGTTTGTTCACAAATGTTGTACTCTTAGAGAGTGATAATGCAAGAACTCCACAGCACAAGCAACATCACAAAAAATTGATCTTCATTGTGAGTGTCTGCCACATCCTGCTATTGACAGGACCTGATACCTTCCGATTATCATGTCTTTGGATCACTTAAAGAGGCACTAAGGGGCAAGAAGTTCCGCACTGGCGACGAGGTAAGAGACGCGATGTTTACGAGTCAATCACAAGAATGTTTTTTCTCGTGGAATCCAGGCATTTGTGAAACACTTGAACACATGCATTGAGCTTGCTGGAGACTATATAGAAGTGTTTTGACTCCCAATGATGCACTCTATGAATAAAAAAGTATATTAAGATTACTTTTTTGAATCAGTCTATATATAAAAGTAATAATAATCACATTTAAACAAAAATATTTTAATTTGTATTTTAGTAGAAGAATAATTCATGTGTATAGGTTCGTATATAGTATTATAGATAGTTTAATTAGCAATTAGTATCATATTTTTAATGTTTATATATATAGTAATAATAAAAGTAAATAAGGATAAAACACTGAGAAAAAGTCACACTTGAAATTGCTATATTTCGAACTGCTGCGAGTTCTTCAATGGCAAGAAGCTAGAAGCTCTCTAGCTTCTTGCAATTTCAAGTGTGACTTTTTCTCAGTGTTTTATCCTTATCTACTTTTATTATTACTGTTAATGTGTTACATTGTTAATAGTGTTACTTTATTTTTATTTTTCATTTATATATATATATATATATATATATATATATATATACACACTAATCGTCCTTTAAAGAATTTGAGCAGTCTGTATAAATGTAACTTTTCCATTACATTATCCAAATAATATTTTTGTGCACTGGTAGCATTTCACTTGGCTTTATTACCAATTTATCATGGCGTAAAGAATGCTGTACCTCATTGTTTGACCACACATCGTCAAGGAGTATATAGTATATAGTTTTCGGGCATAGACAACAACAATAAATGCATCTAGGGTTAGAGACTATCTTTCCTCTTGCAACTGTCTTCTAGCTTCTGTTTCTGTGTGACGAAACCTCGTTTTGCCAATAGGTAAAAGCCAAATGGTGCAAGTATTTCCTTTTTCATAAGCTGTAGATCTCAGTTTTTTTTCACTGTGAACCTACCTGCTTAATTGACTACACCGCCACGGGTGACCGAGGTCGTTCAAGCGCGAACTCGTGAGCGGGAGGTCTGCGGTTCGAATCCCGCCAGCACCGTCCTCCCTGACTGAGGTTTTTTCCAGGTTTTTCTCAGTCCTTATAAATGGCAAATGCCGAAAAGGTACCGTAAACTTAGGCCTGAAACGCTTCCTTCCTTAAAAATAAATCCTTTCCCTTTAAATCCTTAATATCATTTCATTTCATGTGTCATCAGTGTCCACCGCCTGTGGTGCCTCAGTAGTAAAAATGGGCGTTAAACACTATTAAAAAATTGACTACTTCTCGTTCACATGTTACATCCCTATCGTATTGTAGAAGGACAGCTACTGTAAACATGTCCACGCCCATTTCCAGCTACTATGCTGAAGCTAAAGGTTATAGACCAATAAGTCTCTACTAATTTTTATACTATGAAAATTGGAGAGATATCAGTAACATTTCGAAAAAGTATCTCTATAAAAGAACTCTCCCATCGGAACCAAAATGTTTACCGGACAGTCTTCATCAGGAATAGAAGACTCCTTGGAGAAAAACGAGATTGAGCTATCGGTCCTGGTGGTGTAGTGGTAGCCATATTTGCCTTCTAAACCCAAGATCCCGGGTTCGATCCCGGCCAGGACCAATGGATTTTTTCGGGCGTAAAAATCCTAAGCTTGGCTTCCTTCGGAAGGAAAGTAAAGCCGTGGGTCCCGTGTGGCACATTTACTGCAGGCTAAAGAGCCTCAAGCCTGAAAGAAGAGGTCTCTGAGCAAAATTTGTCGGCCGTTTCACGCCCTGAATTGACTGGGACACTGATGACCTGAGGTGTTAATGAATGTCCCTAAATAAACCAAATAGAAAAAGACATATTGAGCTTTGTGCTTTTCCCTATATACTGCGTGCTTTCAACAATATAATGTATGAATATATAATTTATGCGGTATTGACCACACTATTAATAGATGGATCGATTCAACGGTGAGGAGCCGATGAATTCAAGTAAAATTAATGTGTGAGACGCTGGAGGTGGAAGTCATCATAGAATATTCTCAGGGGTTTTAATCACCACTCCTTTAGAGTATTGTGATAGACAATTTCCTTGTAAAACTGAATTTTGTAGACACTATGCAGGGGTTTAAGAGTTTATGAATTGAAGGCTGTGCAGAAGTGATGTATTAGGGAACCACCAGCTGTTAATCGTAGTAAATTTATTGTTACATTCATCATTAATAAATATTTAGGGAGCCACGGCAAACTATAACTTGAGAGTGCGCGAAGTATCTGAGAGTATCCGTAGACCAGAGACCGAGTTGAAACGTTCACCTTTGTAACATTATACACAGAATAAGTTGGCCACTTCTGGTAAGCAGAAGTGTGCTTGAACTTAAATGGGATCTCATATCACTTGTGCTTGACTGTGTGTTGCTGCTGTTCCCACCTCAAATAATGTGGGAACAAAATAACTGCGTATAATAGACTTGCAGGTATATTTCCCCGCACTGGACATTTTGCTAGGATTTCTTCCCAAGCAGAGGCTAGAGTTGTAGCCTATAGAATTAAAACTGTGATTAGACTAGCCCACCAGGACCGACTGATCGAAAGTGTGAATTTAAAAATAAGAACAATTACATACTGGTTAAGGATAATGTGGTGGGGTCAAGCTTTTCTTCGAGTAGTCTGTCTAAGGGAGCAAATAAGGGAAGGGTGGGATACGGGATGGGCATCAAAAATAAGGAAAGGCTTAGACAAAATTGGACTATTGTATATTTGGTTAAGGGGAGAGGACATAACTCGAAATAGTTGGAAAATAATTAACAGACGTTTGCGAGATACAGATAGACAAAATATTTTGTCTCAATGCGCAGAAAAAGTATCGCTTAACCTGCAGGCTCAAATACATCCGGTGTGGGGAAGGGGACATTATTTAGACATCTGTGATAGAGAAGAAAGAAGTGGTCTCGCATGATTCAGATTAGGGGCTTGAAAAGGAAACAAAGCAGTTAACGCTCTAGGGGAAAGAATTTGTCCACTATGCGGAGAAAGCGAAACCTGGAGGCATGTTTTGGCAGAATGCAGGGAAACGGAGATTTTAAGAAATGAGCATTTATCACCGCAATTTTTGAATTCCAATAGAACTTTGAACATTTGCCGGGTAGTGTTGGTGCATGCGAGATACACAATTTGAGAATATTTCTAGAGAAGACCCGACAATGCAGGTTAATGAAGAGGGGGGAGTTAAGAGACGGGGTGTGAGTAAATGGGAGGGGACTCAAGAGTAAGGGTTCCATTTATGTTTATGTATTTATCTATAAAATTATCAATAGAAAATGTAAATACATCTAAGTATTTGTATGTATGCATGTATATTTGTATGTATGTATGTATGTATGTATGTATGTATGTATGTATGTATGTATGTATGTATGTATGTATGTATGTGTATGACCCTTTTGATTGCTATAAGGACGACATTAGCATGTATGGCCATAAGGCCCATGCGGCAGTTATGTTTATTTAAATGTATTCTAAAACCTACAATCCAACGTCCATTACTACTACTAAAACTGTGAGGGTCATTGGTAAGAAAGCCATCGCAAATATGGACACTTCAATAATAATATTACCTAGCATAGAATCTTACATAACATCTGGTTAATATCTACAAAGCACAATTTCACACAATTTTCCAGAATCAGAATTGGAGAACTATCTGACTAATTCTTTGCCTTCTCCCAGGAGAAAATTCATATGCTCTACCCAAAGGCTGCTCAGCAACTGAAGCTTATGGATGATCTCTAAATCTATTCCATAAGTGTTGGCAACATTGTTACAGATTTTCATGCAGAAATCTGACCTTCTTAGCTTCTCTGAGAAGAGAAATTGTGTCAAGCAACCCATAATAATTCTGACAGGCAATAAAGCCATGCTAAGAGCACTTAAATCTTATCCACTCAATTCTAGACTTGTCCAATCATTAATCTTTATACAAAGAATTAATTGCAAACTTCTTTGGTATCTGGACATCAAGACAAAGAAGGTAATGAGATGACAGAAAAGCTGCATAAAGAAGGAACTAATGCGTCCTAATAGAACCAGACCTTTCTGTAGCATTAGTAAGGTAACCGCAAGAATCGCAGTATATCGTACTAAGAAAGAAAATAAAATAAAGTGGAAAATCTTTCGGGTCAAGAACTTGGTAAAGTTCTTTTTAAAATGTCCGATAGCACGCTGGCTAATGGCCTATGGAGTAGGGGCAAAAATAGACTGCAGAAGCTATTGTAATGATTAAATCTGAAAAGACAAAGAACATCTCTGCTTGTTTTATTTACGGACCCTCTTTAACATCTCAGGTCATCAGTGTCCCATTCAATTCCGGGCGTGAAACGGCCGATAAATTTTGCTCAGACGCCTCTTCTTTCAGGCTTGAGGTGCCATAAATCTACGACATAGGAAGAATCTGGCTGGAATTGAACCCATGATCGTCTCTATTAGGATACAGTCCTTTTAGAGATGTAATTTCTGAGCTTGCAGGGTAGATATTGAAGGTCACCAAAGCGTTAGATCTGAAATTATAAAATTAGGATTAAAGGAGGGGGGGGAATCAAACAACCAATCAATACTTCATAATCATGGCTTGTTGATGGTAGTATGGTTGCTTCATGATTTTAACATAGTTAAAACAATTCACTTCTTATTATTAAAGCATAATAGTATAAACCTATAAACAATTAACTTTATTATACTTAAATAGTACTGTGAGGGAATAAATTTAATGAACAATTGGGTTAGTATTAGTTAAAGTTATGTTTATACTAATTGGCACTGTTTTAGTTACATGTGATTTCATATTCAGAAATGAACTATCGCTGCTATCAGCTGAACAGTCACATGCAGAATAGTCTGAAATAGAATGACTTTATATGAGCATATTTCTTCATTATTTATATATGAACCTTTTCAAAATTATTAAAATTAATCCCCAATTTAAATTTACATTGTTTTGTGAAGAGCACTTCTGAACCATAATGGACTGATGATGCTATACTAGAAGATACGTGTACATATTTTCATTAATACAATTCCTTTTATGATAAGAGTTAAAAGTTATTACTAATATACTATGAGTGCCAAAAAATGTATACACACTTTCACAGTAGATATTTATTTAATACATTTCAAAGTGTAATCGAAAAACAACAGTAATGTAGTATGATGTTCTGTAAACAGATGTGACACACATACATTGTGATAGGTTGCTACGTGACAGGTATATCAACATGAACAAATGAAACCAAGATTATAGTATGATGTTCTGTAAACAGATGAAATTCACATTACGTTATGCTAGCGTTGTTACAACAAAATGGAGCCAAGATTATCGTTTGAACAGCGGAAAGCAATTTTGAAGTGTGATATTGGAAAACCGAGAATGTTGTTGAAGTTCAAAGGCAATGGAGGCGTGTGTACAGAACAGAATCGTTCTCCGAATCTAACTCCGTTGGACTTCTACCTATAGGGAACTTTTAAGGATATTGAATACCGTAGAAAACCAGCTACACTGACAGCACTTCGGGAAGAAATTGAAACTGCATGTGTTACAATCGCTGAGGACACTTTCGCAAACGTTACTCAATCAGTAGTTCAACGTACTCAGGAGTTTACCGACGCCGATGGTGGGCATTTTGAGCAACTGATGTAACTGTAAAAGTCTAAGATGAGTAGTGTTCATCATTTTCTGTTTGTGTGAATTCAGTTTTGTTATGTTAACACAGTTTTTTCTTTGATTGAAGGTGTGTACATTTTTTGGCACCCTCTGTATAAGTGCATAATACATGGGTCTCTAAAATTGTTTTCGTGCATGATTGTCCCAGAGATATGTAATATTTTATGGCAATTAAATGGAGAGATAAAAGTACAAGTTCTGTACTTCTGTAAATTAAAACATTTAAACTGATATACTCAATATGTCATATATTACGTTCTGTAATGTATTTTGATACATAAATTATTTAATGCAGTGGGATTCTTTACATAGCTTTTTTCATAATTTGATTTATATTTTTGTAGTATTCTGAATCTAAAGAATTGGAAATAAACAAATGCCTTATGTGATAAGTTAACAGGGTAGCAAAGGGTGATAGAAATCCCGTGTGAGAGAATTTGCGAGTGTGAAGCATAGGGATTAGGTCTGAGGCTTACCAGCTCCACATTGTAATGTTGTCCGCGTAGAATCAAAGAAGAAATTAGCACAACAAAAAGTTAAGGTTTTGAGGTACTACTCGAGTGTACGCGCCCACCCGGGAACCGTGCCGGCTTGTTTTATTGATTGTCACCCGGGCTGGAGTCTACATATTGCAGCACGGATAGTAGAGGGCGCCGGGCCGGGCCCGTCGTTGTGCGCTTGTGCACATATCCCGGTGGCCGCAGCCTCGCCTCCTAGCCGTTACTAACCAGTAGGGGGCCCGTCAGCCTCGTACCTCCGCGACTCGCTTTATCCGACGACCGCTATGACATAGTACCGGAATCGTTGCGCGACGTAATCCGGCGGGAAAACGCCATTCTCGGCTTCAGTTATGCGAGTAAAACATTGCCTGCCTAGGAATCCTCTCCACAAAGTCACCATTATCGGATTAGAGGATAAATTTTGTCTTTCTTTTCCAAAATTGGCAAATCTTTAATGCGCTTACTAAAAATATAAGAAGAAAATTAATAAATACAACGCCCGCACCTTTTTACCATCAGGGATAAAAAAAAATGTGGCAGGCACTTAGCGGAAGCCTCCTTGGCACTCCAGAAGAAAATCGTTGCTATTTCCAGAAATAGCCAGAAACATTTTTTTTGCCTAATGGAAGCAAGACATAAGTAGCTCAGGTGTTAAAAAGAAAGAGTATCATTGTCACAGTGTTTGCCTAGTAGCAGTTTTTTTGTTAGTGTCCAAGAAAATATTGTGCAGTAGTTTTGACAGAGGTGTTGCATTCAGTGTTTCGACGCGGGAAGAACTGCTTCTATCTTTGTCGCCCTCTTTGAGAGATGGAAGTGTGAAGACGACACCGGGTGGCGGAGGGGACGCAAGGCTAGCTAGCTCTGAGTGTCGGCGAGCCACTCAAGGTGTGTATTATGTGTGGTCGTCAAGTGGGGCGCCCGTCTCTCTAAAAGCTATCTGGTAAAAGATCGTGTGAGCATTTCTGCACGTATTGTCACCAGCTGTAATTGATATAGTATTGAACAAAACAATTTTAAGTGTTAACGCAGTTAATTTCTTCTTTGATTTTACACGGACAACACGAAGCTGGTAAGCCATCCGTATATCGTCACCACAGGGCTAACCGCTAAGATTCACACTCAAAATCTCTCTACATTGCGTTCAGTTTCATTTTAAATCATCTAAAACTGGGAATTTTAAAATAAAATTTAACCATAAATGAGGCTTTGAATTTGAAACCGCCTATGTTAAGGGGATTACATTAATTAAAATATTACAATTAAAACTTTTTGAATAATGATAAAGATTGCAAAACTATAATATTACAATATTAATATTTAACAACGATTTTATTAAATTTTTTGTTGTATTTTAAGACATTTAATCAAAATTTAACATGAGTTACACTTGTTAAGTGTCATACTGAAGGGTTTTGAAAATTCTCTCTAACTTTTTGTTTAAAATCAGTCGTATAAAAACTTTAGGTGTAACTACAATTTAGAATATAACCCGTTTTGTTGGCTCGGTGATATTCTTAATTATAACAGAATGAAGCACATTGTAACTTAAAAAGATTATTGACAAAATTTAGCGTCAAGAACATTTTGGAAAATGTTATTCACTTACGGAAAAATACAACGCCTACTTTCCATTGCCCCCCCCCCCTTTCTGATTGGTGTTTAACGCCCGTTTTTACTACTGAGACACCACAGGCGGTGGACACTGATGATGCATTAAATGAAATGATAAATTGGGAAAGGATTTTTTTTTAAGGAAGGAAACGTTCCAGGCCTAAGTTTATGGTACCGCCCCGGCATTTGCCATTTATGAGGACTGAGAAAAAACTGAAAAAACCTCATTCAGGAAGGACGGTCCTGGCGGGATTCGAACCCCAGACCTCCCGCCCACGCGTCCGCGCCTTAATGACCTCGGCCACCAGTGGCGGTTTTTCATTGCCTTAATACTCCCTCTTAATATAAATATTCTAAAATATATATTTTATTTTAATTTATTTAAAATGGATGTATTTTATGTTTAAATTGTAAAGTTTTTTTTATTTATTTGCTTGTTTAACTTAAATTTATTTACCTGTTATTCTTTTTTGTAGTTTTTTTTAAAATCACAGCCTTAAATATAATAATACAATCCCTTTCATCTATATCTTGAGAGAACCGTAATCATAATGTTTTTTTTTATTTATTTATTTATGGACGCTCTTTAACATCTCAGGTCATCATTGTCTCATTCAATTCAGGGGGTGAAACGGCCGACAAATTTTGCTCAGAGACCTCTTCTTTCAGGATTGAGGTTCTTCTTCGTGCCGTAAATGTCGAAATGGACCCACGGCTTTACTTCCCTTTCGAAGGAAGTCATACTTAGAATTTACGTCCGTAAAAATCCACCCTGGCCGAGTTCGAACCCACGATCTTCGGTTTAGGAGGCAATTATGGTAACCACTACATTACCGGGACCGACATAATAATCATAATGTGACATTTATACGAACTACAGTATAAAAATAAAACAGGAATTGTTGCAGTTAAGCACATAGTTTGTAACTTTATGGATGAATAGCATGGCGAAGTCAAGTGCCAAAGAAGTATCAGCACTTTGTTCCTCTTTCTTAGCTCCGGACTTCAAATTTTTTTCTATAAAACATTTCAAATTAAATTAACACAAGTTTTTTACGTCGTAATGCAATTCTGAAACTATTATATTTTCTGAAGATCTGTACTCGCTTTACATTATTTGGAAATATTTTTTCCGTTTTAAATACAGAAGATTGGGGTGGAACTACTGCAAGCGTTTTCCTAGAGGGTGTCGTAATCGCTTTATCTAAATGTGAATTTGCAATTCCTCCTTAACACTTTACTAGCATGAAATGGTGTCCATAGTCTATGCAAGAGGACATGTTCTGCAATTTTTATCTGCATAGAATATATTTTGTGAGAATAAGCCATTACTCACATTAAACATATTGCGTGCGACAGGTGGTCAATTTCGCTTTGCATATGCATGCAATTAATACATTTGTAACTTTGTGTTGAGTTCAACTAGCGGCCATAATATCACAAATGCAGTATTTTCTACGTTCTTTCTACCTATATAAAAGCTACCGAGCTTGTTTTACCTATATGTATCTTTGGAGAGAGATTTAAAGAATATACACTCATGCGCAGGGCACTCTCGAACGGTTGCAATAAGGAGCATATAGGAACATATCAATACGATATCAATTCTTGTTTTGTGTCAGTAAAACACACACACACACACAAAAAAAAACGAAAAACAGAGAAAATAGTGATGGTAAGACAAACTGCATAAAAATACAATAGAAATCAAAACAAACATAACAGCATTATGCTAACTTTAAAGAGAACTTTTGAAGTGAATTAAAGCCAAACATTTTAACCCTTGTAAAGTCCTTGCCTTAAAATATAAATAACTTTTTCATTCACGATAAGAGGAGTTCACGTGAATTGTCAATTATATCATGCATGCTGAAAATACGGAATAACATCCAGGTAAAGTTCCTTGTAAGTATAAGGTTTTTTGCGTTCAGTGACTAGTAATTTACACCTCTACGGGTGGCAGAGGTAGTTAAGGCGCGGATTCGTGAGCGGGAGGTCTGTGGTTCGAATCCCGCCAGTACCGTCCTCCATTATTGAGATTTTTAAAGGCTTTCGTCAGTCCTCATAACTGGCAAATACCGGGTAGGTATCCTAAACTTAGCCTGGAACGTTTCCTTCCTTTAAAAAAATTCCTTCCCAATATATCATTTCGCGTATCATCAGTGTTCACAGCCTGTGGTGTCTCAGCAGTAAAAACGGGCGTTAAACACCACTCAAAAAAAAAAAAAAAAAAGAACTAGTAATTTACAATAGAAATTTCAGTACTGGGCTATTGCTGCTTAAAATCATAGACTTTTATTTATCTCTATCTGTGCACTTTGGCATACCTTCTTCTATCATAGAAGTACAAGTATATAGATGTAGTCTTATTTACTTTATCTACATTTGAAGCAGTTAGACTTGTTCTTTTAACTGAAACTTCCTTTCAAATTCTAGGAAGTGCTTAAATCCTCGCATTAAACTTGTGTAGGGTAAAATGCTTCCATAAGTTAAACGCACACAGTGCTTTTTGGAGTTATAGGAAAGTGTATCTTTATTACAAATTTAAAATGTGATTGAATAAAATAAAATTTCATTGCTTAATAAACCTTAACGTTTGAAGAATGTTTTAGTTTTTATGCAGGAATAAAATCTGCCAATTGTACAGGATTAAGAGACAGCGTTAATCATCCCGTAGTTGCTTTTCTGAGCTTTAGATCTCAACCTCTCTAATGCATATCGATCAAGGGACGAAGTAAGCCTGTGAATTAGTCCGCCCGCTTTGCAGATGTGTAACAGCAGTTACCATACATACCTCGAAAAGGGAGGACTGTTGTTGCTGGGGCAGGAAGTAAACCAAGATTTTTCTAAGGTTTCCTAAAAGGCTGCTTTGTGTGTAAATGAATATTAATTCGTCGACTGATTTTATAGATGGTTTCAGACATTCACGAACATAAGCGGGGGAACTTTATTGAAATTACTGAGATATAGAAACACCTTATATTTACCTCCTACCAAAGAAGTGTCTTAATATCTCCAATATAATCGAGCTTTTATTGATTAGAAAATTATGAAAATTTACATTATCATACAGATAAACTTTTAGTGTAACGCGAAAAAGAAAAACTTATTTCAATATATATATTTGTGTAGTTTGCTTCTAAGCAATATATTGATAGATGTACGAGTATATTTAAAAATATATCTCATTATTCAGTAAACTTTTGTGAAACAGTTTTCCTTATTACTTGTATATTTTTCTAAGTATAAAAATAACTCGCTTTAATTAAGGGAGTACATTATTTTCAAATACTATGTTAAACAATTGTGCGACACTTGACGGTAATGTATATATATATATAAAGATTTTTTAATTCATTAAAATACAACTTACTGATAAATTTCCTGCTTCAATTTAAAGTATTTATTAATTATACCAAATAAAAAAATTCAGTTAAACTTATTTTTCTGTTCATGAAATAAGTATACCCAAGGTTACAACAACGATACTGCATAAATATTTGATCTTTTAATTCAAGCTGAAATATTCTAAATCTGTATCAATCAGTTTCTGTGACTTTTTATTTTCTCTGACGCGCTTCCGATTTCATAAATTGCAATTGTTAAGCTGAACCGCACGTCAATGTCCCCTTTTTTAGATAACAATTCTGCAATTATAAAAGCACATTACTCTGTTCTTTATCTCCACTTGTTTTAAGTAGACAAACAAATTTATTTTTGGGGATATGTTTCCATTTGTAAATATCAAACTACTTCACTGGTGCTGAAACCATATAGGTTTAATTCCTACCATGAGATAATTTATAAGTTCTTCTCCAGTTCTAATCCAACTTGCGCAGTTAGTTGGTCATTTGAAGCAACTGAACTCAAGCAAAACACTTTGGGGAATATTTAAATTTAAAATATTTATTAATATAGTGCAGTATAGGCTGAAATTCAGGATGTACTTAGAGTTTGAAATGATTGAAAACAAATGATTTATCTTTTTATGATTGGTCGAGAGACACGTCAGATATGGGCTAATTATAGGCCTCAATTGGAGCTTCAGAGGTATTAGAGAATAATCAGAAAACTTTCGCCTTGATAGTTGTAAAAAAGAGGTCTCATGTTTCTAATCGAGACGTTCAATGGATAAATAATTTAACACCTGAAGTGACCAAAAATTCCACTCTCAGTGTGGGATGATACATTGTCATGGTGAAGGCGGATTTGGCATTCAGATTTTTCTATACGTTCTTTTCTAAGAAATTCCATGCCATTAACCATAGGAAGTGGTACCGTGTTATTTTTTCGTTGTGTTTAGCGCCGTTTTTAGTACTGAGGCACTACAGGCGGTGGACACTGGTGATACATGAAATGAAATGATATATTGGGAAATGATTTTTTTAAGGAAGGAAACGTTGCAGGCCCAAGTTAAGGGTACCTCCCCGACATTTGCCATTTCTGAGGACTGAGGAAAATTTGGGAAAAGCCCCAGCCAGGTAGGACGTCCTGGTGGGATTCGAACCCCAGACCTCCCGCTCACGAGTCCGCGCCTTAACGACCTCAACCACCCACACTAATGGCGCACCAGCGATAACCGATGAGTGAAAGGCTTTATTTCAATTTTCCTCACATTAGATCCACATTTTTTTTTTTTTTATTTTTTTACATTGGGAAGCTTTGATGGCAAAAACCATTCCTTCTGCCCTAAGGAATATAATGAACTCAGTCGTTGAAATGGTTAATTACATTAAAAGCTAAACTCTAATAACTATGCTTCTCAAACTCATGTGTCAGGAAACAGAAGCAATTCATGATCTCGTCCTTCACACCAAAATTTGCTGGCTCTTAAGAGGAAATGCACCCTTCAAGTTTTAACTTGCACTTAAAAATGAATTATTGGAAATATTTGCTACAGAAAAGCCTTTGTAAGCGACAAAACATGACATTCCAAATTTGGATATCTACCTGATATTTCTGGACATTGAATGTTCTTAATACGGTATGGCTCCCGCCCAGTTAAATAAGCATCACATAACCCATGGACCAGGAGGTTATTTACACATTAAAGTTCCATTATAGGCGATTATTGATGGACTATAAGAGATGACATTGACAAAAGAATGAGGGAACCATTTTTGCCAGAGCTTTGACTTTTTCGTACTTATGTTCATCTAGGTCGATTGCCTTTATTTTCTGGATTATAAATAGTAAGTGCATGTCACACGGTCTAGATTAATTTTTTTTAAATATTTTCTTGTACAAATCAGCACGAGTTTATTGCTCACCTTCTCTCAAATTACCAACCAAAATGATAAGGGTTATGTACTGCAATCATACCTTTTTCCAAAGATGTCCGCATCTCTGCGTAATGATTCGAGTATCTTCTTTAATCATTTGACGCAGAGATTTTTCTATCATTGGTAACAGGTTGTCACAGGCGGAAATAGTCGCTGATATACACAAATAGGAGGGTAGGTCCATAAGTTTCCGGCCTCGCCGATAAGGATTACCGCCTTCACAAAATCCTTATCTGGTGTCATACCTTATCTGTTAAGTAAATAATTTCAGCTGTAACTTCTGATCCGCTGTATTCAGTTGTTCAGATATAGTTGCATAAAGAAGGCTATGTGTAGAAGATTGTGACATGTTCAAAATGGAGTTTCGAACTCCATTAAGTTCTTCACAAAAAAAGGACTTACTCCAAGTGAAATTAAACAGCGATTGAACGTGTATATGGGGAAGCATCCCCTCATATTCTACCGTAAAAGAATGGACCAAACTTTTTCGAATGGGTCGAGAAAGCATTGAAGACGAAGAGCGCGCAGGTCGGCGCTTGGAGGTGCTCACTCCTGAAAACATCGCTCGCTCTTGTGGAAGCAGAAATTATTGAAGACCGGTGGCTTAAAGTTACAGAAATAGCAGCAAGGTTGAGTCTTACTAAAACAACAGTCCTTCGAATCATTCATGAACTTTTTAAACATGAATACGGTTAGTGCAAGACTTCTTTCCTCAGTCCAAAAGCAGCAACGAGTCGCCTGTTGTCAGGCATTTTTGGAGCTCTGCTCGTAGCAACGAGAGAGAGAAGTTCTGTAAACCATTGTTACAGGAGATGAAACTATGGTTCTCTACTATGATCCCTTGTCTAAAAGAGAATCAGTGGAATGGCGTAAACCTGGCGAAGCATCGCCTCTAAAGGCTAAGGTCACTCAGTCAACCAAGAAGATTATGATCACAATCTTTTGAGACTGTGAAGGAATACTCATCATTGGCTTCAAGGAGAGGAACAGCACAGTAAATGGAGAGTACTATGCTGGCTTACTGCACAGACTACGTGCCTCCATCAAAGAGAAAAGGCGAGGAAAGCTGAGTGGTGAGTGCGCCTTCTTCAATACAACGCGCCTGAGCACACAGATCTTGTTACAAAGGAAGCTGTGAAGAAATGTGGCTTCAAGGGGAACACCATCCACCCTACAGTCTAGATATAGTTCCCAGTGACTATTTTCACTTCTCAAAACTCAAGAAGGACTTTGGAGGAAAGAAATTTAAGTGTGACGAGGAAGCGATGGATGCTTTTTATGCCGTTTTTGCAAACAATACATCTGACTATTTTGGGGAGGGGGTTGAAATGTTAATTCAAAGATGTGAGAAGTGTATTGCAATAAAGGGTAACTACATTGAAAAGTGAAATATAGTTTTTGTCTTTATCATACCTAGAAAATGGTTAGGTCGGAAACTTATGAACCTACCCTCGTATGTCTCCAAATCAGTAATAGTCACTGAATTCCAGAAACCAAGTTACACAGTTCTTGCTGGTGATGCTTGATCGGGAAAAACGTTTTAAAGTTGTTAGAATGCTTTGAATGTATTGTTTTAGTGTCGATAAAAATTTAAAATCACAAGTGTTATCTACATATATCCATTGATGTGATATATTGCAAATTCAAAAAAAAAAAAAAAAAAAAATGCAGATAAAGTAAAAAAAAGGGTAAACTAAAGATAACTATGAAATTTTATTGCATTGATAAATAATAGAATTTATTACAATACATATCAGTCTGCACAACTTTCAGCGTGAACAATGTATAGTTAAAAGGTGTTGTCTATTTGGCTTGTCTCATTATTTCTAGTTTAATTTTTTTGTTAACCATTTGCAAGATCCGAACTATGGGACGGCAGCGCAGACTTTTTACCTAATATTTGTATTGTCTGCATAATGCAAGCATTGTCATGCAGGAAGCGGCCAGAATTCCTCCTTTTTTCTCTTGTTACGAATGGATTAAGACTTTAGTAGCATTTCACATTCGCTGTCCATTATACTGTGAGGGAATCTATATGAAAACCACCTCACATATCTCTTAAAAATTACCAAATGCGCAGGAAATGTGTCTTCGCGTTCTAGGAGAGGTGACACCTTGCGTTGTATATATGGTGTGAATAGAGTGTAAAAATTTCCATATTTTCATACATTACGCCAACAACGGGCAAACAATGCGCCTTCGTTTGTTTTTGTTCTGCCGGTAACAGCCGTAGAACCCAACATGTACATAACTTAATTTTTTTTTATGTTTTATTTATTGTCGTTTTGACTGCATTTATCTTCTCGCGAGATGTGAATTCTGTAATCATAAATTTATAGTTGTGAATGGAATGAAATAAAATGAATTAACGATGACGCAAATGAATTCGGAGTTCTTGGCACCTTAAAGCTGTTTTACCTTCTCAGAGTAAGAAAAAGCTCCGGAAAAAAAAAAAACTGACGAGACAGTTTTACCAGACCAGGAATCGATTCCAGGTCATCCGAATCAATAGTCACAAATGCGCTATCCCTAGACCACGAAGGCGTTCTTACAATATTAAGGTGACCTTTAACGACTGAATTATAATTTTACTACACTAGTGACGCGCCAATTACTAGGTACTAATGACGCCTTCGGATTATCTCAGGCGTCATTTTTACTTAGTTTTAATTTTGTACCTACTAAAAAGTTGGCAAATGTTTAAAAAGTGTAAGATTTTACCTGCTAAGGAATGCTTTTATTTATGTATTAGTCATTAGAATTGCTTAATAACGTAAAGTAAATGTTATGCGACTTTAAAGTGATGATACCAGAGAAAGCTAAACTTGTATGTAGTCTTCTGTGTTATTGCCATATTTTTCTTAGCATTGATCTCCACTAAGTGCTAAGGCTAAGCGCTCGAGAAAGCCGGAGGCAACCATCACTTACAAACCCCTTCAAAGGTGCAATGTCGTAGATTTTTCCTTGCTGATATGCCACTTTCTCCAGCTTTCATTAAGTTTAAATTCAGACTACATGGTGGCCACAAATCAGGGGATGTTATGTATAACAGTTAGTTGGAGCTAAACCATTTCTTCTGAAGCTCGGTGTTTTGTCCTCCGTCTTGCATGAATACATTTTTAGTGTATAACGGCAATTTATAGATCGGTTTTCACAGTAGCTTCAAGTCTGTAGATTTTCAACTTGTAAAATGGACATTCCGCCAGCTGATAGAAAACGTCATTTTCAAAGAGAAATTAATTTCCAATTTTATTTTAATTTGTGGAACATTAAATCGCTAACAAACTAAGGGAATATAATTTTGAAATTTTAGTGGAGGTAACAGTGAAACCTGCGCTTTCTATAATGTTCGACTCTTTAAGTTTTATAAACTGTTCTCATTTCGCTTCTAGATGTTTATATTACACTAATGACAATTTAAGACCCTGTGTAAAAAGGTATGACTATTTTTAGAAAGGAAAACTACTAATTTCTTTTTAAAATTAGATATTTACATATTTATATGAGGGTTGTAAATATGTAGTGCCAAATATTCGTAACATTGCACGGTAACAGTAAAGCATTTTCGTTACTAGCAAATGAATGAATGAATAGTGTTTAACACCCGTTTTTTCTACAGAGGCACCATAGGCGATGGATGATACCCAAGATGAAATGATATATTGGGAAAGGATTTTTTTTAAGGAAGGAAACGTTCTAGGCCTCAGTTTAGGATACCTCCCCGGCATTTGCCATTTATGAGGACCGAGGAAAATCTGGAAAAAATCCCAGTCAGGGAGACGGTCCTGGCGGGATTCGAACCCCAGATCTCCCGCTCACGAGTCGGCGCCTTAATGACCTCGGCCACTTGTGGCGGTATCGTTACTAGCATTATAGCAGCAGTAGTAATGGACGTTTTATTGTATCAGTTGTAGAATGCATTCAAATACATTCAACTGTAGCATGGGCCTTACCGCCGTACTTGTTAATATCGTCTTTATAAAAATAAAAATGGCCATACATACATACATACATACATACATACATACATACATACATACATACATACATACATACATATATACATACATACAAATCTACATGCAGACTTACAAATATACAAATACATCAATATATTTACTTTTTCTATTAATAATTTCGTAAATAAAGACATAAACACGAATGAAATCCTTACTCTTGAGCCCCCTTCCATTTACTCACAACCTCTCTCCAACTCCCCCCTCTTCATTATGGCCACTAACCTTCTTTGTCGGGTCTTCTCTAGAAATATTCCCAAATTGTGTATTTCGCATGCACCAACACTTCCCGGCAAACGTTCAACTTTCTATTGGCATTCAAAAATTGCGGTGGTAAGTGCTCATTTTTTAAAATCTCCGTTTCCCTACGTTTTCTGAACACACTAGGCAATCATGTTATATGCAAAGACTTTAAACAATTCTTAATTATTTAATTATTTTACAATATAGAAAACTGCTTTAACAATTTAACAGGCTGGGCTGTAGCACTTGCCATGTGTACATGGTGTTTAATTTTAGCTGCAGCCTGGTCGGTCCTGGTAGTGTAGTGGTTACCATACTTGCCTCCTTGTTCGAACCCGGCCAGGACCGATGGATTTTTTCGGGCATAAAAATCCTAAGTATGGCTTCCTTCGGAAGGGAAGTAAAGTCGTGGGTCCCGTGTCGTACATTTACGGCACGATAAAGAACCTCAAGCCTGAAAGAGAGGCCTCTGAGCAAAATTTGTCGGCCGTTTCACGCCCTGAGTTGAATGGGACGCTGATGACCTGAGATGCTAAAGAGCGTCTATAAATAAATCAATCAAAAAAAAAAGTAGCTGCAGCACTTGTCACATATTATGTTGTATTTAATTACTAGCATTGAAAGAGATAAAGCACATCTTGCACCCTTTAACGAATCCTATGCCATGATGTCATAAGGGTCTATGGAAAGCACGAAACAGTGGTGACTACCCATATCAGACAATGGCACGTTGGCTATGTGTGATATTGTAAAGGATGGGTCACGCATATGTCGCCCTGATTCTGCAGCACACTACGCGGATTCAATTTTTGCTGGAGGTGGAGCGAGCTATCTTTAGAAGCATGAATAACCTATCCGAGAGTTGCGCATATTGAAAGATTTGCTTAGGTATCGCAAAATAGTATTCCGTTGGATTCCTCATTACCTTACTATAAGCTACGCCCTTGCAGGTGTCCATTAGACAAGTTACACCAGAGAAAGACGGGCTTTATAGACACGTTTATATCAATTGAAAAAGGCTGAGGTCAATTGAACAGTCCAGTAAATGGCGGTATCCATAACCTTCCATCCCACCAAAAAATTACATAAATAACCCAGGAATGCGAAAGTAAAGACTACGATAATTGCAAAGGACATCCAAAGTGTGATAGCCATGCAGTTTAGCAGGATCAGACAATGTCACATATTATCACGGTTTGTGCAACTTCGTCTTAGTCGCGGCTTTTCTTCATACTTATGTGTTCTTGTCTTACATGATAATGCTCAGTGCCATGCTGTTACCTCTATAAGAGATTTATTGGTACAGTGGGGGGTGAAAAAATATCCCCTTTATTTACCAGATAATAACTCCTGCGATTTTCAGTGCCTTCTTCCCCAAAATACAGAACTAGTAAATTAAAGGCGTTTCTAATTAAGAGGAATAGGGCATTCATTTGCTGATCAACAAAGGCAGCACCGCTACTTTAAATTACAGTAGAGAGTGAAAAAAATAACAGAAGCAATGTAATGCTATGCTGGTTCTATTTTTTTAATTTGGTTTATTTACGGACGCTCTTTAACAGCTCAGGTCATTAACGTCCCATTCAATTCAGGGCGTGAAACGGCCGACAAATTTTGCTCAGACACCTCTTCTTTCAGGCTTGAGGTTCTTTTACATGCTGTAAATGTACGACACGGGACCCACGGCTTTACTTCCTTTCGAAGGAAGCCATACTTAGGATTTTTAAGCCCGAAAAAATCCATCGATCCTGGCCGGGTTCGAACCCGCAATCTTGGGTTTTGGAGGCAAGTATAGTTACCACTACACCACCCGGACCTACATGCTGGTTCTAGAATCAATGGATCTCTTATAAATTCGTATACCCATATTGACAAATTGTCAATCTTCTTTACAACCCTTATATTTTTATATCAAAATTAAATGATTGCATTCAGCAAACTATTTCACCATAAAGTATGCGTTAGTACTTCAGATTGATGCCTGTAAACGGCAGTGAACCTCACAAAACATACGAGCTAAACGTTCATCACGAGAAAAAATTCAGCTGAGGGAGTTAAATTTTTTTGGAGTGTATGAATTCTTTCTTGAAGAAAAAAAGTTAATATTCTTCACTTATATTACTTCAGAGAGAAAATCAATGAGGAGGGAGACATGTGTTGTATGCAGCACAGTAACCAAATCAACGAGAAAGCACTGAAGAGACTCTGAAAAAAATTACCACAAAGCTTATAACTTAAGAACTGAAAATTAAATGATAATAGCATGGTAGATGCATATTTAAGGGAGAGCTGGAAGTGTTGCAATTTTAAACTTGATTTTTTTCTTTCTGGGGGACGGGGCATTTAAGGATGTTCATATTTTCAGTGCAGAAATTACATTTAATGAAATTTAACAGCGCATACATATAACTTTATAATAATGAGTAATCAGATTACTCTAATAGTCCCAGGACCTGTACAGTTTCACCATTGAATAAGCTCCAAAATTAGAAATAATGAGCGTCCAGAGTTTTTATAAAGCGCGGTTTTCATTTTAGTAGAAATTATACCTAGTACAGCAGAACTGCATTATTCCCTTTGCTTTTGGATATACATTCAAATTTCACAGATTAACACTTGTTATATTTCGAACAATGATGTTCTTCAAAAGCAAGAAGACAATGAAAGTTGGTAAACATAAGTATTGAACCTCGAAGGTAACATAATGCATGGAAAACGATTGAACAAACAACAGGAGTGTGTGAGAGAGAGACAACAAATATATTTATATGTAAGAATTAAACCCGGCGGTATACGCACTTTATGCAAAAATATAGCTGCCATCTCTCTATCTCTGAGTAAACTTTCAGAGCTACGAGTCGGTAACGCACCAACAAGTGTTAAATTAAAAGCACCATCAAAATCCTTACAATGAGATATGGAATTATGGATAACCGGCAAGAGAGACTTAGTTTTAACAGAACGTCTATGATTGTTTATACGTAGCGAAACAACAGTAGAAGTTAAACCAATATAAAATGCTTTGCAAAGCTTACAAGATAACAATATATACGACGTTATTGAAATAACAAGTAGCAAATGAAGAAATGTTAAATTAGGGCTGTGGAATGAATGACACGGCATAATTAGCACACAGCTTTCACATTTAGGGCGTTGGCAAGGATATGAGCCTGCAAAGCGAGGAGGTAAATTGAAAGGAGATAGGTTGCGGCGAAATATACCAATTTAGAAAAATCACTTAAGAATGATTGCATAAATAAAGAATTGTGACATTCTTTCAAAATAAGTTTGATGCTTTCAGTTCCAGCATGTAAGTAGTAATAAGGTTAATGAAGTTTTTGTTCCAGTGCAAACCTAAAACATCCAATAATAACTTCATTAACCTCAACTTGCGTGCCTGGAATTGAGAGCATCAGGCCAGTTTTGAAAGAATGTCACGATAGTTTATTAATGCATTTATCTTTAATTTATCCTTCCCATGGATCCAATAACAGCAGAGGATTAAATAACTAACTGTGCAAATCTATTGTTAATTAAATATATTTGAGTTATTGTATTTTTATTGATTGAATTGGTTTTATTGTATAGTTAAGTAATACTGTGAAGCAATTAGTAGTGAAGTATTAATATTTATATTGATTAAAGTTGATTTTGTTTTAAGTGATTTTTCTAAATTTGTACCCCGCCTTACTTTTAGAACACCCTCTAACCTTAAAAGTATATTTCGCCGCAACTTATCTCCTTCGAATTTACCTCCTCTCGTTGCAGATTCATATCCTTGCCAACGCCCTAAATGTAAAACCTGTGCGCTAATTATGCCGTGCCATTTATTCCACAGCCCTAATTTATCCAGAGAATTTAACATTTCTTCATTTTCTAGCTGCTCTTTTAAGAATGTCATATATATGTGTTATCTTGTAAGTTTTGCAAAGCATTTTATATTGTTTTAATATGTATTATTGTTTCGCTCTGTATGAACAAGCATAGGCGTTGTGTTAAAACCAAGTTTCTCTTGCCGGTTACTCATAATTATAGATCTCACTATAAGGATTTTGTTGACGCATTTAATTTAACGTTTATTGTTGCTTTACCGACTCATACATAGCACCGAAAGTTTGCTCAGAGATGGAGAGATGGCAGTTATATTTTTGCATAAAGCGCGTATACCACCAGGTTTAATATATTTATAGTCTCTCTCTCTCACATAAAATTCTCGTTGTTTGTTTAATTTGCTTCCATGCATTACCTTAACCTTCGAGATTCAGTATTTATTTTTACCAACTTTCATTGTCTTCTTGCTTTTGAAGAACAATCGTTGTTAGAAATATAACGAGCGTTAATCTATGAATATTTAAATGTTTTATTCCTTTTCTGCTCCTTAAGTTAATATTATTGTTTCATTCATATATATATATACTTTGGAAAAACTCGAACTAGATCGTTGCACTATTTAAAACCACAATAACACTTAAGACACTTAAAAACAAACTTTAAAGTAAAACCACTATATATTTCGAGCTAGGCTCTTGTTCCCAATTAAGAAACACAGAGAGAACTAGGTGGGTGGTGCCCATACCACCTTAACGAAAACAAATTTTTGAGGCAAACAGTGTAGCAAACGCAACAATGTTGCAAGTGACCAAGAAACTCATAGGTGGGGCATCAAAGAGTTAAATTAAGGCCAGGTGAAATGCAACTTTATTTAGCACCATGACAGCCATCTCCTTATCTCTGTGGATGCTTGTTGAGGTGGAAGGAGATAATACATCTATGGCAATCAAAAGACAACAATCATCAAAGAGAACTGGCGTGACAAGGCATTTTGGAGACTTAGTTTTGAAGACCGTCTGTGATAGTTGGTTCTTAGAGAAACTACAATGGATTTTAATGAATTGTAAAAGACTGGACAAAATTTACAGCTGAGAATATATATTTCCCTTTTTGTGGACAATTAACAGGCAAATGGTGTTGGAGATCTAATTTTAAATGCTGAGTATAATAATACAAATTTTACATTTGCTGCTCTTACAAGGATATGACCTTGGTGTGGGGCGAGGTTTCTGTATACAATTAAGGTTACTACGGAAAATACTTTTCAGATTTCTGGAGGATCTAATTCTGAAGCGCAGTGTTCTTTGAAATAGAATAGAGGCCGTAACTAATATATTGTAAAAGAGAATCGTTTTAATGCGTTCAAAAATCTGGGAAATAGGTGATAATAAAATCTTTTTATTATCAGAAGATTTAGACTCTGTAGGAGTGAACATTTTGTGTGTGCAAGGCACCCGTGAACGTAATAAGAGTGAGGGATAAGCACGAACTGTCGGTCTATGAATTAGATTTGTTGAGTATTGATCTACCTGCTGGGTATTGTTGCAGAGGCGACGTTCTGGAACCCATAAAGAGAAAGTCACAGACCTCTTAATATGTTTAGGATGGTAGATGTTAATGCTAATACGGCTGCAAATTTAGTGTGAATTGAAGTTAAAAACTGACAACTGACATCATTAAATTGAAATCTGTATCCAAAAGCGTAACTGTTATACAAGAATCAGTAGAAATAAATTTGGCAGAATAATTTGTTTTAAGTCTGGAACAAATATTAAATGAGGCTAAACCATGCGTTCCAAATGATGTAAATATCATCAATAAATCTCAGCCAAAGTAGACTTGAACTATGTATAGAAGTCGTTACATGTTCAAAATGGAGTATCGACCTGTTATCAATTCTCCACAAATGGACTTACTCCAAATGAAATTAAACAGCGATTGAACGATGAATATGGGAAAGCATCCCCTTCATATTCTACCGTAAAAGAATGGGCCAAACTTTTTCGAATGGGTCCAGAAAGTATTGAAGACGAAGAACGTGCGGTCGGCCCATGGAGGTGCTCACTCCTGAAATCATCGCTCGCTCTTGTGGAAGGAGAAATTGCGGAAAACCGGCGGCTTAAAGTTACAGAAATAGCAGCAAGTTGGGCATTTCTAAAACAACAGTCCTTCGAATTATTCATGAACATTTAAACATGAATAAGGTTAGTGCAAGATGGGTGCCTAGACTTCTTTCCTCAGTCCAAAAGCAGCAACGAGTCATCTGTTGTCAGCAGCAATTTTTGGAGCTCTATCGTGACAACGAGAGAGAAGTTCTGCAAACCATTGTTACAGCAGATGAAACTATCATCTTCCCCTATGGTCTCTTGTTCAAAAGAGAATCAGTGGAGTGGCGTAAACCTGGCGAAGCACCGCCTCTAAAGGCCAAGGTAACTCAGTCCACCAACAAGATCATGACCACAATATTTTGGTACTGGAAGGGATGCTCTTCATTGACTTTAAATAGAGGTACACCACAGTAAATGGAAAGTGCTATGCTGGTCTACTGCACAGACTACGTGCTTCCATCAAAGAGAAAAGACAAGGAAAGCTGAGTGATGGTGTGCGCCTTCTTCACGGCAACGCGTCTGTGTACACAGCTCTTGTTGCAAAGGAAACTGTGCAGAAATGTGACTTCAAGGAGATTTACCATCGACCCTACAGTCCAGACCTAGCTCTCAGTGACTATTTTCTCTAAAATAGTCTAAAACTCGGGACATTCGGGGAAGGAAATTTAAGTGTGGCAAAGAAGTGATGGATGCTGTTTATGCCCATTTTGCAGACAAGACTACTGACTAGTTTTTTTGGGGGGGGGTTGAAATGTTAATTCAAAGATGTGAGAAGTGTATTGCAATAAAGGGTAACTATATTGAAAAGTGAAATATAACTTTTGTCTTTATTAAACCTAGAAAATGGTTAAGCCGGAAACTTACCTACCCCCTGAAAGACAACTAAAATAACGTCTGAAGTGTGAAATTGGATTGGGCACTTCGGAATGTCGATACAGATTCACTCCTAGACATTGCAGAATTAGAAGAAAAGCTGTACGTCACTAACTTCACGGCTTCAGAGTACTTTTTGCAAAAGACCATAGTTTTAATGCGGCTGCATATACATAGTATTGTAAACGTTCTCCAATATGGCTTAATTTCCAAAAATTGATCCCTGTCAGTGTCACTCATTGCATTAAGTAATTTCTCTGCTTTTTAGCCTGCATTCAATTGCATGTGTTTACAGCAACAGGGATCTTATCTTGCTGGCTTTAGTACCTTAAGGCGATCATAACGAATGGTAGCTTCTTCCAAACCATTAGAATAAATCAAATAGGATTTGGGTACAACCTCAGAATTCAACTTTTTCACAATCAGATTTACGACGAAACTGCAAAAATGATCTGTTATCTCATCCCAGCTATCTTTATGTGGGAATCACTTATATCAGCTCTGAATTTTTTCTAAGATATAAATCTTTTTCTTCAAAATTAATTCAACCGGAATTTTGCGGTTATAGTATTTCAGTATAAGAAGTATTTAAATTCAGGAACCTGAGGCTTGAGCAAGGGAATATTTTCTGCACTATTGCTATGCACATATTTTACTATTATATGATGTTGTCTATTTCTGCAGTCGCGTAAACATTTCCTCTTACACCTTATACTTTTGCTACAAATTTGCCAAAACACGGTTTTACCATTTGTCGTAAAATCAATGGCAATAAAAATCCGTATTTTTAGCTTGGAAACTAACGAAGATACAACTGGTGCCATGGTCTTGAATCGACTGTTACAAATTCTGATGCATTTTGACAATAAAGGGTTTGAAACCATTCATTGGTGGCGACAATGTCACGAAAACGAGAAAATCGATACAATTATAACTTGTCATTTAATGTGAAATATATCATATTATGCCGAATATTTAATAATATGCGAAATAAAATTCATGAAAAACAGTTGTACCTCTGTATCTTGCCAAAATTGGCTTTGCTTTGTGTATAATTATTTAGCATTAAAACAAAAACAAATAATTACATCCGGGTTCTACAAATCATGGAGATTGAGGTTAGGAGCTCTATAATAGACGTGAAAACATTACAGACAATGCCGGTGCTAGTAGACAGAAAGTACTTATGATTGGACATGTGTCGTTCATACAAGCACTTGTGTGTTGCCTGATTTTCCATTAGTGTACAGAATGGAAGAATACTATCCTCTTAACCTGAGAAAGAGATCGTTATTTTTAGATTTTTTGTAAATAAACTTTCTTAAAGAGCTATTTATAAATAATCATTGTTTAATTTATATATGCATTCTAGTAAGGTAAAATTCAACTGCTTGCTGTTAATTCCTTAACTTCTGCAATTAAGGAACGAAGGGGTCATTAACAGGTCCTCCCAACGTGAGATAAACACAAGGGAATGTATATATAACATAATGTAGAAATAAGGGCTGAAGATGAGATTATTAATGGAACTGTTTACAATTATTACTTACCTAGGGTCGGTCCTGGTGGTGTAGTAGTTACCATACTTGCCTCCTAAACCCAAGATCGCAGGTTCGAACCCGGCTAGGACCGATGGATTTTTCCGAGCGTAAAAATCCTAAGTATGGGGCTTGCTTCGGAAGGGAAGTAAAGCCGTGGGTCCCGTATCGTACATTTACGGCACGATAAAGAACCTCAAGCCAGAAAGAGAGGCCTCTGAGCAAAATTTGTCGGCCGTTTCACGCCCTGAGTTGAATGGGACGCTGATGACCTGAGCTGTTAAAGAGCGTCCATAAATAAATCAATAAAACTTACCTAGGTAGCTGATGTGCGTACTTGGTTGCAACATTCTTCCGTTTCTCGATAGATTCGTGGAGTTACACCATAAATGAGTAAAACTTCGAGAGACGTAGTATTGCTATTGCTATTGTACGTTCTTGCTAAGTGAATCTTTTGTTTCTCGTGCAAAGATAAACAAACAGTTGAAATTAGCTATCGAAAGATATGTACACGACTCCCAGGTCTCAGGCAATTAGGTAAACAAAGAGTTTGTTCAAGAACATTTTGCTCAAAACCTCTTCATTTAGGACAAAATGATACTAAACGCTTCATTCATTACAAAGAATAATTCTGTATAAGGAAAAGATAGACACCTTTCCACTCTATATACCGCCACGGGTGACCGAGGTCGTTAAGGCGCGAACTCGTGAGCGGGAAATCTGGGGTTCGAATCCCGGCGGGGCTGTCCTCCCTGACTGAGATTTTTTCCAGGTTTTCCTCAGTCCTCATAAATGGAAAATTCCCGGGAGGTACCCTAAACTTAGGACTTCCTTCCTTTTAAAAAAATTCTTTCCCAATATATCATTTCATTCATGTATGACAGTGTCCACCGCCTGTGGTTCCTCAGTAGTAAAAAGGGCGTTAAACACGATTCAATAAATTCCACTCTATATAGCTACTGGACACTTTTTATCTGGTGTTGAATGTAAGTATGGGTTCGAAATTGAACACCTACCTCCTGCTTTATTCGCTGCCACCTTCTTCATATCTAACGTGTTTCGCTCTTACTAATTATTAGCATAGAATCAATACTCACGCCAATATTTAGGTATACGTATGCAGAATTTACACCAGACTTTATAAGTGCATTGTTTAATAAAATTGCCTAAATCCTTTATTTTCTATAGTTCTTGGGGATACATTAAATTGAGCGTTTTATTGAAATCATCACAAGACAGTCGATAGGGGAGACTTGATTGTATTGACAATGTTTCAATAGGAGGGAAATTAGGAGGGAAATTATCTGTTCTTTTACTTCAGATAATTCTATAATAAACTTCAAGAGGCATGTGGCAAAAATATCAACGACGAGACTGCAGGTAGTGTTATTGAAAATCCAAATACCGAGAAAATCATTGATGTAAATTTAGTTAGTGCTAACGGAAGAAACTCCAGGAGGCTCGTTAAAAAAAAAAGAGTGAACATAGTAAAAATATACACCGGTGAGGGTTATATTAATATAACGGGCAGACCATTCCATTAAAAAGTGCTCATGAATGCAGATTGTAAATGTGCAAGTAACTGATTTTAAAATGTTGCATGAGAAAACATATTCAAATCTTTGCAGGTCGTGTAAGACGAAATATATTCATTCGTGGACTAGTACTTGTGAACCAATTAAACGTATAGAAGTTTAGAATCTTCCAAGGGTCCCAAATAAATCCAGGGCCTGTATCAAAAAGCTATCAGTATTTCCTACATGCAGACGAGTTATCAATATATGTGTGCAAGAACATATTTCTTCATGCATTTCAATTTAGTAATTTAGGTGTTGTAGTGAATTAAATATCGCTGTTATAGATAGCATGGACATTGACCTCTATGAAATAAATTGTTTAAGTCACTACATCCACTCAGAAAATTCCTGAACTCTAAACCTTGAACATCAAAATTATTTAATCAAAGACCAGCAACAAAGTAATTATATATTTAAATTAACAATATTTAAATCGCTTAGTCATGTGTCAGGGTTAAAAGTTGAATGTAAAAATCTTGGTATTTTTATCGATAAAAGCTGTACTGTTTGTACAATGGGTGCAATAAAATATATACACAATTTTATAGTAGATATCTATTTAATATGTTTCAACGCTGGACCGAAAAACAACAGTAATGTGTAGTATGATGTTCTGTAAACAGATGTGACCCACATACATTATGATAGCGTTGCTACATGACAGGTAAATCAACAATGAACAAATGAAACCGAGATTATCGTAAATCAACAATGAACAAATGATGCCAAGATTATGGTATGATGTTCTGTAAACAGACGTGACTCACATTACATTATACCAGTGTTGCTACAACAAAATGGAGCGGGGATTTTCGTTTGAACAGCGGAAAGCAACTTTGAAGTGGTATTGGAAAACCGAGAATATTGTTGAAATTCAAAGACAATGGAGCGTATGTACAGAACAGAATCGTTCTCCGGATCTAACTGCGTTGCACTTTTACCTATAGGGAATTATTAAGGCTGTTGTATACCGTAGAAAACCAGCTACACTGACAGCACTTCGGGAAGAAATTGAAACGGCATGTGCTGCAATCGCTGAGGACACTTTCGCAAACGTTGCTCAATCAGTAGTTCAACATACTCAGAAGTGTATCGACGCCGATGGTGGTCATTTTGAACAACTGTTGTAACTGTAAAAGTCTGAGATGATTCGTGCTCATCATTTTCAATTTGTGTGAATTCAGTTTTGTTTTGTTAACACAGTTTTTTCTTTCCTTGAAGTGTGTATACCTTTTTTGGGCATTCTCTGTATTTAGATATTGGGTTGCAAAAACTGTAGTTATATCAGTTACCACCAGATGTCAATAACGGCAGTGTTTAACAAAATGGCGGTTAGCGGTAAGGAGATTTTTTTTTTTTTTTTTGTACTCTTGAATATCATCTTGAATATCACCGATCCGTTACCATAGTCCAGCGCCATTTTCGGAGAAAATACGGGAAGGAGCCACCTTCCGGCAACTCTATTCGCCGATAGTAAGCACAATTTGTGGATACAGGTGGTTTGTGCAAAGGGAAAAGCAGTGGGCGTCTTGCTGTGTCAGAAGCGGATGTGAATCGGATTAGGGACGTTTATCTCCGTAGTCCTAAGAAATCAACTACGAGATATAGCAGGGGGCTGCAAGTTCCTCAAACCATAGTATGACGTGTGTTACGAAGGCGCCTAAAGGTAAAGCCATATCGCCTACAATTGCGTCAAGCTCTTAACAGCTAAGGACAAAGTCCTACGTTTCAACTTTTGCAGGGCACTGCAGGAACGTTTTGAAGAAGATGATGGGTTTCTTGGCAGATTAGTTTTCAGTGACGAAGCTACTTTTCATGTGAATGGAAAGTTGAACAAGCAAAACGTTCGCATTTGGGGTACAAAGAACCCCCATTCTTATGTGGAACATGTGCGAGACTCCCCTAAGGTGAATGTGTTCTGTGCCGTTTCAAACACGAAGGTCTTCTTCAATGTACAGAC